>VWZT01003310.1:978503-1009409 GCA_013397055.1 Pachycephala philippinensis | reverse complement strand
TTTTTTTTTTTCCTCCTTTTAAATCAGCAAGGTAGTGGGAAATATACAGTGTTTTGTTTGGGGAAAGCCTACCAGTGATCTGTTTCTACTATGAACCCCAAGTCATTAGTCACTGATGCCATGTATGTACGGGTTGATGTTTGTCAGCTCAATGGTACACAGAGGACTTATTTGCTTGTTTTTATTTTGTCTGATTTGGTATGAATATGACTTAAAAGCTTTAAATGCATGAAAAAGCAAAATAAAAATGATAATATTTTCCACTAATCATGCACTATTCTTTTTAGTATTTTCCTTTCTTTGTTTGTTTGTTGGGGTTGAGGGCAGGGCCTAGGGTTAGGAAGCACTACTATTTTCATAGCTGAACTAAGTGATTTCAGTTTTCTTTCATTTAGGTACCCTTTTGCAGTTGAGGTGAAAGCATACTAACAGCTGATTTAAGCCTGAAAATAGATTTCCTTCTCTTATTGCTTTTTATGAACTTCACAGAAATTGTCTGTGATCTTCCAAGGGTTGTTAGATGACTGAGAATCACTGAAGTATCAAAATTGGTATGTCGGGGGAAATCGATTGATAATAGTTATAGGATTCGGCCAGTAGATGGCGCAGAGAGAAAAACTATCCAGCGGAAACCTCGGCTCGAAGGAAGAAATTTGGAGGTTGTGACTTCTAGCAAGGTCTTTGGCTCCCGAGACAAATTAACTGTTTGGTTTGACTTAATATTTTCTGCTGTGACAGTGAATGTTACAGCCTGGTAATCTCAACTGTAGAATTTAGAGCCAACTATAACTTCTATAATGCTCAAAACTGTGAGTTTGGAAGTAAATTTGCAGCTATTTACCTCAATGGTTGAATATGCTGTTAGATTAAATCCTGTCTACCCTATAGAGTGCAGACTATACTATGACATATCTAGTCTTTCATGCTTGGCCAAAACATTTTGGAGTTTTTTAAGGTCACCTGCAGCTGGACCTTTTAAGACAGTGTGCTCCAACTTGGTTGTCTTTTAAACTGGAGGTCCTCATACTTCAAGGACTAAGAGTCTCTGATTAATTTGAATATTGTCTGAGAAATGCTATTTTCCTTGGGGTACTGTGAAAAATTGCTCTGAAAACATTCTTCAGCATGGCTAAATGGATAAGTTGCAGATTTTTAATGCAGCTTTTAGAGGCTGTGCTTGGAAACATTTGGTGTGAAGGATCAGCTATTGCAATATATTCCAAAAATATTAGGGGGCACTATGAAGAGCTGAAACTTTGTCAGTATTCCAGAATCTGAGCTTGTTACTGATGGTAAAGAGCATCATTAATCTGAAGTTGTTGGAAGGATTTGGTTTCAAATTTTAAATTGACATGCATAAAGGCAGAATGTATACCTCTGAGTCTGTATAAGGATGAAAATATAGTTCTCTGCCATTAATTGACTATTTATTCATATGGTTATGTACTCCAATTAATGTTTTTGTGATAACACAATGAAAAAATTTACAGTATTTAAGAAATAAAAGGAAATATTGTATGATGACCTGCATCAGTCCTTTAGCCTGTGAAGCATGCTATTGGCCATGGAACAATCAAAGGAAAACCATTTCTTGGTTCTTGAGCACAATCTAAAATTGTAAAGATGGAATCAATAGCTGTCCAAGTAGTGTGATTTTGGTTGTTTGAATAACTTTGTGGGTGGTGTTGACTATATGTTTTGGAAGGGCTGTTGACAAGGCAAGAGAAGACTGGGAGTAGAAGGGAATGATAGAATGTAAAGTGAGAGGAATTTTTGGAAGTTTGGCTAAAAGAATGTGTTCAGCTCTCTTGATGGATTGCCTATTTTTCTCGACATTAAGGCCAGTATTTTCAAAAGCAATTATAACAGTTGCATACATCAATTTTATGCATCAGGGCACCTGTCTTACACTCTTTGCTCTCTATAAATGCTCAATTACTGCTTTACCTATTCAAAAAACAGATCTATTCTTTCAAGATGCCACTAACTCAACATTAAAAAATTAAGCCACTCAGTATCACTAGTAGAATACGGTGAATTAGGCCAAGCTTGAGGAAGAAGCTGATATTGCTCATTTTGGCACAGAGTGGATAGGAATAAAGTGCTTGTAAAACTACTAATCCATGGGGTTTTTTGTTGTTTTTTAGAAAATTTAACTGCTTTAGAAGAGTCAACCCACTTTTGACCCAGTCACACTGCCAGAGACACGTTTAAACCAGAAAGCTTTTCATGCTTCCTCTGCATGGAATTGTCTCACACAGATCTCCAGTTAATGAATTTTATGTTTAAAGTCCAAGCAGTGCACCAAGCAGTTCTGCCGCTGTTTTATATCTGTGAAATAATCTTGCTTCCAGGATTCCTGGTCCCCTGCTGCCAACAGAGAACACTGTATACTCCCCTAGATTTTCCTAACTGTTGTTTGCAAGTTGGTAACTAAAAACTTGCACTTGTGCTCTGACGCTGTGAATTGTGGTATGGGATACCCCAAATGACAGGGGAATTGCCCGTTTCCGTGTCAAGTGTTGCCTCTTCTCCTTGCACTTTGTGTTTCACTTTAAGTGCCATTTGCTTGGTGTTCTGAGGCTGGGGGTAACTCACAGGTGCTCTGTTTGTCAGCAGGTTATGATATCTATGTTCATGGAGAATTTAGGGACTTTTTTAACAAAGAGCACATTATTTCTTTTGCAAATGTTGCTTTGTGATTGTTCCAAACATGGCAAGAGACCATGTGTTTTTAATCTTCAGTCTCCTCAGCTCACCACAAGAAGTAGATGTGCTGTTAATATCACACAGCTCCTTTAATTAGGTAATTAGCACTGGAATGACAATGCTAAGAAATCAGGAATAGGAAAAATAATAGGCTTTCCAGGCCTTAACAGTCTATCAGTTACTCCAGTAATCTTTTAGCCACATTCCCTTATGAACTAATATCCTCAGTGGTACTGTCATGTCTATAATTTTATTCCTATCAATGAAGCTGCACAGCCTAATAGATCTGTCCCAGGTAAGCAGTTTTCACTCTGCAGAACATAGATGCTTTGCCTACTCAATGGTCCGTATCAGCTATTAAGTACTGACAATGGTCTTCTCTGAACAGCCTTTTAGCAAACAGCTTATTTCACTGAGCTTGCCTGGTGCAACAGGAGTATTGAAGGGTGGGAGGTTTTTTTCAGTTGCTGCTTGGAGTTCTTGATAATTTAATATTCGGTATCAATTCAAGCAATAGCTGTGTCTTTATGTAAGTGTATTGGGTCTAAAAATATGATTTTTAAAGAAATTGGTGCACAAAATGCAACTTGCCTTTAGCAGTTCATCCTTCTGGTCACAGAATGCATTTATTAATCATTCAGTACATTTTGCTATTTTGCTAGCTGGGAAAACCTTTGAAGATGCATTGTTTCAGAGTTCATTGGTTTGGCTTGGGTTTTGATTTCTTTTGCTTTTTTCTTTGTTTTCCAAAGGGATAAGTGGTAAAATATAGGATTTTCTTTTATGCAGTGTGTTCTTTGACTTTTTCCAGTCCACTGTTACTAAGATGATTAATTGCTCAGTCTGGAAGATAGGATTCTTTTCAGAGAGTCCTCTTTATCTGATTGAGGCTAAATTCATTGGGGGTGGGGAGAGGAAAATATATTGGTTTTGGCTTACAAAATAGTTTGTGCATTTTAGAAGTAAAGTTTGAAGAAACCCCAGCATTTCTGAGAGAGAGGCATGAGAGAAAAAGGAAGGCAGCTCTATGAAGCTTATGTTTGTTGTTTAGGAGTTATTGGACTGAGCTACTTGGCAATGGGAAGAGTTAATTCTATGTGTATACAGGAGATCTAATTATGCGTTTATAGTAATGCATTCATCTGCAAACTAAGCCTCTGGACCCCTTGCATGACATCTTGTGCAAAGTCATTCTTTGTAGCACGAGGTGGTGTCTTCAGAATCATCTCCAGGGAAAGCCATCCTGGTTTGTCTCACTGGAGAAGTGTGCTCGATGTCACCTTTCTGGGGGGAAGGTTGAGCTGCCATCCTGTGGACCCAGCTGGCTCCTCAGAGTCTCCTGAGAGTGGGGTCATTCTGCATGGGTATTTGCTCAGGAGATGCTGGATGGTGGCAGGAGGAGCTGGGGGAGAGGCTGCTCAGGACCCAGAGCTCCATGTGGATTTTCACAAATAGTACTTACCATGGATGAAGGACCCTGCTGATCCTGGGGAGTGGTACAGATAGTCTTGGGAAGGTGATGGCAGAAGAACCTGTTTTCACTTCCTGAGC
Source organism: Pachycephala philippinensis (assembly GCA_013397055.1). Taxonomy (NCBI): domain Eukaryota; kingdom Metazoa; phylum Chordata; class Aves; order Passeriformes; genus Pachycephala; species Pachycephala philippinensis. Next base: position 1,005,149 of record VWZT01003310.1, on the reverse strand, counting down.
TCTCTCCTGAGCTCAGATTCTGTCTGGACCTTGCATAACAAGAATTATTTGCTGAGGATTTTCTTTAGTCTGGGGTTGCGCGGACAGCAAAATCTCTGAACGAACATAATGACCTGTATGACAATAGTTATAAGTAAAGGATCCAAAGTGATTTCTGCCCTGCTTTGTGGCCTAGAGACAAGTCTCTATCATACCCCCTGTTGTGCAAAGGATGGCCTGTGTGGATCCCCTGCTTTCCCTCTCTGTATTTCACTCTGTGTGCCTTTCTGCAGTGAGTGTTGCGCAGATGGGCTGGACTGGCATAGGCTGACTTTCAACAGCTGCTTCTTCTGTGACACAAAATGAGGAGAGATCTGTTTTCTTTAGCAGCTGTGAGAGTGCCCCTTTGGTGGTGCTGACAAAGTTCATCTGCAGACCCATCTATGTGGGAATGTTTCCACTGGTTTGATTCTTCTGCAAAGCCAGTACCACTTTCTGTTTTTGTTGCAATGATATCTATATGCTGCTGAGGAGAGCTGCAGTGTCCCAATGTGCATATCTAAGCTCTTGTGACAATCCAAGCCTCTTGCATTGTTGCACATAGCAGTGTTAGAGCTGATCTAAATCCAGGTGGCTTGGCTGGCTGTAGAGTTTTTGACTGGGATGGGGAAAATGAGGGAAAATCTTGTGAGGAGGGAAAATCCATTTACTTCTGTCTCTTTCTTTCTGTCTCTTTCTCTACAAGCTTCATGAAATAAAAGTTGTAGCTTTCAGATCTGTGTATTTTCAAATAATATTGCCTTCTATGGTTGTTTCCTGTAAACGAAAAATAAAAACGAGAATTTGGAGTCCTTCTAGAGTAAGTAGATTTTCTGTTTTTCCTTGAATAAAGTTTTGTGCATATACTTTGTTATTTAGCAGAACATTTCATTTTTTATACCTAATTTGCTACCCCTGCTTGTCTTCCTTATCACCATCCCAAGCTGCTCCTCCCACTCTAGATAAAACTTAAGAGGGGGCTGGAATGCCAGAAGTATAAGAGACTGCATCTCTTAGTCACCTCAGAAATGCAGGTTCTGTTTTTTCAATGAGTAAGTTAGAGAATAAAAGAGCAGCACTGGAGGAGAAAAAAAAATTGGCGCTGTTTTGGAATGGAAAATACCTGTCACCTCTATCAGCTCTTCAGCCTCCAGAAATGCAAACATTAATCCTGTCCCACAGTTAAAATATCACCTGATAGTCTAACTCTGAAGCCCCCATTTCTGATGGGGCTTTCCTGCCTTCCTCTCAGTGTCATTCATACTGTATAATTATATTCTGAATTATGTGAAATAATTACTTTCTGTAAGTGGGTTGAACTAGCCATTTGGTACATACTGCTCTAGATATAAATAATCCATCTTTAGGACAGACTAGATGATCTCTGGAAACTTTTCCAGCACTTTGTTTCTGTTGTGGGCATGAGAAAACCCTGCCAGTTCTTTGTTTACACAATGTAGTTCATAGGTTTTTCCTTTGAAAAAAATGAAATCTTATTTTTGACATCAGTTTCTTCTGCCCAAACTTACTGACTGCTACTACCTTACCTTGTCCATGTAAGATGAAAGACTTTTGCTACCTGCTATAACTGACTGGTGGATGATGTGCTGAAGAAAAGTAAAAATCCAGGGTGGAAGTTGGAGGTGAAAGGTATGTGAGGGTAGTGTATACCTTTATCCAAAGAGGTCTCAAGAATATAGTTGTTCCAGGGGAGTTTTGGATTGGATATTGGTCAAGCATTGGAAGTGGTGGAATCACCATCCCTGGAAGTATTTAAATAATATCTAGATATGTTGCTTGGGGCACAGTTTAATGGTGGACTTGGTGGTGCTGAGTAAAGAGTTAGACTCGATGAACCTAAGGGTCTTTTCCGATTGTAATGATTCTATGATTTTAGGGATGTTTTACATGCTGTACTGGGGTGTTTACAGCAACATCTGTGTAAGATGCTGTGTTTTTCCCCCCTCTGACTACAGTAAGGTGGGAGTTTTTGTAACTGGGCCACTTGTTATAGTTACAGAACAGATTTATCAGAATAACAGTTAGTTACATCTGGGGGGTGAACAAGAAACAGGAATAGCACAAATAGCATACTGTTATTGAAGCATATTGAAATGCTTCAGTAACAAGCTGGATAACAGAAAAGCTGAAATACTCCCTCAGCTTTTTTGCTTAGGTTGAGCAATTAGATCAGAGAAGTCAATGACGCCTTGTTACACAAGAAAAACCCAGGAGCATCACTGTCTGAAGAGCCCAGCTGGAAAGTAACATGATTGCACATTTCTTCCTGCCAGTGATGCCTCCTTGTCATCAGAATTGTCATCATTAGTCCTCTTCTTCCAGGGTGCTGTACTTGGCTATACATCAGATTTTGTCCTGCTTACTTACAAAATGTATCCACCACAGCTTTAGGTGATGGCTGGAAGAGTTGCTGCTCTTTTGTGTTGTGAGCAGTAATGTGGTGGCATAAACAGCAATGGATCCTTCTAGGGTGGTAGAAGAACTGCAATTAGCCCATAAACATTTTTTATCAGATTTATTTTCAATATTTACATGAATACCTTGTTCTTTAAGATCTACAAAACTGTGTTGGGTGTTTCATGCAAACTACCTGACTCAAAATTCCTTCTTGTATTTCTTGTTTCTAGTTGGGCCAGAAATATGAAGCCTGTGTTACACCTCTATAACATCAGCATTTTAGAACGAATGTAAAATAGTGGGTTCCTATCTATTTTTCTTTTTCCCCTGTGGGTTTGGTTTCTTGTGGCTGTATTTGTTTGTTTTTTGTTGAGTTTTCAGTACTGGGAAAAGTACTTGAGTACTGCTTCAATCTGCCTGGGATTTTTTTTCCATTACAAAAAATACTCACCTTTGCTGGTTGTTGGGGTTTTTGTTGTTTTTTCTATTTGTTTAGGTTTTTTTAATCCTGGAGTACCTGGATTTTCTCTCTTTTCCTCTCAGCAGACAATTTTAATTATTTAAAAAAATTTTTTTTTTTGATGTGGAGTGCTCTGTAGATGTTGTTTAAGGAACCTTTAAGTTGATGCTGGAAAAAAGTTATTTCATGGTGGTGAAGATCCAAATTTTGGGATCCTTTGCCTCTTGTCTAGAACTGTTTGTGGAAAAACAACCTTATTTTCTGGTTTGGAAGGATTCTGAATTTGTAGTGCGGTTGCTCTTGGATTCATTGGCTCTGTTGTAAAAATGAGTTAGGTGGTGCCTAGAGTGTATTTAGGAGTTTAACTGCGTAATATTTTAACCTACGATGAAGGTAGGAAAATAAGAAAAGTTGGACTATTAGGTTTATACTGAGGGCAGAACATGTTACGTTTTAATGAGTTATCTGGAGCATAAAAGGGAACAAGCACAGAATCAAAGAAGTAAGATTTTATCATTGTTGCAGAAAATAAGAGCAATATTACCTTATTTTATCCTAAAGAAGGATGGCAGGATGTTGTTTTAATATTATTGGAAGGTGAAACAATGGAGTCCATGTTGGATGATGTAGTAATGTTTGAGTTTTTGGAATAAATCCTGATCTCAAAAATACTTTTGTTGGGAAAGATGAGCATGCATTAGCAAATGTGATGAAAGATATTTGTGATCTTATACTTGCAGAATAAAATAATGAAGAAAGTACTCGCCTTGGCTACTTTGTGTTTACAGCACGTTAAGAATATCTTTACAACTTCTTATTTAATATTTTTTTACCTTCTTGCTGTGCAAGACATGTAACAACTTATAATTAGCTAGTATTCATTGTTATTTGGAAAAGGTGGGGAGAGAAAAGAAGCTATGGACTTGTAATTGATAAAACACTTGTCTAACCAGCAATGAAGTTACAATGCCTATTTTGAGAAGACCCCAGTTTTGCAGCAGTGCTTGCTTACTTCACAGATTACTCTTCTCTACCTCGTGTCAACTGGTCAAGAGAAAAGACATAGTCAAGATACAGCTTCAAGAATAAGAGTAGAGACATCTTGTCTATTTTTCTGTGATATCCCTTTAAGTGTGGCATTTGCTTCCCATGCAAGTAAAATAAACCAAACTGCAAATTTGCAAAGTGTGCAGCAGTCTCTCTTGACAGGAAGCTTGAGGGAGGAGGTGATAAGCTGGCAGGTAAACAAATGTTAGTTTTGGCTGCAATGTACTTGGTAATTACTTCAAAAAGAACATCCTTACTTTTGTTTCCCCCCTAATTCCTATCTCTTATCTGTTAATATGTATGTGACATCTGTCAGAATTCTGCCAACCAGCTGACATGGTTAGAATCATTATGTCTCTGCTTGAGAGAAGTCTTTTTCCATGTGCCCCGTGAAATCCTGAAAAGGAAACGTTTGATGACAAAAAGACAAAACTTGGTAACTCATTAAGAAGCCATGTAGAAAGAAATGGATTCCTTTTTACAGCATTCAAACTTGTGCTTTGATTCAGAGTACAAATTACCCCTTAAGCTATTTTCTTTGATTTGGGGTATTCTGGGTTTTATTTTTGGTGTTTGTTTTGGTTGGTGTTTGTTTGTTTTGTTTGCTTTTTTAAATAACTGCAGTACAAAAAGCCCTCAGGAATAATGATGAGTACTTAGTGCTGTAATTCTGGCAGTTTTTAAGGGAATGAACTGTAGATTTTAGACCTTATCTGTAACCATGTGGCTGGCTTTTCTCCTCAGACGGACACATCTGCTGAGGGGTCTGACAGCAGCATCATGAATTCTTGATTTGTCACATCTTAGACCTGTTCTAAAGTCTTGCTGGTCACTTAAGGGACCTGAGGGTACACTTAGCCATCTCCCTGAAGGAGTTTGCACTGGAGCCAGGACCAGAATCTTAAAAAGCTGTGATTTTTTTTTTTTTTTTAACTTTCTTACCTCCCTGCTAACAGACTGGTGAACCTTGATCTTTCCAGATTTTACTCTCTAGAGTTTTGACAAGCTTCCTTACCTCAAGCTCATGGCAAACATTGCACATCCAGTGAACACAAAAAGCACTACTCGACCAATCGCAAACGAGCAATATAGTCCACTTGGTCATGGGTAAATATTTCACAGAAAGATCTGTGTGAACAAAGATATGAAAAGGCCATTGTTTAAATAGTTTCCAATGAGATGTGAAAAGACATCAAGAGCATTTCTGTCACTGAAGAGACTGAACTGGCTCTGTTCAATCATTGGTTAAAGTCTGGTTTTGTTTGTGCCTTGATATTTGTTTTAGTAATGCTCCATCTCTGTGAATATATTTGGCATCCTGCAGAAAGCAGCTTAAATTGTGTGCAAAGAGGTGCAGTCCAAGACTCCTGATGGAGCACTTAAGCATTGAAGAGATTTGCATTCTGAATAAGAAGATCCTCATTTCTGTGTATAAACTAATATTCTGGTACACTTGGCTACTGCATAGATTACCAGTGTTGGTTGGTGAGGGTTGTTTTGTTTTTTTTTCCTTTTCTTTGATGGGTCCAGTGGTAGAATAAAATATTTTGGTAGCTGAATGGATAACTATATTTAAACTAGCAAATACTAGGTAATGGAGCATTTTAAAAAGAAAAACACCAGCATTGCAGCACTTTCCCTTGGCAATAATGGACAAAGCCCCACAATTCTGAAGTAAAACTCTTCCATTGATTAGAAAAAATGGTACTTAAGCCAACATTGCACTGTTTGATGCACGAATAAAAATGTGGTTGTTCTTTGCTAACCCCAGTGTGTAGCCATGGTAAGTAGTAGGTGTAGTTGCCTGACAGTCCTGTCATGGTTTAGGAATGGTATTCCCCAATTTAGTGCTCCCACCAAAACCACACTGCTGCTCTTTCCCCCCACTTTTCCCCTCCCCTTCCCCACTCTGGGATGGAGAGGAGAATTGGAGGCCCAAAGGCAAAGATCATTGGTTGAGATAAGAAAAATTTACTGGAAACAGCAATGAGACAAGAAAACAAACAGTAGCAGCAACAATAATAATGACATAGGGTGCAAGAGAAAAAAAGGATTCACATGGAAAACACAACCAATAACAGAAAATACTGGACAGCTCCCTGTGCCACAGAAGGAGCCACTTCTCTCTGGAAGAGAGTCTTTTTCCTGTGCCCAGGCAGTGATGTGAGGTGGTACAGAATAACCTCCATATCCTGGCCATGTCCCCTCCTGGATACTGGAAAAAATTAACCCTGTCCTGTCTGGAACCAGGACACCGTCCCATAGAAAATATGTTATAATGAAGTTGTTGCAGGAAACTGCACAAGTCTTATACCAGATTTAAGAGAAGCTACATTCTGCCTTCCTTTTTCTGTGTTGTCTTTGATGCAGAGACTGCAGAAGCTGCTTTGGACCCTTTCCAGAAAGTTATTGAAATCAGTCTTCAGTAACTGTATTGGCTTTTACTGTGTACCAAGGTCACTGAGCTGCATGAGCACACAGCCCTGTTAAAAACAGGATTTGAGGATTTTAGAAGGTGTCTTTTTACAGTTTGAATAAATAAGGCATATAAACTACGTTTGTCCGGATCTTCTGCCACTTTTTCACTCCAGCTGTGGTCCTGCTGGACAGTTTTGATATCAGTAGCAGCTCTCCAACATTTATCATGTCAAAGCTCTGAAAAGAAGGGAGATATTGGCTGCCCCACAGCTGCTGGCACTGATAATTAGAAATACAAGTACATATCTTTTGAGCAGGGCGGTGTTTTGTATTTCTACACAAAGGAGGTGGAAGTTTTTGATAAAGTTGCTTGGTATTTTCCTGGTGAAGTATTGTTCTCAACAGAAACAAAATCAGTATGTCAAAAGTTGACTCCTTTCTGTCCAAATCTTCAAGATAGTTACATTGAACTAAACTTTTTCAGCTTTTTGAGTAAAGTGGAATTTTAAAAGGACATGCAGTTGCCAAGGTTGCTTTTACTATACCCACCACAGCATTCTTTCCACCATAGTATGAGGTCTGGATTCAAGCTTATCCCCTACCTGCATCCAAACCAGGTGAGTGTTAAGACACCAAGATATGATTTGCTTTGGGGTGGATCTCTTATTTCTTCTCTTGAAGCATTCTGCTTCGTGCTCACACTGATACAGACATTCAGTAATTCAGCCTAGGTGGAGGTGGGAAGGCAGAGGTAGAATTAATTTTGTTATGGCTCTTTGCTTCCTGTTTTAGGGGTGGATCTTGGATGTTTAGAGCAATAGTGGCAGGATAGTTTTGTGAATCTCAGGTACCTGTAGGAAAGGCACTTCTTGCAGAGTCCTTTACACTGATTGAGATATGGCTTCAATTTACTTACATTAGAATATATAATGGAGAAGGACAACATTTTAGAGAGAAGAGCATGTAACTAAGGTGAGCTTCTTTAAAAAATGTAGTATCATAGTAAGTGCCTGGATGAGGACTTGGGAACCTGCAGCCTGTGGAGAATATATGACCTGTAGTTCATTTGTTATGATAAAAGGTTAAATGTTTATTTTTTCACTTGGCTTTTTTTTTTTCTTCATGCTATTATTGACTATTGTTAAAGTTAGAATAGCTGGCCAAAGAAGCTTCAAAGCTGTAGTTCCTTCAGCAAGGGTAGAGATATATAACCTTTATTGTAGGATTTCTGTGAACTCTATATGATTTTGTGTGGTCTGTTTTCTTCCCAGAAATCCCCAGGGATGACCCCTGCCTTTCTCACAGTATCTTTTCACAAGGGAAACTTTTCCAAATGCACATAACTGGCTGAGTGCCTTCAGCATTAACAGGCTTATTAACCACTAATCCAGCACAACAATTTTAAGTGCAGCTGCTGCAGAAATGGACAGTGAGGAAGCACAAAAACTGTGCCTGAAGACAGAAGAATAAATAACAGTGTGGTGATAATTGCCTCCTGTAGGTACTGTAATGTGGTAATCATCAGAAACCTATTCACTGCGTCTGCCTTCCCCTCTTTCTGTGATGAGTTTCCTTCATCCCCCCGTGCTAGCCTGCCTGAAACCTTTTAGAGAAGTTCTCTGGATTATGGCTGAAATGCTAGGAGTAATTAGATAAAACATCGCTGTCAGTTTCTTTGGAGAGAAATACATTTATCGCCTTAGTTGAATTCAGGCCAAACTTAGCTTCTTTCATATATAAGTAGTTGGATGAACAGATAAACAGCTGGGTAAAGTAATTTTGCTTTATCTACCTTCAGACAGGACAAAAGGTAACAAACTGAAATGACTAAGGAATTGGAAATCTGTCACTCCAACGTTGGCTTGTTTAATCATGGTCAAATACCTCACCCTCTGCATAAACTGCTGAGCACTCGCTTGTTGTGTCTTACCTTGTCAGGCTGAGGAGCCCTCCCAGAGAAAGGTCACACTTTTAGCTGATGGTAGGTTGTTGCTGGCATGAATCAGGGCAGGATGAAATCCTAATGCATGTATCTTCCGATGTCAGCTGGAATTCTCTGTAGGCGTGCAAGGAGTGGGAGATCAGGACTTCCAAATTACTCCAAAGTGCACTGTGGCATATTGGCCGCTTGGATTTGATAAGTGACACACCTCGTGTCTGAAGCCCGGGATCTGACTGAGGGTTAATGATGGCTTGCAACAATCCTGCTTTAAGAGTTGTATAAGAGTTATACAACTGAATAGATATTGCCAGCAAAAACAAGAAATCAGAAATCAAAGTTTTGAAATTGAGTGAATCATAGGAATTAGGGCAAGCTCAAGTGACTAAGCAAAGCTATTGAATTTGATGCTCCATCAAGATGTAAGAGTGTATTTGGTGTGATTGTGACTCAGCACTTGCTGGTGAGTCATTCCTCATCACTGGGACCTCAGTGCTGTTGGTTTTCTGGCTGAAAAAGAAAAGACGAGTGGGAAGAGATTTAAACCCACAGAGAAAGTTTAAACTTCATGAATGCAAAAGAGAGGGGGAAGTTGTACCCCCAATTAGATTATTTTTCTTGAAAGACTTTATTTTTAACTTTTGAATATGTTATTTTCAGTGGAATGAGATTAATTTTCCCAGAATTACTTACATTGGACGCTTTTCATATTTTGTTTTGCATAAAATTCATTTGTGACTATATAAAACTATCAAACATTTAAGGCAATGTAGTTTGCTTTTCCATGGCTCTTTCACACAGATGAGTTTAAAATACTTCATACCAATAAGGCTGTTGTGAAAAGACAATAATAGTGGCGAAGAATTGAGATCAATAAGTACAAACAGGAGAATAAAGGTCTGAGAATATACAAGTATTTAATGAACTATGTGTGTGTAGTATAAACTGCAGAACAAAGTCTTTCCAGCAGTTGCGATGTTCTGAGAAGGTGAGGGTTTGAGGGGAAATGAGGTGGAAAGCAGTAAAATCCTCACCTCAACTCTGATAGACTATGTGTTCATCATATCACAAGTCAGTAATGGAACAAAAGTGTAAGAGTTCTATCACCTGTACCCAGCCAGAGCGAGGGTGTCCCCCTTCAGCCATAGTGATGGTCAGGATGACAGTGTTAATCTTTTTGTGAAGCTTCAAACTTGGCTATTAACAGAGATGGGTTTGTCTGGGGGAATGACTGAATATATTGGTGTGTTAACCTGTTGTACCAGATATGGAGATCAGGAGGAAAAATCCTTTCTCCTCTCCTGTTCTGTTTTCCAAGTCTGGCAGAGACCATGGGGGAGCTGTAGTTCGTGTTGTAATGTACAGCTGAGGCAGCTGCTTGGGAGCACCTGGGGATCCCAATTAACAAGTTCTTTGCACTCCTGCAGGGCCAAGGCATTGGCATTGCTATGGATTTTTTTTGCCTTCTTCCTGTGTCAAACTGAAGTTGTGTCTTTGGCCTTTTAATTGAAAATCTTGGTATATTCTGATCCATTCCTACCCATGTCTATGGTACTAGCTATATGTATAGATTATAAAGATTTTCCAGATGCAGCATCAATTCAAAAAAGTTGCAAAATCTGGGGTGTTTTTGTAAATGCAGCTTTGTAAACTATTTTTTGCAGGTGATGTGCTGCAAAATACCTGCAGTGTCAGATCTCACTGTTCTTTGTTAATCAAAGGACGTGATAAAATCACTTAATGTGGCAAAGACACTGTCATATGTGCTCATTACTTGTTTTGATCTCCAGACTCTGAGTTTGGTTTTCAGATGTAAGCACCTCCAGGGGATTTGTGACTCTGATGGGCACGTGGTTTGGTACATTAGGTACAAAAGCATGCCAGTATCCCCACTGGAAACTTTGACTATCTGGCAGTGTTACATTAAGGAACGTAAAAGAAGATGAGTAGGGACAGACAAATCTGTGAAATACATCTGGGGGATTTAATAAATGAGGGCATTTATTATATATCATAATAATCATTCTTTCCTTACACATACTCTTTCAGCACTGTGGGGAATTATCACTGGTATTTGATTTATGTTTAGAAGTGATAATATTTCTTATGCTCGTGCTTTTATTGTACATAGTTGGTACTTTTCCAGATTGTTAGGTAATTATGTTGAAGTGGTGACTGAGCTAATGTGGAGCCTGGCTTAGAGTCTGACGAAGTGGATATATGGCAAAGCCCGTAAGACCCGATTCAAAAAGATCTTTTATTTCAAAAAGCCCATAATTAGTTTTATGCAAATTATAGAGGAAGATATCTTGGTAAAGCAGGAAGAAACAAAGGGAGGTCCCAAGTTAATACTTCCTTTCATCCTTATTTTGTTACAGCACATGAGTCTCTGGCTTAAGAACATCTGTGTGCTAGTGTGAGCCCATCTCTGATACATCCTCACAACATGCTGGTGCCACGCTTTCAGATGAGATCGACAATATAGGCCTGGAGATTCTACTTCAAAATATTACCTAAGGATTTAGAATTTAAGAGCTGCTGAAAGTAACTCTCAATTTCTGCACTTGCAGTGAAAAACAAGTGTCTAAGTAATGATTTAGTAGGTTCCTTTATTTTTTTCCTCCCTCAAAATTATAGTAACAAAGGAGTTTAATTTCATACACTATGAGGTATTGAGTATCTTGAGTATTCTACGAAAAATGAACAGAGAGAACAGTTCTGGTTCTCATCAGTTTTTTGGGATTACACCTTTTGTCAATTTTTTCCACATTAGAATGAGACTGGAGTGTTTTGATGATACTGCACAATAAAATTGCACAGAAGTTGCCCATTTTCAATTTTGGAAGGCCAAGATTTTAATTTCAGCTTCTTTAGCTAGAAATGAATCCCACTGTATCTTGGATATGTTCCAGGTGAAAACTTTAATCTGTTTCACTGGAAATGTTCTAATTAGTGCTTGTTCTAGCTTCAGTGTCTTTTAAAACCAGAACAAAGCAGCAAACTGCTAACAAATCTGAGCCAACAAAGCTAAAGTGTGCAAAGGATTAGACCAAAGGACCCTAAGAAGCCTGGGTGTAGTCAGAGTTTAGGCCAGATCTAGCTTAGCCTAGAAATCCTGTTGTTTTGAACAAGGTATTTGTCAATTCTTGTCAGGTGCTCATCTAGGAACACCCCAAACTCAAAGCATTGTGTTATTATTTATTACTGGAAATTTCTCAATATATCACTATTCTGCATGTCTTTTGATGTGTTTCTGTTGAGTTGAAACCAATCTGAAAACCCTTCCTTGGCTGGTTTGCTTAATTCAGATTTTAATGGGAGGGAAGCTTTTTCACAATTAGGTACAAAACGTTAGGAAATATGAAGGAGATGCTGAGTTTTCTGGTCAAGTAATGGTTCCCAAAAGGGACCAGCCTCAAAAGTAACCTTTTCAATATCTTTCTTTGTCTCTGCTTGCAAAGTAATGACTGCTCCTTAGTAAGAAGTCCTTGTTCCTGTTTGGGAGACAGACACTAGGAAAAAAGTGAAGCCATATTTACACCCTCCACCTCATACTTCCAAGAAAATGCTTATAATTTTATTAGTGTGGGCTTTTAACTATTCTCCAAATGAAAGACGAGGGAAGAGTAAGGGCGATATTTGATAAATGCGCAATTTGGGATTTTTGTCTACACTCTCCTAGTTTATTGTCTTCATCTCTCTGCTGCAGATTGTAAGACTAGGATGGAAGATGAGAAATGCTATGTAGACTACAGACATTTCAGTTTGAAACTCTTTTCCCTGTCTAGGCAGGAGCAGATATTCTGGAAAAGAATGGGTTATTTTCAGGATTTTTTTAAGGGATGAAGAATATTTTTCACTGGGAAAAGGCCATATAGGTTTTATGACCACCTTTCCACCATTCACCTGGTGAATCAGGGTCCAGTTATGCACTTCTGCACATGCCTGAACTTAGTGGTACTTGGGGGCTCTAAGAGTAACTGTGATGTAAATGACATACCGTGAATGAGTTTTCCTGTGGCATTATGCATTTTTTCCTGGAGGAGATCTTGCAACTTTATGGTTTCTGTGGTGTCATGTGTTACGTTACTGCAGCAATAAATGGATGCAGAAGACAAGTGTCTTTTACTTGTCTCTTTTCCATATTTAAGGCATTAGGCCACCACTGCCCTCCTTGCTTCTGGGAAGTGTTGAAAATATCATAAAAGTGGAAGCTATTGCCATCAAATGTAATAGAGTTCGGTTATGTGAAGATCTTTGTAATTTTATTTTCTTGTGTTCTTTGCTAGTAAAGAAACACTGAAAACCTTTTCTTTGCTCTCGAAATGTTCGTGTTTGTAGTTTCTCCTTTATAATCTGTATGTAGCCAGACAATGTCACTTTTATTGTTATTAGTCACTAAAAGAGAGGATTCAAAAGATTCATGGAAGCCTTTTGTACACCTGACTTTGAAGAGCACATGTTTATGTCAGCAGTTAAATCTGTGCATATAGTCAAATGACCCCGCTTTTCATTGATTCTTGCTCCCCTCCATCCCATACAGTTTGCAGTCAGCATAATGAATTACTTTTTTTTTTGCATGGAAATTGAACCTCCTCTATTGTTCGTATGCATTGGATTTAGCATGGCTTGCTACATACTGATAGAGAACAATAACAGGCAATGCTATTCACAAGTATTTCTGTAGCTCTCGTACAGTCTTTCTCTGATGGGAACCCATCAAATAGGTTTGGTTATTATTTGTTTAGGCTTTGAGACCTGAAGTTAGAGAAGAAAAGTTGAGCCACAATGGCAAAGACTGATCAAACGGTTTGTTTTGCACAGCTCCTTTTCCAGTACCTCACTTCAATTTCAAAGATATGCTTCTTATGTTGTCAGTTTTCCTCAATAATAGTTGCATGTTCGGTGTTTAAATAGTTTCAGACCCACTTATTTGCTTTGCGCAAGGACTTTATAATAATACCACTTCTTTCTGTGAGTATTTGTAACTCTGGCTATTGAAACACAGGTATTGATTTTACACTGGTGTTAGGTTTGGTGTGGAACTGGGAGAGAATGGCTTACTTGCAGTTGTTGAGGGGGAAGGCTTGGGATTTCAAAGCATTTGAAGATTTGCCTTCTACTAATGATAGCTTGATATTTGGTACATGCTGCTTAGTTATGAACATTCTGCTCTCTTCAGCCTGTTTGCTTGTGTACAGATGGAAATTGGTTGCTCCCTCCTTACAGTCTGCCTATCAAAATTGCAAGACTGGGCACTGGGATTCAAGATCTTGCCTAGTTACCTGGGTGCCTTATCAATACAGAAAGGTGTTGTTACTGTGCCAGAGGGATGTAGGGCAGAAGCAGACTATTATCATGTGAGAAGCTTTGTTTCCAAAAGTAGTGTGCTCTGATGGAGCAGGGGCCTCACTTATGTAAATGTTTAAACAGAATTATCACTGCATGGGTATTTCTGGAATATTAAACAGTTATACTGTGAAAGCCGTGTCTATGTAGAAGAACATTCTTCAGTAGTCCTTGAAATTGTTTAGTACTACTGAAATTGCTCAGTAATTCTTCATACTCTTCTAGTAAATATCGATCTATTGGTGATCAGCAGGAGAATTTGATCAGTTTGCACCAAAATTGCAGGGTGATATTGGTGCCCTCAATAGAAATGTATGATTTTTCTCACGTAATACTTGTTTAAAAATAAAAGCCCTCAAAGCTCAATATTTGGAAAACATTTTGTCTATATTTATATAGATAAAAGAGGTCTCCAGCTTCCTCACAGGTGGAAGCAGAAGGGCAAGACTGATCTCTTCTCCGTGGTGACCAAAGACAGGACCTGAGGGAATGGCATGAAGCTGTGTCAGGGGGGGTTTAGGTTGGATATTGGGAAAATTTTTTTTTTACCCACAGGGTGATCGGATGCTGGAAAAGTCTTCTCAGGGGAGTGGTCACATCCTCAAGCCTGACAGAGCTCAAGAAGGGCTTGGACAATACTGTCAGGCACATGGTGTGATTTTTGGGGCTGTCCTGTGCAGGGCCAGGAGTTGGACTCTGATGGTCCTTGTGGATCACCCTTCTAACACAGAATATTTTATGACTCTATATATCAAATTAAATATATTCCTTGTTCCAGATTATTTGCTTAGTTTTGAGATTTTGATGACTTTGCTTTGTTACCAAGGTCAGCTTGAATGAAGAGTTGGCCTATTTTCTCTAAGGAAGGCATGCAGGGAATTGCTCTTGCTGGATCACTTTAGTGGTGATTTGAATGCAGTGAGTGAAATGCACAGGAGGCAAGATAGATAATAGCTACAGAAAATATTCAGAAAGAATGATGTGGTGGGCCGACCCCAGCCAGCAGCAAACTCCTGCCCTAACCCTCTCTTCCTCTCCTATCAAATATGCGTAATGATTTCTTGGGAAGACAAATGCCGTCATGAACATCCCTGCATTCTATCCATTTCCCTGAGATTTTATTGCTAAGCATGGCATTGTATGGAATGGAATGTCCATTTAGTCAGTGCAGAGGGCTGTTCCAGCTGAGTCCCCTCCTAGCCTTTTGCCCACCCCTAACCTGCTGGCCTCTGTGTGTGTGTGAGGTTGGAGAGAAAGCCTTGGCTCTTGGTGCTTGCCTTGGCAGTAGCCAAAATGTTGGTGTGACACAAACACTGTTTCACCTTCAAATGCAGCGAACAGATTATACAGGCTGCTATGAAGAAAGTTAACTTCATCCCAAGAAAACTCAGTAAAAATAAACAGGTTTTAGGAAACTTTATTTTAATTGCATGAATCTGTATTTTCATCTTAGCAGCATAAAAGATAACCATCAGAGGTAAGTAAATGAAGAAGAAGCAAAAAATCTACTAGGTCATCTCCAAATTCCATGCTGACTTTAATTAGTATACTGCTGTCTGTAAATGAATGAAATTATACACTAATCACTGAAATATTTCTTAGAATGCATAGATTTTTACATGACAGAAAGTGTTTGAACTTTAATTACAAGATTAAAAGATAGCTTGATAGGTTTCTCAGGACAATGTGTCCCTTGACTTATTAATTTCTAATTATTACTGACTGTAGTTCTGACAAAAATATTACCCAAGTTACAGTAGGGTACCATCTGGGATCTCAGTTTTGTGTAAGAAGTGCTCAGTGAGGCTTCTCACAAAGTGGCAAAGTGGAAGAAACGCTTGAAAAGCGGGCAGAAAAAAATCCATTCCTGACTCTGGGAAAGCTTTTTGTCTCTGTTCTGGGAGCAGCTGATTCTGTTTTGAGACAGTTGTAGAGTTAAACTTGGATGAAGAATACTGTACTTATTTGTGTATTTATTCATTTGGTTCATTGTGATTGGTCATGGTTGCACATGTTACTTAAAATAGTATATGTTCTGCCAGTGCTCAAGTGCCAAATTCTTAGTCTCCAAGAGAAGCAGAGAAAGGTGGAAAGAACAAAAGAGATTCTGCATGTTCTCCTTGTATTTGTCCTGCCTGCAGTTATTCATTGCCAAAACCATAAAGCTTTGCTCAGGGGTGAAAAGCGTTAATCCGTACATGGGCGAGGCACTTGCCATTTTGCACTTGCTGAAATGAGTGATCCTTTGCAGACTCTGCAGCACTCAAAGTTGCTGTAATACCTCTTTATTTAATCCTGATCTCCTGCCCTTGTGAAAACAGTCCACAATTGTTGTTTTCGTTTAAATCCACATTGATTGTGGGCACACACTACTGTCAATCTGACTGAGGCTGCTTGTTTATTTAGATATTTTTAAACAGTTACAAGTAAGCCAAATGTAAGATTCAGTCTTCCTCTGATACTTGGCCAAAAAGATGCCTTCCTATTTATTTTGGTATTTCCTGTCTAGAAATCTTCCTTCTGGCTGGTCCTTATGCAGTGATTTTCCTAAAGTTCTGTGTGACTCTGATAAAGACCTCTCCTTATCTGTCTTTTTGTTAAGACTTTTTTGCAAATGGAAGTGCTCTGTTTACAGACAGATATCTCCTGTAGCACAGCGAGGATTTCTTATTCTGCAGTGATGCCTAATTATCTAAGGGGCACAGGAAAGATGCAAATAGCGCCGAGTGTTTAGGAAATAAAGGCTATTTGCCTTTTGTTCTGGTTAGCAGCTGATAAACGACCCCTTTTCCAGTTTGGGCTGTTGAAGTAGAGACTGCTAGTATGTTCATGTTAAAAATTGGACCAAATATTTATACGCACATTTTGATAAGCTCTTGACATCTTTTTGCATTGTCAATTCTCTACAGCACAGAGACACATAATGCAGTATTAATGAAGATGTTGTAATTAGTAATGTGCCACTTTGCTTGGATACATCCTCCCTGTTTATGTATCAATGAATGTCAATGAAAGGAGAAATGACAGAGGGGTGAAGTGGTTGAATGGATTTTGGCTCAGCCATCTCTACATGAGGTCCAGACTAGTTCTTTTTAGGCTCTGGAGTTTCATGAATATGGCTTAATAAATGGAAAGGAGCAGTAAAATGTATTTCTGTATAGAAGTAGGTTGTGCATTGAGCTGACATTTACTGCATACATCTGTTCTGTGTGTAAATGCACACACACATATGCACAAAACATGGCTTGCATCTAAATGATCTCTAAATGTGTACAAATGTTAAATAGCAGCTCCTTTAGATTCAAGTAGTAGGATATTGCGTACTTAAAGTGTCCAAGGATTTCTTTCTAGTTTCCTAGGCAGGAAACTAAAACATGTATTACAAGATTAATATTGAATCCATAGAGTAGGATCTACTAACTGGAGACTAGAAAGTTTAATTTAATGTAAGTGCCCCTATATTGATGTTTTGTGTAGAAGTTCAGGATTTTGGAAAATAGGGTTTTGCAAAATATGTTAAAACATATGAGAAGCAGTCACCCAGAAGTTAGAAGGAGCTGAAATGTAGTCATAGATTTGATGAAGTTTTACGAGTTAGCAAAAGCAATGTCCATTTGCATTGCATCTCATGAAATAATTGATGCTTTATTTCAGATAGAAAATCTGTCTGGCAGTGACAGTGCCTTCATCAAGTACCTCAGTGTTCCATAGGCATTATGTATTGGTAAGAGGCTAATGGATTTATCAGTGTTACTTCAATTGTTGTTTTGTTTCTTTATATTTCTAGAATTTGCTGTGGTAACTCTCCTGCTGTCAGCAGACTGGCAGCCACTCTGTGATCAGCTCATTGCAGACAACTCTTAAGAGATGTGACCCAGCATGATTCCTCTCAGAGTTCTTATTGTGATTTTGTTTTACTTTCCCCAATCTAAAAGGGTCTCTGTGACTGCACAGGTATTTTCTGCCTTTCATATGGGGAAATCTGATGCTTGACATGAAATAAACAACATGCTGTGCTGTGCTGAAAATGCAGATGGATGCAACAATGCCTCGCAGTCCTTCCCTGTGCCAGAAATAGCAGAAGGCATTTGAATTTCCCTCGAATGGCTTTTTCTTGGCAGAGAATTAGATAGCACTAGAAGCACAGAGCAATGCAGTGTGGGGTTCCCAGGGCCAGCTGTAGCTCAGCTCCATGGCCCAGCTGTGCCTGGGTGGATCAGCAGAGGCAGAGCCACAGCACCTTTCTCATGCAGACCCTGGTAAATGTCGAGCTGACTTCCAGAAGGCTGTAGATCAAAATGTCTTGGATCTCAAAAGGATTGGGTGAAATGCTGTGAAGAACACAGGATGAAATGTGATAATAGCCCACTGATTTTTTTTCACAGCTCCTAATTCTCTGTAGTGAAGGCCATGCTTGAAAAGAGATACCAGTGTTTGGTGCCTGTTGAACAAAGCAAATCCTCCACTCTCCAAGTGAGGCTGTTCAGTAACATTTGCCTGTGTGTGGATGGTTTGAGTAAGGCTTAAGTTTTACAAAATATACCCTGTGTATATTGAACCTCAGAAAAGGGATGTACTCTACATTTACAAAGAGAAAAAATCAAATGAGCATTTAAATGGAATTTTTTTATTGTGGAACAACATTTTTTTTCTTTCTGCATAGAAAAAGATCCTGTATTTTATCACTGCAGAAATGTTATGTTCTTTTTCACTCAAGCAGACTAAAACTTACAGCATGAATGATTTCAATAAAAGTGAATGTTGGTTTTAAATGCAGTTCTGTAAAATATATCCTGGGGTAAAGCCAAACCCTTCTGTGTGCTATATCTGAATTACAAAACAGTAGGACCTAAGTTGAACTATAAAACAGCAGGATCTAAGTGAGAACCTTTTAAGGTAAAGCTAACATAGGTGATGTACAGTGGGGCAATCAACACTAATTCCCACTGAGACAGCACTAGGCCATGCCTCTGGAGTGGTACAATTGATAAGTGATTGTAAGGCTGCATGGAGAGAAAAAGAATATAAAAATGCTTGTAATAGCATATTAATAAAGTACGTCTGCTCTTGGAAGTGTCACCATAGGATTTTCAAGCATTCAAAAGTAAGCATTCAAAACACCAGCTGGTGAAATCCTCTTCTGCAACCCGGGCTCCTCCTTACAAAGGAGCACAGGGCTTGCTGCAGTGTTGGTGCCCAGGTGCGGGTGCTGATGCTGCCTGCCTACCATTTATGGTGGTAACATCCTTATGCTGGGGTAGGCTTTTATCTAAATGCTTCTTCTCAAATGCCTTGTAGCAAAGAAGCTCAAAGAATGAGATGCGTGATAGATCTACAAGATAAAATCATTGGATTCCTTCCAGGTGGAGTGGTTTTTTATTGTTTAAAAGGAGAGTGTTAATCAGTGTTTTGAATAGAAGTGCTTTGTTTGGAAAGGAAAAAAAGAGGAACGTTCTGTGAAAATCTCAGCTTTTACTCACCATAAAGGTGGAAGGAAGCTAGGATGCATATACCTTACTAAAAACTGGAACCCACGGCATAAAGTGTTGGGCATATTGGCAATACTCCATGTTCTAAACTTTTTCATAGGTTTCAATTTTTTTTTCCATAGTGTAGTTAGAAAAAGTTTTTAGAAGTTCTGTGAGTTGTGTCAGAAAGTTTAGTTTTTAAGATGGTTTTCTTTCACTTGAGCACAGAGTCAGTGCACAGCGATTCTCTTCCCATAAACTGAAATTGGTGCTCCCATTAATAAGTTCCGGCTTTGACAAGGATGCCTTTCCTAGCAGTGGACTTCATCAGGTCATTGGTACTTTTTCAGGATTTCTGATAAGCCAAATTGTGCTAAATTACAGTGAAGATAAATTTAAATTCTTTTGCCTTGTTGAAAATGATACTGAATCCTGCGCAACCTGTTATTCCTCTCGGTTCAAAGGATTGCATCAGCAGTGAAAACAAATTGTCCTTTTTGCCCTGGCAAAATGTGAAGGGAAATATGACTTCACCAACTCAGGTCATCTCTGCTTTCTGTTTTCCAGACAGTGGGGGTTTTTGCATCAAAGATCAGGCTGAGACTGTGCCACCAACTGTGCAGTTCCATAACAGCATCTGTATCATAGTCCTGCCTTGCACTGATGACTTGCAGCTTCTTAGTCTCCCCATGGATGTTGAGGAGGTCAGGCTGGTTTTTATCCATCTTCTCTCTTTCATGTCTGACTAAAACATTTTGAGTTCAATGATCATAGGAGAAAGCTGCCTGTGGCATGCTAGCCCTGATCTCCCTCCGTGCTCAGAGGAGGGCAGTGGTTATATTGATGAACAGGGCCCTGGGGTGGTGCTCAAAGGTGGAAGGTTACAGTGCAAGCTCAGACACAACTTGTTTGTAATCCTTCCTGTGTGAGAGAGAGCAGAAGCTGTCTCATGTAACTTATTTCTTATAATTAATCAAAATCTTTCTTTCATTTATGAAGCTGAATAGAGAATAATGTGTAAAGATTTATATAAAGATTTAATGTTTTTAGTAAAACTCCATCATGTTTAGTTCAACCAGTTAGTGGAAGAATCACAAGGAAATAGCAGCCCAATTTGTTATAAGACCTGTATTTTCACCTGAATTTCTTTAAAGAGGGTTGCTATATAATTATACCCTGCCTTTAGCAAGGTCTATGCATCACCATGATGTGTCTGTAAACAGGATGTGAAAGTGGTTGTGCTTCACTAGCTGAAGACAGTAATTCACTGGGCACTCAGACCTGCACTGAGCTCTCCTTCAGGATGCAGGCTGGGCGCTGCTGATGTTCCAGGCATTTGGTACCCAAACAAATGTATGCTGCTGTGTGTCACATGTGTGCAGTGTTCTACCAGAAAAAAAAAAACAAAAAACACCAAACCAACCTAGCAGTAATACATGCTAATTTGTGGAAGTGGATGTGGCTTCTCTCCACATATTGCACTCTTGGGTATTTTTATTTTCGTCATGGTCTTTGTAAGCTACTTGTGTTCAGCAGATGTTCTGTCCTCTTGAAAAGGATAAATTTCTGTGGTTAATTAGCTGTTAAATGTTTGTTTCTGTCAATTTCTGTAATATGCTGAGGTCTTGCAAGATATATGTACACTTAAAAAAGAGTTTCACTTCCCATTCAAAACTATTTTAACTTCTCAAGCTTTGTATCTTAGTCTAACTTTGCTTCAGGCTGGACATGGCTAATAGGGGATACAACTTTGGCAGGCAGGGGTCTGAACACTGAGATTTTATTGAAGTAACCTTCCTAATCTTAGTCACCTTTAAATAAATGAGGTTCTGATTATTTCATCCTGTTTCCTGTAAAGTCTTCTTATCTCAGCCTATAATCTCTGCCCTTTGTGTTTCTCACAGGGAGAGGAGGGGCTGGGCTTGTGATTTTCTTTTTAGTGGGAGTATTAATTGAGGGATACCATTCCTAAACCATGACAGGTGAGTATAAAAAAACCACACAATGTTCTCTGTACTCTTATAACTTTAAAATCTTTTTTAATACACAGAAAAGCTATGTACTAATACTTCGTAAAGGTAGAATGGAGTCTTATGTTTTGACATAGAAGGATTCCTCTTCAAAATGAGAATGCTGTAGTACTTAGATTAATTTAAAAACTCTCCGTGCGAGTGAAATAGTTATTTTTGGAAATCAGAGAAAGGCTTTTGGTGTAGTTAGCACACATTCTGATTAGCATATTTCCATGCTTAAAAGAGTTATGATACAACTGTAACAGGTTTTTTTCCCTGAATAAAAACCCACCGTGTATTTATCCTGGCAGGACTGATTCTTCTTCTCGGAAGAACCTGAAATAACGACATAATGAAAAACGCTCCATTTTTTTTTTCTTGGTTCTCTTGTTTGTGTGCTCTGCCTATTGTCTAATTTTTCATACCCTTTCATAATACAAAACTTAATCTAATTCTGCATTCATCTCTCTTTTTAATTTTTATTGCAAAATGTTTAACGTCTTTTTATTTGTTTTAGGGTGAAATCATACTATGTGTTTTTAATGTTACTCCTATGCTGTGCTCCTCAGTTAACTGAGCTCCGAGGTTGAGTTTACATGCCTGGCAATGCCACATTATCTACTCTATTTTAAGTCAAGAGGGAAAAAGTAATGTTAATAATCAACTTTATTGAGGTTGTAGGCATTTCTCATTTTGCATGAAGAAAAAGTCCGCAGTTTATTAACTTTTTGATGGCATCAGTGTGAAAAACTTGAAAACAACTTTAAGTGGAGGGAGAGGTTACCATCTTGCCTAGAGTGTATCCTGTCATCATTCTGTCCTTTATGTAACAGACATCAGCAGTGATTGTTTGGTGAGACTGTAAGCAAAGGTCCCTGTGTGGGTCAGTAGCCATCATTTCATTGGGGCCTACACCCTGCTGGTAAACTGCAGCTCACTGCATGGCGTCTTCTGTTCCATGTGAATTTATGAATTCTTCTAAAAGAGAATGTGCAAACTTGTACACAAAACTTAAAAGTTTTACCTTGCATAAATTGTCAACCCTAGATTAAAGACCTTGTCTTTATTTCTATCAGATGTAGAGGATTAATTATAGCCATTCAAAAAGTGATCAGAAACCTGCTGTTTTGCATTAGAACATTTGAATACCTTAATATTATATATTAAGATATGAATATCTTAAAGTCTTCAAATTTTAAGAATATTGCTAACTTTATTTAAATACCATTCATCATTAGTGCGTACAGGCTTTTAACCTCTACCTGAAAAAAAGGCCTTTCTCTTGAAAAGTCTCCAGAGCACGTTCTGAACGGTACACAAATGTGACTAGTCTCCCTTGAAGTCAAAAACAATACTTTTAATTGACATAAATGGGACCAGATTGACAAATGTATGTACAAGGATTGTTTCTCCCACCAGTGAACTGAAACCCCTTCAGGGGTTGAGGGCCAGTCTCTGTTTCACCAATTTTCTGGCTGTATAACTTCATTGATTTCCACTGCACAGCCATGACATGTGAAATGGAGTGGACAATCAGGCCCTAGGGATGGTGGTTGCACAGTCAGCTCTGCCTCGTGCTTCGGGGCGAGCAGTGTAAAAGGAGCTACGTTCTCTCCTCACAAACACCTCTGCAAGCTGGGCACTGTCACCACTCCTGTCTCCTCTCCTCCTGTGTGCTACTTACAGGCAGCTGGTATTCACTTTGTAAAGGGTACAGCAGAGATTTGGGCCAACCAAAATCCGTGTGTGGGCTGGATCTAGACAATGGTATGTAGTGTTCCTTTTCTCACAAAACCCAGCTCAGGCTTGCCTCTGCCGTTGGAAAAAAACAATATTCTTTAATAAAACTTCAGTCAGCTAAGAGTGTATCATCTCACAGGGGCTGTTTTGTGCATCCTACCTTATATTCATAGACTCATCCCATAAGTAATGATGAAAAAATGTCTTTATTAACACATCTTAGGAGGTACCAATCAAGTAAATTTGCAATTTTTTGTCTCTGTAACTAAGTTCAATCAGCATAGAATAATGCCTTTTGAAAACATTTTGTTCTAGAAAAGAGCCATCTATATTTTCACTGCCCATTTAATTTTCTGTGTCATGTGTTTAATCAATATGAACTATAATACAGACAGAAAATTTTTGCTAAGGAAAATTTGGTTTTACTGATGACAGCAACAAGGATTGATGGGAATATCCTCAATAAATCTTGAAATACATGGTAGCATGTAGCAGGAATTCCTACTTGAAAAATTCAAATTGGCTTGAATAGCACAGTGGCATCACATGGGTTGCAGACGATGTCTTCTATAAAAAGATACTGAAATGCAGGCAAGATTTCTAGTTTCAACGGATAAGTCTCTTCTGCAGATGTGTGCCAGAATTAACGCTAACTGCAGTCTTCCTGGTTCTTTTCTTTGGCAAGAGATGAAAGTGAGCTCATTATTTATGGAGTTAGAATACACTTGTAGATCTAATCCAGACATAGCTTGCCCAGGAACGACAAGCAAACAGCAGATCTGTGCCATGCTTGCCTGTGGCTGGCTGCAGCCATGGGAAGTTACCACTGTAAAGAGCTCTGTGTCACAGGCTGGGTGCCTTTCCCTCTGGTGGTAAAATCTCCGTAGGGCTGGCGGAGCAAGCAGAGTTCAGCTGAGGCTCAGAAGTGTGACAATTCTCTCTCCTCCCTCCTCCACGGAGGAGGGCTGTCCCTGCTCCCGTTGGGTTGTGTTGGTCCCACTCAAGGCTCCCTTATGTGCTACAAAGCACCAGCCAGAGCAGCTGTCAGCCCGGTGGCAGCGCCAAAATGCCACTGAAGGAACGGAGCCGGGGTGAGCATTTGTTCTGCAGCCTGTGCTGACAGATTTGTGTAGCTGCTGTTAAGCTGCAACTGTTGTAGAACATTTTGTAATGGTGTAAATGACTTGAAATGTGTTGCAGCTGTAGGACCCACGTACCAAGGTCTCAGGGCACCCTACAAGTAAGTCAGATATTGGAAGGTGCAGTGTTTGTCTCCAACTCTAAATACTCTCAAAGTCTGGAGATAATAAATGATTTTTCTATAGGTATTCATTTAGGTCAGAGTGAGACATTTCCTTGTTCCTGCTATAAAGTATAGCCCTCCTATAATATATTAATCATCCATTTAGAGATAGTCCTTTTTTTTTTTTTCAAAAAAGAACTATTCATACCCATACAAAAAGTGAAGAATTGAGTTCATTTGCTCTCCATGGGCTGCAGTGATAGCAGCAGGTGTGCTAATACACCTTCAGCTTTTCCACATGTTAGTATTTCTCATCTCATGGCATCCTTGTGCTCCCATGGGTACTGGCTGAATAACAGTGGCAATGACTAAAAGGAAATCTTGATTTATAGCAGCTGGGTGCAGCATCTCAAGCCAGCTCCCAAACATCCAAGTCTTCAAAAGTCTGTTTCCTGAGCTGAGGATCCTAAGGTGGTTCTGCTTGTTTGCACATTTAGTTCTGTGAAATAAGACAAATGTAGGGGGCTGGAAATTAAAAGGAGCGTGAAGGCAGTCTGAGCTGATTCAGCATGTACTGGGTTCAGCTGAGGGTGGAAAATTTGGCTGATTTTCTTCATGGCAGTCCAAACAATGCTGTGTTTTAGGCTGGTGACCAAACTAATGTTGGTAACACACCAATATTTTAGCTATTGATGTTTAGTCCTTGCACAGCACCAAAGCTTTCTCTGTTTCTCACTTTGCCACCTCAGTGAGTAGACTGGGGGTGGGACAGCTGACCCCAACTGACCGAATGGATATATCTCTCACAGCGTATGATGTTATGCAAAGCAATAAAATGTGTGTGTTTGGGTGGGGGGTGTGGGAAGAGGGGGAGAGTTTTTTCCAGGATAGCTGTTGCTGGGGTATCACTCTGGCTGGGCATAAGTCCGCTGGTAGTGAGAGGTTGCTTTTCTTCCTTTGTTTTTTCATCACTTATTGAACTGTCTGTATTTTGATCCTTCATGTACTTTTTGCCCTTCCAGTTCTCTCCCCTGTTCTGCTTGGGGGTTAAATGATTTACCTGCCAGCTGTGGTCAGTCCACCACAGGCACTGTGATTTGAAAATGAGACTAGGGAGGACTCTTTTACATTTAGTACTCAGTATCATCTTATGGATCCTTCATTTTTCTTTCTTGTAACTGTATTATTAGCTGCAGTATCACAGACTCTGTTTATATTTTGACTGGTAAGGTCAAGCTTAGTTATCTCTTGGCCTCATACAGACCTAACTAAGATCAAGTATATGTTGACAGCAGACCATCATATACTCATTCAACTGAAGATAGCCTGGGTGAAGGGGTTGAGGTATTCTACCAAGAGAACATCTTTATCTCTAGGGGAGAGGGTCACAGTCATGCAATGAATCAGTCCTCTTTCTGGTCCAGTAAATCACGAATCATGGTTTGCTCAGTGGTGTGGCTTCAGCAGGAAGGTGAATTACGTCACACCAGACACCCTGTGTATGGCCAGGGGTGTACTTTCTGCAGGGAAATATATGTATTTCAGCCTCCTCAGGCTGAAAAGACAACGCTGTGCAGTGCTTTCCTGAACAAGTGATTTTAACCACTGGGCTATTGGATAAAAGAAGTACTCCAGCTGCTGCAAAGCAGAAGTATTTGTGTCTGTAATGTTTTAAAATGCCTAATTCTTGAAGTGTGCATGAAACATGCATTGTGCATGCCTCTCAGATTAAATCCTTCTAGAGAGCTGTGAAGAGCATTTAGTCCTGCATGAACACTGGAATGGTGTTGTCCCAAACTCCAGGGCCCATATTCCTGTTTCTTAGCTGACAAGGATTAAGCCCAGGATGATATGTATTAATTTACATGGGAACATAATTTAGAGGGTTCTTCTAACACATTTCTGTAAGGTGTGGGATTAACCCACCTAATGAGTTACTATTACTTGATTCACCTATTGGTTAGAAATTTTATATAGAAATAAGGATCCAGCTCCCCAGTTCCAGACAACTGGCTTAGGAAATTGGACAGGATTTAACCAGTAAGGCCAAGGATGTTGGTTTAAATATGGGCATGAAAAATGAAAGAATAAGCTGGAGGACAGAGCTTTGTGCAAAAAGTTTGTCTTAAATTGAACTAGAAAATGGGAAACACGTATCCACCTTTCACAGGTACATGCTTGTATTTTGCCTGTAATTCTCCAGCCGGGGAAATGTGAAACAGGCCTTATTTTGTCTTGCATTTTTGCAACAAAATGAATGTTTGTGTTCCATATATTAAAAAGAAAAATATTTTCTTAGCATGTCAGGGTATTTTATTGAAAAATGTACATCTCAAATTGTGATTTTAAAATTTCCATTTTTATGAGATTCTGCTGTATTGGAATAACTTTCTATTTGGCATAAAAAATTTTGGGAACAGGTTTGCTTCCTAGACTTTGTGCAGTACTAAGGGTTTGAAATTCTGTCATTGTCTAAGAAAAAGGAATGACTGCTGTTAGTGATGTTGTTCTTTAAGTCAAAACTCTTTCCCCCC
>VWZT01003310.1:957477-978438 GCA_013397055.1 Pachycephala philippinensis | reverse complement strand
ATAACTGTATCTGTAAAAAAAAAAAAAAAAGCCAATTTTTTTTAAGAATAAAAATAGACTTGCTATGTCTTTTTCAGCTTATCAAATTGGTATCTTGTATTACTCATAACTTCAATGCACAAGGTACAATTCTACTGTAGTCCTTGTTACCAAGTATGCCATGGTTGAATATAGTGTGACATGTTTAAATTCATTGCAGAAAAAGAAAACTCTGAAGAAGCTTCCACATGCCAAGATAAATATGTATGTGATAATTAGCCAGTGCTCCTGTTTGTGCTTTAATGTGGACACCTAACCATATTTTGCATTGTTAGTTTTTTAAATCGCTTTTATATGTGATTCAGACAAGGCAATTTTGCATATTAAATAACTTTTAACTTTGCTTACTAAACAATTTGTTCTTGCTTACGTGAGTATGCTCAAATGTGGTTTTTTGTATTGCTGTCACCAGGGATAAATGTGTGTGTAGGGGAGAGAAGGAACATTTGTTCTCAAGATTGCATTTGCTAGGAGTCAGTTGGATGTATTCAATTTTATCCCTTTGTGTTGATGGTGGCTAAAAGCGTGAGATATCTTTCTTCACTGACAAGCTTAAGAGAAACAAAGGGAGATTCAAATACCCATGGAGATTTTTCCTCTGAGACTCTGATGGTAAATATCAAATAATGTTTACCAAACTGGCTGTTCCGTATCGTTGCAGGGTCAACAGCTGCAAATGTCGGCTTGTTTTTCATGGCAGCTTAGGTAGCAATGATCTTACCCTTTTTCCCCCCTTTCAAAGCCTCCTTTTTGGCTTAATTTTTTGGTTTTGGCTTTTTTTTGTCTCCAGTGTTTACTTCATCCTATCACCCTGTTTCAGCAAATTAAAACAAGCCAAAATATTAACTTTTGCCTTGGAAGCATGTAATTAATGGTAAATAATACACAATTTTCTCAATTAGAAATCTTGCTAGCCTGTTTATGTGATAACTGGGAAATACTGATGAATGAAAAACTTAAAAGTTCACGGAAATAGTTGCTTTTTCCTAATACGGAACAGGAATTCTGTTCTGCAAAAGAACACGTTATACCAGTCCTAAGTGTTTTTACTGATTGTGCAGTGCTTCTTCTTTATCTTCTACAACTTTTCTCTATTGCCTTTTGCAATAGGATTTTAAAGAGTTGTTTCCTCCATAAAACAGGAACTAGCACATTAGTGATAGAAACAGATGTCAGTGTTTTAACCAGTTGTCATACCAAGCTAGTTATCTGAAGCCTTGAAGACACTTTTGTATACCTATTTTATTTTGACAAATGAGAAAAACACAGACTTAATGGGTGGAAGAAGATAATTCCAAGTGCATTATGGGCCAGGCAGGGATTAGTCTGTTCATACATAACAAAAATAATCTTCTTGTTTTGGAAAAATTATTTAGGAACCTGGGTGTGAGTGCAAATGCATATGGATCATTGAACCAGATGCTTTCTCTGCAGCACATTGGTCTCCTTCATGTGGAAGCCCTGGGTAACAAAAGGAAGAATGAATGTTTTAGGAGCAATGGCTGAAAGATTTGGAGCCAAGCTGATACAGCAAAAAGCAAAATCCATCTTCAGCCCTCCCAAGGAGACTTGGAAGAAGAGTGGTGATGGAAGATACAGTTGATGTATCTGGGGGAGAGGAGGAGATGCAGTGAAAGGATTAGCAAACAGACTTGAAACGTTATTGCATTGCGCAAGGTGTGGTGGCATATTTAAGATGCATTTCTAACAAAAAGAAAAATGAAAAAAATTGTAGGCCACTCATCTAAACATGGAAAGGAAACAGTCTAGAAAAGAGAGAAGAAGTTCAGAGGGCACTGTGTGAGGTTTGGAGAAGCTTTGGGTGCAAGGCATGACTGGTGGAAGCTGCTAATGGCAGTGGTGGCATGAGGATGGCTTGCAAAATGATGGGCAAATGGCTGAGATGAGTTGTACCAACAGATCAATGCCACTGAAATCAGGCCTTGCTATATCTAAAATGCTTTTGTGTCAAACTGTGAATGGTGGTTACTGGAGTGAAGGGAAAGCAACCAGCTGGATGAACATTTGCTTCTCCATAGGGAAATCTTATGGCTTTAGTTATACTCTAGGAATTAATTCATGTTATTCTGTTTACTTGCCTTGTTTTCTCTTTTTTCGTTAAAAACTGAAGTGTTTACCTGTTTTACTTAAAGCTGTAGATGGGTAGAAGTGGCTGCTGTGAGTGCAATTAGTATAATTTCCCCAGGTCTCTGCATAGGTCTTCAAGCAAGTGTTTACCTAGGAAGTCCCTTAAATTTGAATGCATCTGTACTCTTGTCACCTGAATCGTGGCAGGAAGGTTACACTGAAAAGTGATTTGGATGTTTGGCTGGCTGAAGCAGTGACATATTGATTCCCGGGAACAGCAAATATAAATAATGCATATAAATGCATCAAATTCAATGCTGAATTAAGGCTCGGTTTCTGCTTGTGATGTTGAAGGAAGGAGAGGCAATCTGGATTTCAAAGGCATGCATATTTCCATGCACATTTCTAAACACAAGATTAGCTGGGACTCTTACATGTTTATATTCTGTTTTAGGGAAAGGTAACAGTGGTTAAACATGGAATGAAAGATTTTTTCCTTTTTCTCTCTTTTAGTCTTGGCAAATGTATTAGTGAGCCTTTCTGCCTTGAGACAACAAGTGACTGCAACACCGTTTCAAAGCAGGTATCTAAAGAACCATGTGCTTTCAGTATATACAGCCCTTACCCTCATATGCAAGCAAATACTGCCTGTGGTAACAAAGCTGTCATGCTAGCTTGGAATTTAGGAGATGTTTTATGCATTGCTGCACTCAGAGAAGCTCCTTTCAGTAGAGTGGATTATAAAACCAGTTGCTGATGAACATTGTTTGTGACACATTTTAGGTGGTGGCATTTTGACTGTTGTTTTAGCATACATTGCCTTTAGCACAGAGTAACTGTTCCAGTTCTGCTGTCATGTCAGCTTTATTAAGCCTAAACCCAAAGAGCCATAGGGATGGAGGTTTTTTATTTATGTTTTTCTCTTTATGTTTATGATTCCTCCCATTATTGGCTAAGTGGATTTAAATCTATCATGTTTAATGATTTACCTTTAAATTTGTTTCTTACCTTTCTCATCCTGAAGATCATGCTACTCATGTTACTCTTACTATTGCTTGGTCTTGAGGAACTTTACTCATTTTCTTTTGGAAGGCTTCAGAAATTCTTGAAATTTGGCTGACAAAAGTAGTATTTCTCAGGAAGACTGCTGAAGTTGTCAGTTTGGTTCTCTTAGGGTTGTGAATCATTTAGCAGCAGCTTCTACAGATCTGTCAAATCTCATGTGTTATACATAGGACTCATTCATTTGGTCCCTGTCTCTGGCTCATGTATTTTCAACAGTTCTGCAACTTCTCTTCTACTCTTTGAGCACTGACATTAAGGCAATCGCTGACCATACAGAGAAAAATTTGGACTCTGCAGAGGTAATGACAAAAATATTGCTTTCCTTCAAGCTGATGTTGCCATCTATAGTGGGGAAAAGTGATTGTTTTTCCCTTATTGTTTGACTGATCTTCACTAGGGCTTGTGGAGTTATTAGTTTTTTCACAACAGGGAGGATCATACACAATGTACAGACAGACAAAAGTATACACAAACTACTCTTGAGCAGTACTGAATTGACTTTTGTGGATTCTTTCTTTCCACCCTGTCCCTTTCATGCACCTTATTCTGCCTTGCTGCTTGGAGCCCTAACAATCAGTGCAACCTATACTTGTGCTCCTCTCTGAAGGCTTTCTAGGTAGAGATTTCCATGGGCATCTTCACTCTCTCCAGCTCTACTCAGCTGGAGTTTTTTTTGGCACAAATGGCTCAGTTCTCTGCTGGTGTTATTTTGAGATAAAGTGTAATATGGTGCTCTGTAAATACGGTGGTTTGGAGCAAGAAAAATATTATCCCATTCCTAATTCCCTAAGATGGCTTCGTGTTCTTTGGGATTTCTTGGCTGGAAATGCATACACATTCATATTTTTACAGTGAATAGTGATATCATCGTGTCTCAGATACATGAGATGGGTTAAACACACGTAATGTATGGAGTAGAAATATCCAAGTGGGAAGACAAAATACACCCAGGAAATTCCAAATATGTGTCAAACCCTTCTGAAGTGTGACAGTAAGCTTTAAGAATGCTGAATAATATCAGTTTCTGATTAACAGAACATGAACTGACTTAACCCTGTCTGTTGATACTTCAGAAAATTTAAGGTGGGTGTTGGAGTGTTATTTTGTGCTAGGGTTTGGTCTTGGTTGTTTGATTTTTGGGGAAGAGAGGGTTTGTTTTTAGTGGTTTTCATTTTATTTTCCGAGATCAATAGCTGGAAAGCTTGAGGACTTCAAGATTTGATGTAGTGAATAAAGGCTAAAATACAGTTACCCTGTGATATTTGGAGCACTAACATAATTTCTGTTGCTTTTTTCATTGCTAGTGACATCTGTATTCTTCCTGCAACACATTCCTTTAGCTACCTCCTTGCTGTCCTGAATAGCTCATTATTAGGTGGCATGAAAAAGTAAGAAGCTGTTAAAAAGGAGTCAGAATGACATTTTGAGTAATTTGGGTCGTTGCTGGGTGGAAAGGTGTTTTACATCTGAGTCATAGGTATAGTAGAGTTTGTCAGGTGTTTCTTTTAATCTTACAGTAGTGTTTTTTAACTGTTATTTGGATTAATATTGCATGTAACAAAATTTGTCACGGTATCAGAATTCCATTATCGTATTAACAAATCAATACAATCGGATTTGGTTTTTTTATCTTGAAAATTCTAATTTGGTCACAGTTGTGATACAACTTCCCCAAACAGGAAAACAGGATTCAACTGCACTGTTGGAGCAGTGCTTATAAATCCAGCCAATGCCTATACTACCCAGTGATTAACTAGTTCCTGCAACTGCATAGATCTCTACAGATAGCTGTAGCCTGCAAGGTGAAGTGATTGCTCATAACTACTGAGCAGATGTCCCCATACATCACTGCATGAAGTCATCAATCCTTTTCAAGGTTAAAAGGATATTTCTCAAAAGCAGCCATTGCTGCAATTTAGAAAGGCAATAGTACAAGCAAGCTTTCATTCTTGAACACTTTTGTTGCTGTTAGAACTTCAGGATTATAGGCATTTTAAGCACATGCAAGCCAGCACAAAAAATATGGGGCATAGTTGCAGAGTACATCACCTTCAGGGCTCATCTTCTCTTAACTTCCCCAGTTTTCAACAGCAGAAACGTATCTTTGATAGAACATGCAAATGTGGCTGCCACTTCGATCTTCTTTCCTTCTTTTGGGCTAAGCCTCTATTTCAAATAGCAGTGAGATATCTTTTTTTTTTTTCCCCTGTCTATATTCCTTAGTTTTGATTTTTTTTTTTTTTTTTTCTGGTCAGATTATACTACAAAATGCATAAACGCAGTCATCTTGTAAATGTTTTTCCATATCATAGATGTAAGTTCTCATGGAATTTGTTTCCAGTTCTGCTGGTAATTTAAATCCCTGGCTGGGTATGGATTTGACCTTTTTTGAGGCCATTCCTTTCTTATTACTGACACTTAATGCATGTAAAGTGTTGAATATTACATCAGTACTGCCACATCCATCCTTACTATGAAGAAAAACTGACTTCATAAATGAGCTTTGTAAATAGGAATGTGGGTTTGGTTTCTTGTGTTGCCCAAAGTATTTCTGAGTGATTTTGGGTGAAGAAAGTATTATTTTTATCCTCTGTAAGGTGGCAGTTTATATTTCTGTCTTGGAGCTACTTGGGGAGAACAAATCCATTGATATATGTAAGAAGCTCAGAAATGGCACTGACAAGAATCTCAAAAATCTAGACAAATAGCAAAAACTTTTCTGGATGAAAAAAAACTGGAAAGTTACAAGGTTTTATTTCTTTTATCCTATCTTGTGCTTTTATTTTTGTAATTCTCTATGGTCAATAGAAATGCCAGAATCTGGCATAACTATAATATTGAGGAGAAAAGCATGTAAAACCAAAAGAAATAATTTTGTTCATAATGTTGTAATAATGAACTCAAACTCCCTTTAAGCATGAATTCATTTCTTTCACATTCAAAGAATGTGCAGTTTGCTACCCAAGATCACATAATGTGCTCTTAGATTCACTAGGAGTTTTCTTAAAATGTACAAGAAAAGTGATTTATTATTTTGACTTAAAATCAATTTAAACACAATCTCTTTTGGAGCATTAGTATTTGTCAGACCATTTTTATGTCCCTAGTGATCTTAATGGAGCATCAGAAACTCTTTAAACACGCTAGGTCTTTGTTCAGCTTCATTTGCAGATGATTATTTTTTATTTAGGAAAAATTCTATCCTTTAAAAATTATAACTCGCAAACTGGTCTTGATAGAGGAAGAGAGTAGTCTTTCATAAAAAATTTCAGTGGCAGGTAACACAACACTGTAGAGGCACATTAACGCCAGGTTTTCATGACTAACATATCTAGAATCCAGCAAACATAACTCTTATTTAGAGAGATGTAATTGATTATAACTTAATAATTTAATTATTTTCTATATAATGTGTCCAGTCGATACCAACTTTAATGCAGTTTTGATTTGGAGGTGTATTTAGATGCATAGTTGTGATAGTGTGTGTGAGTCTCTTTTGGGAGTTTTTAGTAAATCTGTAAAAGGTGTGTGAAAAATGTCATGTACACCATGTGCTAGTTATGTAAGGGCTTAATGTAAAGCCTTCCAAACTCAAAGGAAGCATTCTATGGAGGGCTGTAGGTCAAGTGCTAAATGACCAAGTTAAATCAAATCTATCAGACTCTGTGTCTCCCTGGTTGTGTGGACATCACACACCCTGAAGAACACTGGTGCCATTGTTTGCACACTTCCAGAGAGTGCAAAGGGACTATGGGGTGTTTAGCACAACCTGGAATTGGTATCAGTGTTTCCACCTCGCCTACCCCCTACAGTTAGCTGTCTACAACATTTCATATGATTCCCACATTACCTGTTCTTTGATGTCACCTTTAGGCATTTTGATATATTCTGTAACGAGCAGAGTTTCATCCTTTATGAGCATTGAGCATTAGGTGCAAGTGTTGTTCTGGCTCTGTACACACAAACTGTTTTGGTACATGCTAATGTAGCTTTGTGGAAGCAAAAATACACTTGAGAATGCAATCAGAGTTTTTGACACTACAGATTTATTTTTAGTATTTTGTTCATATTACATCTTTTCCTATTAATCTGTCACCACACTTGATGGATAGAATAAGGCACCCTTCTTGCTGTTTGCAGGTGTTATGTGGATTTGAGACATAAATCTATATTTATTTATTTTCTCTTGGACTTTGGGGTTTAAAGGTCCAATACTAAGTAACTATGGTCTTTCTTGACTTGCAACAATTAATTATAGATTTTTATAGTCATAAAGGAGAAAATTTGAATTGTTGTAGAGCATGTTTCTGGAAGCCAAGACCAGATCATCTCTCTAAAAGTTCTTTTCCCCTTAAGAACAAATTTCAAATATCAATGTAAATAACTTTAGCCTAACATAACCTGTCTACAACTGTTAATGCTAAGACTGAAGAAATTTGCATGAATTTATTTGTTTTCTTCTAACGAAGTGACTGTGAGAATTGTATGAAAATAACAAATGAAAGAGCTGGCTGCAGCATGAAAGGTAATTGATCTTAAGAGCAGGAAAATAGGATCTGTTTTTAATCTGGAGGCAAGAAGAGATGCTCAGTGTGAAAATGCATTCTGTGTTAATTTTAAACTATAAACTTCTATGTCAGTATCGGAACACAGCAGAAGGGAAGAAATGTCTCATAATGAAAGTTTCTCTTCAGCATAAGGTCCCTGCTGTGTGCTCCTCTGAGAATTACACTGCACTCGTACCTTCTGAGGTGTACAGTGGCTAACCCCTGTGTAAATGCTTTGAAATATCTTCATGTGTCTCTTAGTCTTATTGAAACAGAGCCCTGTACAAGCAGGCTGATTTTGGGAGAAAGATGAGTATTGCACAATGGATATGAAAGAGACAGGTGGCACTTGGCATGTCTTTCATCCCTTTGCTGGAATTAGTATTAGTAGAATAATAAAGTGGAGCTGGTAGGAAAATAGATTAGGATAGCAGCATCCATAAAGAGGTTCCTGAAGGTCACAGGTGTTTCTTGACAATCTCATTATTTAACAACTTATTAAAATATTAAACTCTTGCTTTGATTTAACAAAAAACCTATTTTTGTTCTCATTGCTTTAGGTTTTTGATGAAAATATCTTGATGTCATTGTGTAATAAATAATTTTTTTTAAATGTTGATTATGCTATGGTGAGTTACATAACTTTGTGCAAATGGAAATATTTAGTTTGGTTAAATTAATGAAAATGCTTGGAATTAAAAGCTCCAGGTCATTAAAATTACCATTGGATAAATAATTTGCTTTCATTTAAAGCAAGTCAGTGCATCTCTGATCTAGAATTTTTCCTAGCTTTCAATAATGCAGTAACATATCAGACAGCCTGTGTAGTCACTGCTGTCACTCACCAAGCTGATTTAGAACTGCCTCAAGAGGCACTATTTTGCTTGTGATCCTGTAGTTCCACTGACTCTTGGAACACAAACTCTGCGTTCCCCGTGCTGCTATTGAGAAACTGTCCAGTAACATATACAAATATTAGATCTGAGGATGTTCTTACTGCTCTCCTTTATCTTTTCTTCTTAATAGTCTCATTTGCTGCTCTTTATTTTCCTGCATTTTTCCAATTGTGTTAAAAATAGCCTTGAACTACCATCAACACAAAAAATATTTTGCTGAGTCATTTGTTGCACCTTCAGCTGACCTTATCACACTTCTGCTCACATTCCTCTTGTCCTGCAGAGTCAGCTGTACAGCTCTGCTTTGACTGTTTTAGGAAATGTGATGATAAGATTCGGACTGCTTTAGGCAGAAACACACTGAGGATCTCATGTGGGATAGCAGATTAAGTAACACCCAGTGCATTATATCAGGGTAGTTTATCATTTACATCACTAAATGAACATAACTGGTGGGTTAATTTTGCCATTCATACTGTACTAATCAGTTTAGGAACTCGATCAGTGGAACACGAGGTGATGGACAGATACAGTACATATTTGTAAATGCCAAACTTAGTTTAAAGATTTGTCACATTCTTAAAATGTTTTCTTTGTAAACAAAGTAATACAGATTTTATGAACATTTATATTAGCAAAGTTAATACTAAATATATTTATGGAAACAAAATACAAAAATTACTAGCTGTATAATTAAAATAGGAGGCTGGGTATTCAGGCAATATTTTTCTTCTCTACGTGGAGTCCTTAATTTGAATACCACTGCTGAGACTGTAAATCAAGTATACCCCAAAGTCCTTGGCATGTGGTCTCATTGCAACTTAAGGAGAAACAGAGAATTCTGACCAAGGTAAAAATTTTCAATCACACTTTTCTTTGTGGCATGGGAAGCCTGCTTTGAAGAGAGGGAGATAGATGGAAAATTAGGAGGGAAAAATTCCTGTGCAGTATTCTGTGCCAACTTCCACCTCATAAGATATGCAGGAACATCTACAGCCTTAATGACACCAGAATTTTGGTTTTCTTCTTACTGATTATAGCCTGACATGAGATTTTATGCTGCAGACATATGGCAGAATGACTAAGATGAAGACACCTTTCAATATTTTGACATGAGAAATTATTTTGGGGCTTTATGATTACCTTAATGAAACCAATTACAAGTGCAGAAAATGTAGCATTAACTTCAAAAAGGGCAAAAGTTTGTGTTAAAGTGCTGAGTTTTGGATGAATAAAACATTCACATATGCTGAATTTTGCCATATAAATAACAATATGGTTTCAATTAAGGCACTTTGATAAAAGCACTCTGAGATAAGGTTAAGATGGATTTTAAAATCAGTTGCCTTCCTGTTTTAATGATGTGATTTGAGATTGATGGAGAAGTGTTTTTTCTTGCCTGCTAACTCTACTTGGCACATACTCTGGTGAGGAAGTGACTGAGATTGAGAACGTCTTCTGAGAAAAACCAGAAAGTGATCAAACCTGGTCCATATCTATCTTTCACACTTTGGTTTTCTGAAAGTGTATTGTTATATTGTTGCCAGTGGCTGGATGTGGAATGTGGATTGGCCCTCTGATTCATGCTGGTGCTCCAGAGCATCTTTTCAGTTGGTGGTGTAGGCTGCTGTTTGGAATTTTTGGAGGCTCCAGCTCTGCACTCTGTCACTGCTCTTCACTATTATTTTCACCATGATGATTAAGCAGTTTTCCCCAAGAAAATCACCAAGATGCATGTTTTTCTCATTTTTTTATTAATTGACCTTGGTAATACCCTGTATAACTAACCATATGCAAAATTATTCATCACTAATATAATAATTGTATTATTTGTCATCAGTATAATAGCTGTAGAGCCTTACATCAGAGAGCTAATACACTATAGGTGGGAAACAAGCCAAATTAACTGCACATCATCTGAATAATTTCCACGATAATTAATCTGTTGATTCAACCAAGTAACTCATCAAATGCTGCTATGGTTTCTTTTCTAACACATTGAATTTTAGGAGTTTCAAGTTTATAACTTGGCATTTGCCCCCTTGGTTGCTTTTGCCTCACCTTTGTTCCTATTGCAAAGCTGCTAGGCATCCTTTTTGCAATGCACTGTGAGAAACACTTTTGACTTCTGATCTACACATATGGTTGTAGGCTCATTGGGTACTCTGTTGGTTATTAGGTGTGTTGGGATGCTAATAGGTTAAACCATGATTCACTATTGACCTGATTTTGCATTCTGAGGATAAGGCATGTTTGTGCATCAGGTGGCCTGTATAGAGATTATTTTAGAGATTGGGGCTTGCTTATTTTTTTAATCTGTTCTGTACATTGGTAGCTAAAATCCTAAAGGTTGAACCAGGTTATGAAGAAATGTAGCAAAATATATAATTTATTTTCAGTGAAACTTACAACAGAGTGTTGATTAAAAAACCCCAAAACCTCATAGCATACAAAGTTCATTATGAGGATTTTGTGGGAGGGGTATGGCAGGGGGCTTAAAACACTGGATTTTTGTCATTATCTCTGCCTCCTTGTAAGCTCTCTAATACTTCCCAATCCCTGCCACTGAGTGACCTTTGCTTAGAGAGTTGGATGGCAGCCCTTGACAGAGCCTTACAGCCAGAACACAGTAATGACAGCTGAAAAATCACCCATATATCAGAAAGAATAAAAAGGGGAAGGATGAGGGAGAAGAAACCTGATATTTCCTTATTTCTTCTCTCTCTGGTCTGCTTTTGGGTGTCAAGTTGAAATACAGTTTTTAGCTGTGTTAAAATATAGAGGTAGAGAACATGGACCTAATTTTTAAAAGCTAAATCTGGTCTTTGCATGTTTTCAAATAGACTTTTCCCACTATTCTGTAAATCTGTTCCAAATACATATGAGCAGCATAGAGGTAGTGACATTTGGGTTCCTCATAAAATTGGAAAGAACCCTCATTTAGGCCTTTACTTAGTCAATTTTTTAACTTGAGAAAGTACTTCAAAAGTAGACAGCAGTTGTTTTTGCTTTGTGAAGGCTGTTCAGTTTTTCTGAAAGCTGAGTGCCTGCGTAGGGGACCACACATTTGACTTTTTCAATGGGTGGGAAAGAGGTTCCCAAATTCAGTGAACTTCAGTGACAAGTAGGCATTTAATTTACTTTAGTATTTTCCAAAATTCTTCTTTAGGACTTCAACTTAAAGCATTTTAACTTTGCTTCTTCATCGTAACTTTTTGAAGGCTTTAGAAATAATTTGTCACACAATTTTTTGTGCTTATTCGAGTAAAGTTATTCACAACCAATTGAGTACCCAGAGTAGACATGTAATAAAGATTAGATTTTGCTGTATAGAACTAGAAAAATAGGAGCAATAGCAAGTATTTGCTGCATGTTGTTGATGGTATATCACACTTTGTGTTGATTTTGTGTAAATTTTAGTTTTCACAGCCGCAAAACTGAAAAGCAAAGGAAAAGTACTTTTGGCACTGCTCTTACTTATCAATGTCAGTTTTAAGTACTTAGCATAGTATCTCATGCATGTAAAATTTAGATAGCTTAGCCTTAGATAAGCTTTTGGGAGAATTGGATTAAAGAACACATGCAAAAATTATCTATTGTATATAGACATATGTATTCATCTGAATACTAAGAAGTTAGATATATTTGTTAAATTAATATACAGGCCTGGATTTACACCTCTGTGTCGTTAAGTACGGTAGATATAGACGGATGTTGAAATACACTGTAGTTGAGGCTTTGCTTTATAAATGAAAACACTTTTTCTAAGGAAAAAAAGCACTATTTAGTGATTTTAACTCTTGCTTCTATTTAATAACAGTAACTTAAAGGAAGAGTAGTATAAGGCTATCATGACGTTGGAAATTAGTATGAAGTGATTTAGATGAAAATCAGATATTTGTAGTAAGGTTTATCTCCTTCAGACATAAGGGAAAACTAATCTACATTAAAACCCTCATGGAACATTCTCAACAATGGGTTCTCTTGAGATTGTGCTATGGTATAGGAGTGTTTTTTGTTGGTGAGAGAGATGGTATCCAGTTTCTGCCCCAACACTTATTCAGGCAGGTATTGCCTTGCATGTCCTCCCTCCAGGTAGGCCCAGAGAAAGTGTGATCATTTAATGTTATCTATCTGAGAAGATCTAGTCATCTAGGTTTCCTCTTTAACAATGTCTGGCAGCTCTTGAATAAGTATCTCTGTATAAGAGGATGAATCACCCTCTGGGATGATAAACTTCCACCCTTGACTAGGAAAAAATGTTAAGTGTCTGACTGATTTACACCCTTGATTCGGTTGCTTAAAAACAGGGGAAAACAATTTTACCATTAAAATTGGTATGAGTTGCATAAATTAAAATAACCCTTGAAGGTAGTCTATCTTAAACTAGAGATCGGGGTATTAAAAATTCAAAACACAACAGAGAAGTCAGGGTTGGTTGTTCCTAATGCTGCCTGATAAAAACAAGGTTATTAGAGTTAGGAATATATTTTCTATGAGTAACTGTTGCCCTGCTGGGACAATTTACAATTCTATATTCTTGTAATGAGGACTTTCTCCATTTTAACCGAGTAGGCAACCAGTCAGCATTCACAGAAAATATCAACACCAATACAACAAGGCGTAGAAGCCAGATTTGACGCTATACCGGTAGGATAACAATTCTGTACTTCTGCCTCCTGGCACCTGTCACACATGCACGGGGACACTCTTATACATGCCCAGAATTAAAAATGGATGTAGTTGGAAAACTATGAAGTTTGGTTTTTTTCCCCCTGGAACCTGAATGCAACTTTGAAGTTTTCATTAAATTAGATTTTTTTTTCCTCTGTTTCGTTAAAAGGAAAACACCTTATAGGTGTGTGGATGAAGATAGTAGAATTAAAATGCGGACTTTGGAAAATATCTGGAAAAGTGCTAAATGATGTCAAAAGTAGGCTGGTTGTGAATCCAGATGTTTTTGACACAATTTAGGTACCTTGATTTTTTTTTTTTCCATTACAGAATAACTACTGTGTTTAACCAAACTTTCTATCTGTATTCTTATGCCAGACTTCATTCATGTGAATAAGACTACAGGGAGTGATTTGATTTTAGAGACTTCCTTAGTATTCATAGGATAATTTAAGTTGGAAAGCACGAAACAGGGTCAAATTTTATTAGGTTGTTTGATGCTCTGTCCAGTTGAATGCTGAACATCTCCGAGGATGGAAATAACACTGCTGCTCTGGGCTCCTGTTCCGTGTTTGAGTAGTCTCATGGTTAAAAAGTTTTTACCTGAATCCTGATTGGAATTTTCCATGTCACAGTTTATGTGCATTGCCTCTCCTTCCGTCTCTATGCACTTCTGAGAGGAGTCTGGCTCCATGCATCTTCACATCTGCTTTCCACTAGGGTGCACCCTGGGCCTGCTACAGCGCATCAATGCTTTCCTTGGCTGGAAGTCCATGTGTGGTCACAGTGCTCCAAATGCAGTCTGAAAGGGGAGGAATTCCATTGACTGGCTGTGTTCTTCCCAAGGCAGTTGAGTATGACTCTCTTTGCTGCAAAGCCGTGCTAGAGACCCATGCTCAACTTCTTGTCCACCAAGACTCCGAGGTCCTTTTCTACAAAGCTGCTCTTCAGCCAGACATCCTCAGCCTGTTCTGTTGCTTCTAGGTGTAGGATTCTGCATTTGTCAAACTTCATGAGGTTTCTGTAGGGTCATTTTTTTAGCATCTGGGTATTTTCAGGGTCTCTGAAAAACATTCCTGCCTTCCTGTATGCTAACTACTGCCCTTCATTTATTGTAGTTTACAAAGCTGATCTTGAATGGGACTATTTTGTTAAGAACTGCAGTTAGATTTAGTATCACTCTGAGGAAGTGGAAGTCTCTAGATAGCTCATGACAGACTTTATTTTCTCCTTCAAGGCTTTAGTCTGGAAAGAATGACATTGATCCTCAGTAGAGTTATATGATTGAAAGAGAAATTACATTAGACTAAGGTTCAGGTGAAAGGATGATACAAATATGACATAGAAATGTTACCGTTGATATAAAGAAAGAACAAATAGGACTGTTTCAGTATAAAAGCATCAGTGAAAATGGTGAAAGAAGAGTTAAGAGATGTGTTGGTGGCATCTACATCTAGAGATTTACGTATGCAATGATGTACAAAAGAATTGCAGTGACTGTACATAGGAACTTAAAAGTTGTAATTGTAAGCCTTTTGTTTATTTTTAAACCCCTCAACTTTGACTTAAAGTCCAAAGAGAATTATAAAAATATACTACACTCACCTATTGGTTTCAAAGATTTTCTGACAATATCAAAAAGTCAGGATCTGTTGTTACAGCTAAATGAGGGAGAACACCCATCTATAACTACTTATTTTGATGCTGCTGTCATTGCTGTTAAAATTACTTCAAATACATATATAATAAAGTCTTCATAGCAAGATAATTGGCTGCATCATTTGTTTCAAGTTATTTATTTGGCTTTGTTGTTTTGTGAGGTTTTGTCCCTTGAAAAAGTCATTAATTCCCATCTTGGGAAAAGAGAAACAGGACAGATTTTACATATTTTGATAGAGACTCTTTGAAATAGCAGTGTGGATGATGATTTTTCCCTGGTTCCAGATCATCCCAAGTCCATTTTAAAGTTTAGTTAGAATTTATTGATGCTGTTGGTCTAGACTATCTTTACCAAATCTAAAGAGGCTGCTCTCCTGCAGCTCCTACATCCAGTATGCCATGTGGGTTGTAATAAACAAGTACTTTTGTGGTTACCTTCATGTAGTTCAGTACTAAAGAGAGGAAGAAGTGGTTCACCAGGTTTTTTCCCTCATATTTTTGTTCTTTGCTGACTGTGGCTCCATTTACCTTCCTGCTGTTTTATTTAGCACTCCATTAATGTCTCTGCTGCTCTGCTTCTGATGCCCTTAAGATATGGGACAGGAAAAAAGGGAGTGAATCCTAGGAATCCACAGAATGAGCTTCCTGACAATGGAAAGGGGCAGAAGGCTGGGGCAACCAGAAGTGAAGGCCTGGAGGAAACAATTAGCAGATCTGTCAAACCTGTCTGATCTCTGCAGAAATAGGCAAGGTATTTCTGCACTTCAGAGTGTTTGTTTATTTTAGTCACCAACAAACACGTTTTGCCACTGTTGCCATGTGTTTTGTCTTACTCCATAAATACCCTGAGAAAGGGGCACTTTTCAGTGAAGTACTAGACGAGAAAATAGCACAGCAAAATTTGTATCTATGTAGTTTTGAGTACTCCTGGTAGTTCCCAAGCTAACCAAAATCAATTGTTGAAAAGCTCACAAGTGGGCTGCTGTTTTTTTTTTCCCTGTTGTTTTTATTGTTGTTTGTAATAACCTTATTAGAAGCTAGCCCTTGCTCCTCTGAGGGCTGCATATTCCAACTTGTTTGACAGCTCTGTTAATTGCTGTCTAAGATAAGCAACATGACAGAAAAATGTTCTGAAATCTGTTTTGAACAGCTATCACCTTAACAAAAACTCCTGCTGTGAATCCAAGACATGCAGATGTAATAATTTGTAATGAGGTTTTTGCACCTGGTTAGCTGTCACTGTGTTGACAAAAGAATGGGAGTGAAGGCTGCTCCTGTGCATTTCTGTAGCTCCTTATTTTTTCTGTTTTTTACACATAATGGCTAACAGCAAACAAGCCATGGTAAATATTATTTTTAAGTAGTGTAGATGAACATTGATGACGGTGACTGTGGCAGAAAGCATATCTGTGGAAAATTTGCCCCCATAACTTAATTAGGAAGATTATTCTCTTTTTCTAACATGCCATGCTGAATTCTGCTGTGTTAAAAGGAGCAATGCCTTTATCTTAAAATGTCCCTGCACACTTTGATTTCTGCTTTGAAGATCCATTCAAACATTTATGCACACTTCGATAACACTTGATTTTTACGTATGGGTAAAAAGTGTAAACTTGCAAGGCACTGTAAGTCTAAGCTTTTAATTCAAAAACCCCTTGACCAGTTTCCTTTAACCTTTCCAAAAGCACGCTTTGATTGTTCAAAGGATAAATCTAACAGTTTGAGCCAAAGTTGTAAACGTGTTCCAACAAACAGTTCTGTAAAAGAAAGCAGTTGTAAAGTACATCAAGGCATCTGCTTCTGCACTGTAAAATTATAGTGAAACAACAGTGGATCCTTGCCCACTCTTCTGCTCGGTTTGGTAGGAATCATGGCCAAATAGAGAGTTCTCAGACAGAAACAGGAAGACTTGTGTTAAATTCTGTTTGACTGACACAATAGGTATTAGGTGATAAAAATTTCTGGTATGATGCTGTTAGAGGAGGAAAGTAAGCCTGTCCCAAGAATAAGGAAGCCTTGTCTAATAATGGTGTTTATTGCTTTTACAAGAAAACTGACCTTCTTGCATTAAATTCAGGACCTAATAATTCTGATATTTCTTTAATAGGAGTTTTCCTCCAAGCTATCTGGTAAACAAAGTTAGTGAGTTCGTTAGTTCATCTGAAACAAGCACCAAGTTAAAGCATCTGAATCCTATGCTTATAATGTTTAATTTTTTTTTTTCTGACTGAGAAACCACATTTAGCCTTTCAAGTGAGGTGGGTTTATTTTTCCTTACAGTAAGGATTCCCAAACCTACCTTTGGCCCTTCCAATATGGATTGTGTGACTCTAAGTATAAATTTTAGGAAAGGTTTTACTAGGAGGAAAAATTTGATAGTTAACCTTAAAATAAAATAATAGAAAAAACCCCAAAAAGTTTTATAAATAACTTTCTGTCTGTTCTGTCTCCTGGGTGTGGACCTGCCTGCAAGGTTTAATGTCTTCTGTGTTCCAGCAAAGCCTGTGTGTTCCTATGGTGTGTAGTCCACCAGGAAGGACTGGGTTGTGTGTTTCCTTCCTGTTCGACTCAGAAATGTCTTAGTTTCTTTACAGTGCTGAAGACTTTTCCCGTGCTTGGCTCCCTTGTCTGCCTTTTCCCATCTCAAACTCTCTGTGCCTTATCCCAATCTAAAAAGCTTTTGTCTCTTTAGCATTCTCTATAGAGCGGCAAGTAATTTATTTCTCCATCGTGAGGGTTTTCTGTGATTCTGTCAGTCCCATTTTGAATGGATAATAGTTTCGAGCTGAGAAACAAAACAGATGATGTCCATTGTATTGACTCCTCATTGGTATTTCTATACTTTAAAGACAGACGTGTTAATTAAATTGTACACTTTTTCCATATGTAGGAAGCCTTAATTGGCCTCCGTAACATTTTTTAGAATGCATGAGATGCAGCTCATTATATATCATTAATGTATTAAAAGATCCTCAAATGTCACAAGAGATGCAGAGGAAAGACTTGATATTAAGGGAAGTGTTGCAATACAGATGGTCTCACTCCTAAAAGTATATGACATGTCTTAGGCTGTTTCATCCTGTCTCTTTCCTTTT
Organism: Pachycephala philippinensis; assembly: GCA_013397055.1. Classification (NCBI taxonomy): domain Eukaryota; kingdom Metazoa; phylum Chordata; class Aves; order Passeriformes; genus Pachycephala; species Pachycephala philippinensis. Next base: position 960,375 of record VWZT01003310.1, on the reverse strand, counting down.
ACTCCGTGCACATTAAGGTTTCTTTTTCAACTCACTTCAGAATATTCCATCTGTCTCAGCTGGTGAGTGAACGTGGTTTTTGTTGCAAGGGATGGGGCAGTAGGGAAAAGCATATCTTTGCAAAATATCCTTTCGTTTTAATGAATTGTGGTGTCTGCTCCTGACTGGACAAAGGAATCCAGATGATCCCAGTAGACATTTTCGGATTTGGATCAGATTTCTGCACCTGATATTTGCTGTAAAACCAAAACTTAATTTCAGCTATAGATGCACAGTTAAGTGTCTGTAATAGTGATGCATATGTAATAATGATGAGGTTGTTTGAAATTACATTTAATGCAGCTGAGATATTTAACCTTGCATCACAGGCAAATTTTAAAGGATCTAGGGTAATGGTGCTTGCAAAAGCTTCTGGACAATAATGGACACACTGGGGCAAGAACATAACTAACTATAGGAAAGTAATATAATTGCATCTCCTGCCTTGCTCTTGTATTTGCTTAAATGTGTAATTTTTGCCAAAGGCTTTAACTGTTGGCAGCTGAAATCAAGTAGATTGTGGGGAATCCTGCACCACCTCATAAAATGCATATTTAAAGTCAGTGACAAGTAAGCCTGCAAGGTTAAAAGAAGCAGAGATTGCTACAGAGCCAGATTAAATATTCTCTAGGTTTAATATTTCGATTGCTCCTGAATAATCAGCTCATAAGCAACCACATCATGGTGCTCGGTTAGGAGTCCTTTTAGTTGGCACTGGTGTTCATACCATAATATAATTGATTGGTTCTTGTGTCAGAAATCACTAGGCAGCCAAATAAACAATATGTCCTTCTGTCTGTTCAGGAGTAGTGTAATGTTCAAAAATATTGATCCCTCATGCCAGATAAAGCCATAATGAGGATAATACCAAATGAACCAAAAGCTGCTTCAACATGTCTCATCTATTACCCAAAGAATTATAAAGTTAGTACCACATTGACCTTCTTGTGACATGCTAAAAGTTACTGCTGCCAGTGCTGCTTATTATTTTCAAATGGCTGCTCTTCATGGGGGGAAAAAAAAAAGGAAAATATTTAGCTTGTCTATGACTGGTTTACTTTTTATTGATCTCCCCACTGCTGATTTAAATGGGAATGCTTAGCAATAAGATATCAAAGTCATCTTAACAGGGGATGGCAAAAGCATCTTGTTGGCCAAAATGTTCTGATTATGGAGAATTTGGCAGCTTTTGATTTGTCACCTGTCCTCTAGCCCCCTTTTCCTCTTTTGTTTAATTCCTAATTAAGTGAATGCTTGACCTATAGCAGTGTTCTCAACTTAGTGAAGGAGACTGTCAGAAATAATGCAATGCCAGTCCTCTGAGCTCACTGCTCGTTCTTAAAATCTCCCCCACTGAACTTCAATTTCCACTGAAATTCTATTCAGTTATGGAGAGCTTATTTCACGCTAATTATGAATTTAAAAAATTCCATCTGGAGCAGATAATATAGAATGACTGATTAAAAGTGAAAAGATTAAAAGACTCTCCACAAAATAACTGCATTTTAAAATTAAAATATATCATCATCAGGATTTTGACTGTGCCAAAAGAGCATCTAATAAAACTAGTAAAATGTAATTTGGTATACTTTTTTAAACATCAAGTAGCTTTGAGAAAGTAAGTAGATGAATAAGCTGCTAATGGACATTATTCTCAACTCATTGCATGGATTGTATTAGTGTTATCTAGAGTCTTGCACTAATACTGAATGCTGCAAAGAATCTTTAATTATGCCTTTGCTGCTAAAGAAAGGAATGGCCTTGGAGGATCAGTGCTTACACTGCTCGTCGGCATGTTTGGTTCCTGCCAACTAGCACTGTTCCAGCTGCTGCCTGGGCACAATCCTTGTGAGTTATTTCCAGCATGAAGCTGAGCTGTGCCTATTTTGGGGTATTTTCAGCAGAGGACAGTGAGCCATGTAGGTATACACTAAGCTGTGCTGTGCTGCTTGGTTCCTAAAGCAAGGGGAGTCCCACGCCTCTTCTATTTAGTAGTGTAGCAGTAACCTTTGTTTACAAGGTTTTCTTCACAAGCCTTTAAAAAAATTACTGGAATTCATTGGTAAGGTAAAAATATTTGTGAACATCTCTCTTTCTTTTTTTTTATTTGAACACTTAATAAATTGCATGAAGGAAGCTAATGTAACACTGCTAAGTATTCAGATTTTAAAAACTTCTTTACTTTGAATGATATATTTTTTTGTTTTTAAATTTGACTCGGATTTAAGCTGTTTTTATAAAAAAAGTCCAAATTTGATTCAATAAGACTCTCGATTCTTTGCTGTCATTAATCCTTTTCTTCCTATCCTCATATATCCCCATCTCTATCAAAATCCCCTCCAGTCATGTGCAGAGCCCTACAAACTGGTTCTGAGAAGACCAAAACCAGTGAGATGGACAACATAAATCAAAGTTTGGGCTCAGAGTACAAAGCTGTTGATGAATTTTTTTCCTTTTTAACTAAGTACTTGCACTGAGCTGTGAGTCATTACCACTTTTAGAGGTGTCTCATTTCTCCTATAAACTGCATCTTTTGTGCTGCCCAAGGTCAGGGACTGTCACTAAAATGAGAGTTCAGAAAACTGCTTCTAAAGTTTCACAGCTAGGGACAATTTTTCTTGTCAATATCATTAATAGAAACCCTTTGTGCCAAGCTTGCACAAAGCATTACCTTCATACTTGAAATAGCTAATTGTTAAAGTCTGAGAATAAATCTCATCTTCTCAGCAGTTCACTTGACTCGCAAGTAAAGATCATTCTGCAGCAAATACTGAACTAGCACCTAGGAAATGGAGTGTGTTAAAATCTTCGTACCTATTTGGGTCTTTGTTAGGGTTTTAAAATTTTTATATATATATA
>VWZT01003310.1:940549-957424 GCA_013397055.1 Pachycephala philippinensis | reverse complement strand
TCTCTTAGTCCTTGCAATTTCTGGCATATTTTCAATTATGGCTTTTTAGCTGGATGTGTTTGCATGGCAATTTTACTAGAACTAGGTCTGAATGGTATAAATATACTGTCTGGAATCTAGTTTCAAGTAGATCTGAAACAATAGCATGGATGTGGCCATTATTGACATCAGAATTTTGGCTGTTTAAGCATATACAGAAGTGCATAGTTATCTCTGAGATTTAGATTTTTAATTTTTTTTAAATTTTTTAAACAACAATGAAACTCTTTGTGTTTAAGTTGCATGTGTGATTTTTTTTTTGTAGTGGTATCTCCAAAGAATCCAACTGTGTGGTACCAAAAGTAGAGAATGATTGTGTGATTGTAGCCAGTTTTGATCTCTAGTTTGAGAAAAGCCAGTCTGTACTGTGCTTTGTAGATAAATCTTGGAATAAAAGTTCTTGCAGTACCTTCTTGATAAAATTCTCATTGGTGTATGCATTATTCTCCGATTTTTGTTTTCAGAAGGAACAAATGAATCAAACTGAGCTTTGCACATTAAGCTTTTGAACAGTCTGTGGCACAGTTTGTATCTTAATGTAAAATTCTAAATCACATAACAGACTTGTGTAGACTGAAGAGGCGTCAGAGCACAACTATTACACTGATGCCTGGGGTGGCCACCTAAAAACACAGAGACTAGACAGGAATAAGGGAATAAAGGTAGCTATTTATTTGAAGAGCCTTCAAGGTACATCCTGGGGAGTCAGAGGCTGCACCCAAGATGGACCCCGGGTCACGAGTTCTTCACACTTTTATAAATTTGGTTCATTTGCATATCAAGATTTATTGTCCAACTATAACCTCAGTTCATTATGTAATTACCCCAAGTTTATCCCCCTTCTTAAGATGTTGGTTTACACATTTTGGGCCTAGGACAATCTGAATGTCCTTGGAGAGGCTTTGTTATGTCTATCTTAGCATGAGAGAACAGCAGCTAACAGGCTACAAGAAACTTCAGAGTTACACACTAGGTAGTACAGGATTTGAAAAATATAAAAGTTAAAACCTAAGGCATCAACACTATTGCTTGAAATGAAACAAACTTCTCAGCTATAGTGATGTAGGCTTTAATCCTGCATAGGTACTATCTGCATGCTTTGTTTTATTAAAATCTAGAGTTTCTGTTGCAATAATTGTTGTGATAACTGCAAGTAGATGACTTGCACAATTTTTTGTGGATATTCTGTCAGGTAAAATGTTATCCAAAAATAAAGTCCATTAATTTTAAACAGGAGCTTTATTTGTGTCTTTGAGTTGGAATTAATGGGTTGTTCTAGCTGGATACTTTTCTGAATTAATGCGCCTCTAAAAATCAGTAATATTTACTTCAGTTGAACCAACAAGACACTTCTAGACAACTTTCTAGTAAGTCAAGCTTCTTTATAATAACTTTCCTGTGTTGATCTCAGCAATTCCATGTTGATTTTCCTGTTATAACTTAGCAAGGAAACATGTAATACCAGTAGCAAGTGACTGTCCTCTGCAGCACTGAAGGAGAAACATGTCTTGATATATCCAGCGCAATCCCCATGGAAATTTGAGATTGTAACAAAACAGAACAGAACATAAAAAAATGGAATACATTAAATGAAATTATTTAGAATACCCTTAAGGCCCTTAACAGCATTTGAGAGAGATAGATCTCAAAGGTGTTTTGAAATGTAGCAGTCAGACTAATTTTTTTCTGTGGTGAAATTTCATATAAATATCTAATTATTCATATGTAATGCAAGTTTGCAGAGAAAAGCCATGGTCTTCTGACAAATCTTCAGGAATGTAGAAAATGTTAAATGAAATGAATATTTTTTTCTTGTGTTGATATTATCCAATGAGAGCTGCATATTGATGGTAATGCAGGAGTTGAAGTCATATTTTTAGATAATAATATCATCTCTTCTGAAATCAAAACACTCTTTCAAGTGATGCCATGAGAAAAGAACTGTGAAACTTGAAGGTTGCTTTTTTTTTTCCCTCTGATTTTATGAACTTTAAAATAAGATGAAGGATGTGTTTAGTACACTCTGAAGAAGCCAAATTTGATAACTTATTATAAAGGGACACCATCCTTTCTGCTCCATGACCGTTTAAACTGGGTTTTTACTTCAGTGACAATTGTATATTTTTAATAATTCTGAGAACCATATCGTAACATTTTGAGTTCTAAATTGAAAGATGCTTTTGTCCCAATTGCCAGATTACTAGATAAAAACCCAAGCAAGCCACTTTCCATAGCATTTAGACCATTTGATCTTCACAGTTACCTAAATATAGACACAGGCAATCTTTCAGCAGTCACATCTAAGACACCCAGTAGTGATGAGAGGGTAAGGGATGAGACAGTAAGAAGTTCAGGCTTCCTTTTCAGTCGAGAAACCATATCTGTAATACTTCAAAACATTTCAGGGTCTATTGAAAACTGGTGAAAATTAGGTGCCAGTCCTTGCATCTTACTTAATTTCCTTTGTGAGGACTTACGTTGTTGTTTTGCAAGGTTATTCTTTACTGGATTGTACTTTGTGTAAAGCACAGAAATAAAGTTTACATGTCTTGTTAAATATTTGATCATCTTTCTTTCCACAGAGCCAACAGTGGTGAATATTATAGTCTTGGCATTATATTTTAATTTCTGTTGATGATACTAAAGAGATGGTGTTTCCCAGGATGACAAGTGACAAGTAGGTGGTGTTTCTTTAACCATTGTCCCAGCAGGGTGTTTGTAGTTTATCTTAATTCTAAGGATATTCTCTGAGCTAAATTTCTATTGACTTAGGGAGTGTCTACATTTCTTTTGTTAATTGTAGTGATGTTGATTTATGTTGGTCTATTTATATATCAACCATTTTTGTAGTTGGAGTCAGTAGATGCATTCTCCCATCACCCACACAAGCCTATTTCGAAAACTCTCATTTCAGTCTGTGAAAGAAGGCAACAGTGTGTGTATACATGAAGGGAAAGAATCTTGCTTCAAAACCAGGAGGCATTTCTCAGTCCTTGAATTTTGGGCTTTGACATTGGCAATGTCACTAAAACTAGGAGAAATGTTGTTATTAAATATTGACCTCACTCATAGCGAAGCCTATACTCAAACTCATTTTTGACTATCAGCAGTAAAGGTACTAGTGCAAGAGAACCTGCAGAGAAAACGTTCCCATCAGCCAGGCACAAGATAAAGGAGGAAGTGTGATAGAGGGCATGTAGATAAGAATATTGCACTGATGCCTCCTCACATCCTCAGAAGTCACCTGTAAAATTGGGGTCTCAGAGCCTGGGAGTTGTGATGATAAAGAAGGGGAAAGGAGGCAGAGACACCTGAGAAGCTGTAGGGACAAGTAAGAACTGGGACAGCGTGTGAGGACATGAGCACCATGGGGACTCTAGGAGAGCAGAAGTTGGGAGCAGGAGAGCTTCAGAAGGTGGCTGGGATCCCTGAACCCAGCCTCACTGTCAGCTGCTGGTGCAGTTGTTGGCCGTAGACACCACTTCACTTCAGGCACAGGAAAGAGTAGGAGAGAAATCAGCTACCTGGGAAAAGCAGTAAACATCTTCCTAGCTCTGATATCAAAGGATTTTAAACTTCTGGTTGAGAAGAGGAAAGGAAAACTTGGCTTTGCTTCCAGGAGGTTTGATAGATCAGGCTACCTCTTATCAGCAATAGCAGCTTCATGACTTGTTTACTGAGAAAAGAAAGAAACTGGCCGCCACTTGAGCATTTCTCCACAGATCCCTAGCAGTTCTGAAAATTCGTAGATTATGAAAACTGGTAAGGTTTGAACACACAATACAAAACATAAACTTAACATATTTTAAAAGGCTGTCATGATTTATTTTCTTCTGCATTTTCTTACACTGGAGTGACACTGCATTAAATCTTATTTTAATGTTCTGGAATGCAAAAAGTACTTGTCAGCATTATTTGTTTCTTTTTTACTCTGTGCAGCATATGTTTTAGAAACACATTCTTTGGGAAGATGGGGGATTTTTCAAGCATTAAAATCTTATATTTTGATTTATTTATTTATTTTATTTTAAGAAAAGGGCCGTTAACACCTGATAGCAACGTCTGAGCATAAGTGTAGCAGGGCAGGAAAGGGAAAGTATTTGCTACAGTAAATTAGTAGAAGATGAAAGTCTCTGATTATCCATTTGCCAGTTCAAAGGTTGTTAAAGAGAAACTGGAGCAACTCTGTGGCTTGGCCTAGTTCATGAGGTGTGATCTCTAACTACTCAAATGAGTCTGAAGATAAAATTCAGGTGTCTTAAAAAACGGTGCCATTACCATATACACATTAATTTATGTGCAAAGACACAAAAATTTTATAGAAAGTAGTGTGTGCAGTTGGCAAAAAACAGATGAATATATATCTCTATTCTCATGTCCTATGACTGACTGATATTTCTCTTCTACCAAAAGCTTTTCTTCTGCTGTTTTTATGCAGGTTTGTTTATTCAACCCATTTGCATATAAATATGTTTTTGTAGGATTCCTGCTCTGGTGGAACTAGTATCTAAAACTTTAGAAATTTTTGTTTTACTTTTATGGAAAAGCAAAGTCCAAAGAAAATAGGTATTAATCATGTGGGTGAAATTGTGTGTAAGAGTTAACTCTGACTGTGCAATGTATTCAGTCCCTTTTCTAATCACCAAAAGGCAGTTTCATGCAACTTTTGTGGCAAGAGCACTTTTAAAACTGGCTGTGCTCTCCCAGCATGGAGTGGTGGTTCCTGCTAAGGATGTGAGTGGTCTAACATGCAGAGGTTTGCTTTTCCTGTGAAACTAAAACCAGAAACAAAATACGCTTCGTTATCTTCAGAGGATATTAAGTATCAGAATAATCATCAAGTAACATAGTGAAAGTGTTTAAGATGACATGCAGTCAGCTGCATTGATTCAGTTTTTGATATTGGCAAAAGTGTGAAGCATTTGGTACAAATATTAACTTATGTGTACTTGCTCCCTTGCATGTGTTTCCTATGTAAATATGGGGTTTGGTTTGGTTTGGTTTTTTTGCTATTGGAACACCTAAGGAACAGCAGGAGTGAGGAATAATTGGCACAATGTATGGGGCCATGACCAGTACAGGATATCTAGGAGAGCAGATCCAGCTGGAAGCAGGAGAGATTCAGTTTCTATCATGGAGCAATTTAAGGAATTCTAAAAGCAAGTAAGAGTTTCAAGATGGGGTCCATATCTTAGTCCTGTTTGTACAGTGTAATGTGGTAGAGCTGTTTGAAAGATGGCCAAACAGATGCACAAGAAAGCATTAAGAAAAAAATATTTTGACATGTTTTTGAAAAATTTCTATCACTCCAATTTGGGACCTGTGGAAATACGACCGTTGTATTGCAGAATCTAATGATTTACAACTGCAAGAATGCAAGAGCAGACTTTTTATCTTTGGAACTGTTCTGCAAAAATAGATTGTCTTATTCTGTTGTGTGCTTGGTAATGATAAGAACTGTCCCTTGTTAGTAAGTCAGACTCTTGTCAGAACAACTTTTTACAGAAGTGATTCCTTTGTAGAAATTCAAGCCCTATATATATAGTCCAGGATTTGCTGATGTTTCTGGTGAATCGGGGTTTCCTGCAGCCTGCATGCCCTTATCCATCTTCTGAAGTGGGGAACCTGGTGTGCCACTAGTTCTTGTGGGTACATTCAGAAGGTCTCACTTTTATATATTGCAACATGGCTAAATGATCTGTGCTGCTTGACTTAATAAGAGGAGAGAAACAGATTTGCAAATGGCACTGTGCTTGGTTTCAGGGTAAGTGATAAAATAGTTTAGATTCTTTAGCTATTTGGTTATAGACAACAGTGTGCATTTTCTTGAAGAAAAGATTAGTGAGATAAAAATACAACTTACATACTTGATTTTAAAGGAGTGTTTTGTATCAGAGGAACGATTCATTACCATACAAAATTTGCTCCCTTACTGCTGCTGAGGCCAACATTAGCATGTGGAAAACCTTCACAGAGTTGCAAAGTTTCAAAGTTTTCATTGTTTGTTATTCTCTATATTATACCATTGAATTCTGACATGCAGGCATGGTGCATCTGTAGAAAGCTTGATAATATCTAGCAGGGAGAGAACAAGATCTCTTTGTATGTGTTGGCTCCAAGTGGCCATGATAAAGACACCTTTGAAGATTTGCTTAATTGTGCTCCTGCTCCTTCTTGGCAGAAGATATACACAAGAGTGAGTGTAACAGATCCTTGAATGATTGCCGTGGTGTTGCTGTGTTGGATCCCTTCAGCTCCTCACAGATGTTCTCTTGCATTTGCTGTACCTAGGCTGTTTCTTCAGCTGTCATGCTTGTCAGTAATAACATAGGGCAAAGATATATGTGAGGAAAACATGGGCAAGTGACACTGCTGTAGAGCTGCTGAACAAATTGTCTTGTCATTTACTTGGATGTGTGTGAACGTATACATGCACTGCCTTCCCATTTGCTTTAAAGTATGATGCCCTTACTGCAGAGCTTAAGTCGTTCTGCATGCATCAGACCATTAAGCTTGTAGTACCCCTGCACACTATTACCATTCTGACTTTGCAGATGGATGTAATATGAATTTCCAGAATGTCTGTGTTGTCCTAGGGTATGTGTGAAGTCAGTCTGTAGCTGAAAGAGGAGAGGAAAACATAGCTGCCTGCATCCTACCTTTGTACCTCAGCCATTTAGTATGAATAGCTGGATTTTTCCCAATAATTGTAGGTATATACATGGTTCTACTGTTTGCCTTCTAAGAATTGTGCAGACAGGAAAGAAGAGGTCAATGAAAAAACTCAGCAACAAAAAAATTAATGTATGGATAACTCTCTGTGCCAACTGCCTTACATGTGGTCAGACCCGACACCCACGCTGGAGCAGGGGAAGGGACTCCTCCTTCTGAGGAGGAAGCAGTGGCAGAAACATGATAAACTGACTATAACCCCCATTCCCTGTCTCCCTGAGCTGCTGAGGGGAAGGAGGCGGAGAATCAGGAATGGTAAGCCCAGGAAGGGGGAAGGGTTTTTTTTAAGATTTGTTTTACTTCTCATTATCCTACTCTGAGCTTGGTTGGTAATAAATTCAGTTAAATTCCCTAAGCTGCGTCTGTTTTGCTCATGGTGGTACCTGGTGAGTGATCTCTCTCTCAACACAAGAGCTTCCATTATATTCTCTCTCTCCTGCCCAGTAACAGGGAGGGGAGTTACAGAGTGACTTCAGTGGGCACCTCACAACCAGACAGGGTCAAAGCACCTTGCAAGTCCTTTCAGCACTTGTCCTACTTGCGAGTTTTGTACCGTGGGTATGTTGTGACCTATCTACCACTGTTTTTTGTGATGCAGGATTTCTGTTATTTTATACCAGCACAGTCGTAGCAGAAAACTGTCCCCGAGACAGCCCAAAGATGTCAGCTGGCAACCTTCTGCATGCTTCCCAAGAGCATATATTTGCTTTCAAACCTGACAACTAAAATAGACCATGCTGGTCAGCCTTTTTTCCTAGCTCCTTGGTTCAGCTGAAAGCTTTCACAGAGCAGGATGCCCCTTTCCCAAGATGTAGGGCTAAGGCATAATATTATCTCCGCCTGCTTTTCCCCGTCCCAGAACTTCTTTATGTTGACAGTCTGTATTCCTGCTTTATAAAGAGAGCTTCAAGACTTCCTGGAAAAGATCACTAGTTTCTAGTTACATGTCATGAAATGCCTAGAAAAGAGTATGGATCCATCTTGAAATTGGTGGATATATCTGAAGGTGTGTGGGGATAGGCTTCTTCTCAGGGCACAGTGAGGCACAGAGAGTACAGTCAGTGGTGCTTCCTTGTCCCTTCAACAGGTTGCCTCTGTCTGAACTGAGAGATTTAGGCAGGAAGATGAGGTCAACTTAGTTCAGAGCCTGGAGAAAGAAGACAGGCACATCTCTCCATCTAGAGAGGCTGTCAGATAAGGAGAGAGATCTAACAGCTGACTTGGAGGAAAAAACTATGTGGAGCACCAAAAGGGAAGCCTCAAAGAAACAGAACCGTATCCAGACTCTCCTTGTGGATTCACAGTCCTGGTGGTTTTCAGGTCTGGACCTCTTAGATCCTCTCTGTGGAGGAAGTTGTCTTGGAAGGTGGTCCCAGGTAGGTGTGTCCATGCATTGGCTCTGATACATGTCTGTGCTTGGTACAACAAACAGGGATGTTGGTCATCTCCGAACCTGCTGGACGTCACTGCCTTCCAGCAGACTTGTTCAAGTATCAAATTCAGCTGCTGAGTGACAAGTAGGTGAGATGCTGCTGGAGTAGCAGCTCTTTATATGCAGGGTGGCAGTTGATGCTCTCTTTGGATGGGGTCACTCATAAAACAGATTTAGATCTACTGTTGATGTTATTCTCTGTCACTTACAATGTCAGAGGAGAGTTGAAAAGAAATATTTTTATATGAAAACCAGAGGAAACAGTGGTGCAGGAACGGACTGCATCTGTTCTTTCCAAATTGTTGTCTTTGTTTAGTGTGGGGTGAATTTTTTTTAAAGTATTCCAGGCAGGACTTTGTGAGGGTAATTCAGAGAGCTCCTAAAAATTAGACACTGGATGGATGGACAAAGACCTTAAAGCTGGTGGGAACACCGTATCAAGGTATGATAGTTACAGGTCAGAGGGGTATTGATCCACTTTTAAGGTGGATTTTTAGAAATGTCTCGCTTCTGCTGCAGTGGTACATATACGCCCATGTGTTGTCTCTATTTTCTTCCCTCAAGTCCTGCAAATCTGGTCACTTTCTTTGCACCTTGAAGCTGTTTTGAATCTTTCCACCAAAACTTCTCTATCATAAGAATGCTAAACTGAAGTGTCTGAAGAGAAGCCTGATTGTAAGAGCCATTTGTTAATGTCTCATTCTGACTATCGTTATTCTAACCTTGCAGTAAATTCTTCCCCTCCCAAATTAAGAATATGCAACATTAAATGGAAACAAAGTTAAACTCATTTCCTTAGTGGTTTGAGACTACATGTTTGGGGTTTGTTTATAGTGCTGATGTTCTCCATTGGTATTTTTTTCAGAAGTTGGAATAGCATGAAAAGTATACTGCAAAGAAAATATGCTTGGAGGAGTGTGCCTTTTCGGGACCAAATGAGAGAAACAGCCATGGGTGAATATAACTCTTGATTATCCTCTGACAGTGGAATTTGGTCATTTGGCTGGTTTAACACCCCTTGGATAGAGTTATGCCTGTAAGCAGTGCACCATTTATACCAATGTCTATAGCTGTAGTTTGGTAACTGTAGCCTCAATAAATACAACTAATAATTATGTGCATACATTGCATAGGAGGAATAGAAATAATGTCATGTTCATGCAACAAGCATGTGGGTAGCTTCATTGGGTTTTTTGAAAAAAAAAAGTAGAAGATGTAGAAATTTGATGATTAATTGAAAATTGAGAGCTATAATAGCATGCATCTATGAACAACATTTTGGTCAAAGAGGCAAGTAAGGTGTATTGGAATAACTCAGGTAGCTCAGTGCCATATGATTTTGAAAGAGGACAAGCTCACATCTGGAAACTATACATAAGGGATTTTTTGAAAAAAATCAGTCGTGGCACAGCTGTGGAAAGGAGAAAGTGAGGTGTCTAGTAGAAGGAGGTAGATGTGTAAAAATGCATTAAAGTGATATAGGCTAAGATATTTGATCCTTTGTAATGAAAGTATAAAGTATCACCTCCCAGACATTATATGACAAATGCATTTTCTGACTAGGGCATTTACCTGATAATCTTAACCTGACACAGCTGAGCCCGAAGCTGAGAAATCCTTCTTATGTGGCCATACAGACAGGTTTACGTGACTTAGTCTGACTATTTTCCGTCATTACGTTTCCTATGTGGATTCTTGCTAAGCTTAAAAGCATGCAAAATAAGGATTGAACAATTGCTTCAGATTTTCTCACTGCCCTGTTCCTGAGCGTACCGAGAAATGACTACCTTAAAATCTACCTGTTTCATTCCTAAACTTCCTCAGAAACAAGAAACTAGGCTCCAATATCTATCTGTCTAATCTAATGAAAATGTACAGAGATGTGTCTGGACTCCAAGCTGCCTCATCTCTTTGATTTTATTGTAACTGTAAGAATAAAGCAGCTGGACTTTGGCCTTGTATTAATTTTGAGGTAATGAGAACTCGTAACAGTATGAAGGTGACTGATGCAGGTAGTAACACTGGAAGTCACTCATATCTCACATTTTGGATATGCATTCACACTTGTGATCAGCGTACTTGTGGACCTCCCTTTGGAGCACTGTGAAAATGACAACGTACGTATGGAGCATTCCTTGATCTGTTTTCCATCTTACATTCCATATTGCTGTATACTCAAAACCTGGGATTTAAAACTGAGAAATGCTTGCATGCACTTAGATTAATTAACCATGGCTTTGGCAGAAAGTCACACAGCATAGATACTGAGGAACCATAGTGATAGATGGTGATGGAAGGCAACAACATAATATGTTTAATACTTCAGCACAGAGTATTTTGATTGTTAGCTTCTTGGGAGATTGGTTAATTGCATGTTTATCTTCTGTGTAATTTGTTACTAAATAAGCTTTTAAAAGCATAATTCTGGGAAGGAGCCAGTCTGAATCCAATCCATGTTGACGGCATAAAGCCTACTTCAGTTATGCATTAATGCCTAGCCTTGTTTGCTGTGCTTTAATGGAATTGTGTAAAATGGCTTGGATGGGATCCAAATAGGAACAAATTTTACCAAGAGTTGTTAAGTCTTTTTCTGGAGTTCCAAACAGCTTATAATGGGGACAGGGATGGGAAGCAGTTTTACCCATACTGACTAATTAGTAAAATTAATATAATTACTCTGCATGCATGTAACGATACTAAAAGGAGCTTTGTGGATCTGCAGTTTTTTGAAGTTAGGCACAGCAAACCCTTATACTCCTTTCGGTTTCAAGACTTTATGCCCAGTTCCTGAGCGTACCAAGACTTTATGACACATCAAATATCATAATATATTCTGTAGATGACACAAGAAAGCACAAAAATTTCACGGACCATAACATGGGATATAGAAGCCTTATGAGATAGGATGCAGGAACACTGTATTTAATTTTTCAGAATGTTGTCTGAAGTCTTGTTTTACAGTATATTCCAACTTGAGTACATGGAGTAGAGGCTGCTATGTAATCAAAGTAGTGTACATGTTTCCTTAACTAGGACTCAATCATTCCAAACTCCAAAAGTTCAATAATTCTTGGAATTTGTTATTCTGTTTTGTAGCTGATAGCCCAATAAGAGTGTTTTTTCCAGCTAGCACTTGCACAGTTCCAAAAAACCAGATAATTAAAATGATGCTTTTAAAGTACAATGTATGAAAGTATACAGCAGAGTGTTTTTCGTTTTTACATCGAAGTATATAATTTTCTGCATTTTGTTCCATAGACTTTTCTCTGTCTCCGGAATCACTTTTAAAACTGTGTCTTAGAGAGACAAAGTGAAAATATTTCTTTTATGGGGGATTTATGTACTTTAGATGAAAAAAACCAAGAGCAAATATAATAGATTTCTTGCAGTGTCTTTGAATGCATACCATCTCCTGAGTGGTAAAGTTTGGCAGGCAGAGGAATGGAGAAAACAGCAATAATAATCTTGAAACATTCTGAGTAACTTTTTTTATATATTGTTAAAAAAAAGACATCCCAGCCAGCTGACAACCTTTACAGTTTGGTGAATTTTCTAGAGTGTGCAGTTTGGTGTAAGATGTTAAATTGCGTATATTTTATTTCTGTGAAATCTTGTCTACTGCAGCCGGTGTCCTTCCTCCTCCCTCTGCCCTCACATTGTGGGTGGTGTGAGGGAAAGGGACGCTTGCCGAGGCAGAGGCTGGTGTTGGCATGTTCTTCCCAGAGCCATTATTGGCTGGATGAAACTCATGGAGCTCTGTATCTAACTGCTGCTCTGTTTTCTGCCTTCTCATGTTTTCTCTAAAGCTGGTGAGCATAAAGACATCTGCAGAAGGGTATAAGCAGCCTTACTTTTCAAACTCTATTCGTTTCTCCCAGCTTTACAGCTTATCAAGTTTCTCTCAATTTGAATCTATTTGTACAAGCTGAAAATGGAGACTGTTGTCAAATACCTTCCATGAAAGTATCCTATTAGTGGGATAAGGAAGGAAACGTGATGAAGAGACCATTCTTTAGTCAAAGTTTGCATTGGCCTGCGTGAAATCACGCATTGGTCTCATTTGGTCTGTTTCTGTTTTTTTACTGTGGTCAGTACAGCGGGCACAGAAGGAAGTGTGCAGAGAATTGAGGGATCTGTTCATTGCAGGAGGTGGATACTTACAGGACGGAGCTATGGGCTGTGACACACTGATGCAGTCAGCAGAATGCAACTCACACTGCCACTTATTAATGCTGTTTATTACTGTGTGGGGATACTGACTTGGGATCTTAGCTGGCTATTCCTAGAAAGGACACAAATGGTACAGATACTTTTTGGCTTGTTGAGTTGACACTGTCCAATTTAGAACTGCAGCTTTTTTGCTGCAGTAAGATAATGAAGATAATGAAAATAATATTTCCTTTTTTAAGCCAGGATCTGTAATGGATGGCTGGGATGAAGAAACTGGGAGATCGGCAGAAACATTCCCAAATGTTTCAGGTTTGCAGATATTTCAAAATTATCTGTTTCAGTGGAGATTCAAGTTACCAATCTAGTTACTAGTGGTCTGTGAAATTGAGCGGCATTTGGTACTTGTCAGAGTTGGACAGGCTGTCAAGCACCTCATCCCAAAGTCATCATCACTTTTCTGTTCCTTTATGGCATTTTCCAATGTTCTGTTCTAGTTTCTAATATCAGTTATGGTTGGTTTTCTTGTTTGTTTGAGAGTTTTTTTGAACTGCAGGCATAGGGTATCTGTCTAATCTCCAGAATTTCATAAAGAGGCCTTACAAGTCAATGCCAGTCCTTACTGAAAAGAATTGGTTGGCTATTTCAATAATATTCCTTACATAAGACCCCTCTAAATAGCTTTTTTCACAAGAACAGTTTGGGTTTAGTAATATAACAAACAGAGAAATACAGTTTAATGGGTAGATGATTTTTAAAATACCTGTATTTTACTTCTGTTGCCAAAATCTAGTTTTCTTTCTAAGTGTTTCTTTTGGTGAGCCTCTGATATGGTAGAGCAGTTTGATTTCAATGTCAATTTAGTTCAGGCTGATGTGATTGATAAGTTCAAATTTTTCTATGTTAAACAAGTTTTCCCTTTTATTAGCATAATGAGATGTGGAACAAAATTGCTCCTGAAATTGAGAGCAGAAGAATGAGATTAGTGGATTTTAGGATAATAGAGAGGACATTTGATTTAAATGAATCTGCTGAGTTCTGAATACTTAAATATAAAGAAATTACTATGAAGAGCTGCCTGAAGAAATCTTTGACTTGATTCTCCCCAGTGCAGTTGAGAATAAGACCTGTTCTTAAGAACATCTTCAGAGAAAATGTGAAAATTGGAAGTAAATTCAAGCATACTCCAAGGACTAAATCTGAGAACGTCTTTTTTTCTACACAAAGCAGGGATATGTTTTAGTGGATTGTCTTTCTCCTTGCATGGTGGTAAACAATCTCAGTTATAAACAGCAAAGTAGTGGACTGTGCCTTTAATTACAAGCCAATACACGCTTTTGTTAGATTAAATGGTCAGCTCAAGTGCTTTTCTGAATCAAGGCTTGTTTGATGTCTTGTTCATCACTGACAGTGTACAAAAAAAATATTAAAGGCACTGCAAAACCCACTATATGGCTAATCTGTCACCCTGAAAAGGTCACTCACTTTAAATTGCAACTCACTCAGTTGCAACTGAGACAGGAGCAGAACCTGTGTGGTGGCTTGAAAAGCTCAGGAAAGGACGTACCTATTGTAATTATTTAAAAGTGATGCTAGTAATTGTAATGCAATTAAAGTGAGTTGAACTGTTTCAGTGATGTCCAGGCTGGAGTCCCTGGGCATGCTACACTCCTTGCTTCTGTGCCTTCCTCAGCTGCTTAACCCCTGTAGCAGCTAAAGCTGTGTTAACACAGTGAACAGTTCCAGCCTGAGTTAGTTCTGAGGAGATGTGTTTCAAACTGTGTGCTGGGTGCTGGGGCATCTCATAGGGAACAGATTGTGGAAATGCAGCCAGGAACAGGCACCTTCAGCTGTGGGCAATTTATACTGAGAAACTTCCCAAAGTTGTCCACGATTTTGTTTTGTACTGAGACCAGAAGTATCATTGCTCCCATTCCTAAAATAGGAGCAAACATGGAGTCATTTGCTACTCCTAAGTAACTCTGTACCAGAATTAGAACTCAATGCTATTTCGGGCTTTAAACTGGATGTAAAAAAACCCAGTTTTCCTGCCCCTATTTAGATTTCCCATTAAAAAGGCAGCACAGCACAGGGTGGAAGAGCTACTTGGGGAGAGAAGCTCAGGTGCTCAAATGGGCTTATTGCAAATAGTGGTTTTCAGAACTAAATTTGTTTGGCATTGTTTGATAGGAGATCTGCATTACTTGGCTTGCTCAAAAATGAAGGGAAAAAAAACCTGGGATGTGAGAAAAATCTAACCCGTTAAACATCTCTTTTGGTAATCTTTACTAGATTATTTTGGTTTAAGGCCTTCTGCCACGCAGACTTCTCTATTTGCATTACAGGAAATGCTGCAATCCCAAGTTCTTTATGGAATTATTTTTATTCTAAATAAAATAGCTACATTCTGAGCCATCTATTTGTCTAATTTCTAAATCTGAATAGAATAAAGCTAATTAAAGCTGCTCTCTTTTGGGATTTTCTGTTTAGTCCATGAAAGAGCAAATACTGAAACAAGAATTTGGACATCAAAGCTTTACCCTTTAACTGTATTTAAATATCTTTAAATTATGTAAAGCCATTTTAAAACCTGGCAATGAATGTGCTGAATCACTTTTTTGTGTGTACATTTTTCTGCAGACTCTTAGCAGTGTGAGGACTGTTTATATATAATCATCTATTTTGTTGTCTTTATGACCAGGGTATATCAAACTAACATGACATCTGCTAAAAGACTGCAGCCTTCATTTTCCTACAAATGTATTTTCTTCTTTGGACAACAAACCGCCATGTTTCTATTTGGTAAGCAGCAGAAAATTTAAAACCAGAAAATAAATGAAGGCATATGCTCACCAATGGTATTTTCCTTTAGAATTACTATATTTTTTCTGCCCATTTTCTTTGACTTCTGCAAGCCTAAAACTTCCCCCATTGCCCAGTGTTTTAGAGGACTATAATGTTGTACTTGCAATCTATATTGCAAACATATTTTTCCTTGCTGTGAAATTTACTGGTCAGTGCAAGAAGGGATACAGCAAAGGGATTGCTGTTGCATGAAAAATAAAAATATTAGGCAGTATATGAGCTAAACGCACATCTCTGGCAAGATTTGTGTGTTATAGAAAAGGATCTGATCCCATGAATTTTTACCAAGTTGAACTTCTGGGATATTTGTTATGAGGCTAACTACCAATTTAATCTCCCTTTGGGAGGAAGGTGAATGGAGCACTGAATCTGGGAAGCTTTCTGTCTTTCCCCCTCTTTTATATCTGTTTAATTCTATCTCTTTTCCCTTTCCTTTCTATAATCAAGAATAATCTATAATAATTTCCTTTTCCTCTTTTCTTTTGTGAAGCTGTCTGTGGAGCCCAAATTTTCCTTTCCTCTCATTTGTCTCTGGGAGAGGGGAAAGAAAATCACTTTGTCCTGTTGCAAGACATGGTGTCATTTCCTTCAGATTTGCAAATTGTTCTGGCTAATTTTAGTGTTAATAGGAAGCAAAGAACATATGCCATATACCACAAAGCTCTCTAGCTGTGGATCTAAAACATAGTGAAAAATTTAGCTCTTATCTCTTCAGTAGCAGATGTTTTACTGGTTTTGATTATTTGGGCAAGGTCTTTGTTCTTGAAAGGATATTTAGAAATGTTCCATAATTTTTTTTAATATGCATTTTTTCCCCCTGTAAATGCTAAAGCTATTTTCATGTGAATCAAGCAGAAAATTAGGATTTTTAAAGGTATATTTTATGACCTTATAGAAAAGTGATGAACAATACAGTTATTAGACCAACACTGGGAAGTGTCTTCTTGAGAATACCCTGAGTCAGTGACTGAATCTAGCATTTTCTGGTCTAAGAATTATGGTGGTTTTCATCATTCAAAAAAATGTAGATGGATCTGCACAACAATTTTTCACCAAAGTAAACCATCACACACAGCCAAAAAAGAAGTTTTTGCGGGAGAATATTTCACAGAACAGCTCTGTGGTGTCTTGCTCTTGATCCTCAAAAGATGAACACCATCCAAAACCAAGCATGGAACATCAAATCAATGATTCTGCAGTGTTGAAGCTTGCTCGTGGGACACCCTCCCTTTTCGGCTGGAAAGAAGGTGAGAGAGCAGAGGAGGTTGCTGTCCTGCTAAAATTCTTTATTCCATAGTCTCATAGTTTTGTGAAGGTAGAGTTCAAAGGGGATACAAGATAAAGCCAAGCAGTAACAGCAGCAGCAGCAGCAGGCTAAACAGCAAGTAAAAAAAACTTCTTCTTCCTCTCTAAACTTACAGAAGTATGGATTATATTTGTTAATTAACCAATAAGATTAACACAAAAATTTAATTTTTTTTTTTCAACCTATCCTAGTCTACTTCTAACAATTGTAAGTCTTACAGAAGTGTTACATAGGTATTACACAAATTTGCGTATATAGTTTCTATCAGCTCATATTGTTTATGTGAACACTCTAAAAAATATGAACAGTATAGTTCCATCTATGTTTTGTCTAA
>VWZT01003310.1:806192-940258 GCA_013397055.1 Pachycephala philippinensis | reverse complement strand
GACTGAAGGTAATCCCCCTTTGATGAAACAAAGCCTTCTGTTTGCTGACAAGTCCAAGGGTCAGAACAGACCCTGTTAATGCTACAGAGGGTCCAAAAAGTAGTTTTTAGGGTTTAAAATATAATGCCATATGGTAATGCGATGATTCTTATAGGCTATATGTTAATGTAGTAGGATTTGTAGCATGTTCTGGATTGGTTAATAGAAATTAGAATATTCAGCACAGAAGATGATTTATTGTATTGTAATCGGCAACCACGGCATTCTTTTCTGTATTCTTGATGCATTCTATTCTGCTCTCTATTCTTCATTCATTCTATTCATTCTATTCTGTACTCTCTATTCTATGTTATTCTAGTCTGCATTCTACTCTCTCCTTCTTCTGCTCTGACCTGCTTCGGGCTGCATCTAGCAGCTCCTAGCAGGTCCCTTAAACCCACGCCCTTTCACAATAAATCTGGTGCTCTAACACCGTCTCCAGAGATCTCTCGTCTCCGTCCTGACCGTCTCATATAGGCTCAACTCACAGAGACCCACACAGGAAACGCACAGTGTTCCATGGATTTCAAGAGTTAAATGACCGTGGCATGGCCTCTCTGTGTCCAGCTTGCTTTTCTTTAAAGAGGTTTGATTGTGACTCAGGAGAATCTTAGGAATTCTGATTAAAATGTATTTGGTTTTGGACTTTGCTGCTTCTCTTCAGGCATAGAGAGTTCATGGGTCCAAAAGCTTGTCTTCCCCTTTCTGATATGCTGCCTAACCTAAACAAACAAAAATTAACCAACCGGACCAAGTGAAAACCAACCGGACACACAATACTACTTCTATTTGCAAATCCAGTCTTTCAGAAAAACAAACCTTTCAGTGGATTAATTTGTAATGCTTTTTTTGCTTTGTGTCTTTATGGGTTTGGAAGAAAGGGAGTGGGTGTTTTTGTTGCATTTGTGGAAAAAAGTATGCCCTGACACTGGACAAGTGACTGAATTGTGTGTTAAATTCAGAAATTGAGCATTCATTCTCTCTGTTGTCAGTGATGAGTATACTTAAGAAGAAATATATGTCATGTATTTAATAGTGTTTGGAAGAAATATACCTGTCATAAATGCCAAATTTCAAAAGTTCTGCCCTATTATCTGGGATATTTTAAACACCAGCCACTCAAAATTAACTTTGGCATTTAAATGCTGAATGACTTTGTAAAAACTAGGAGTAAGAGATCTTTTAAAATCATACCAGTTATGAAGGCAACTGAAAGCTTTGTTACTAAATAAGGTTTTAGTGATTTTTTAGCTAAATCAGGAGTTGAAATACAAAACCTGAGGAAAGCCTCTGGTTCACCACACACTTGTCATAGGTAGAAGGAATTTCAAGCCTGTGAAAAAAAATTAATGAATTGTACTGGTTTAAAATAAATAATCTGCAAATACTCACTTTGTTTTTACACATAATTCTGTGCAAATAGCTACTTCACATGTATTGCCTGAAATTAGTTTGCAAATGTTATTATGAAAATAAATGAAAAAAAATTAACAGGAGAATTTAGTGGAACTAATTTTTGAAGATGACATTGTGTTTGCATCACCACGGAATAAGAGACATGATATGTGGTATACCTTTTTGTTCTGGTCCTTGGATGAACATTTTCCAACAACAATTGCACTTGATGGTCTAAGAGGTCTTTTCGAACATTAAAGATACTATGATTTTATCTTCCTTTTGAAGACAAAATGTTGCAAAATCAAAATCCACGCAAGTATTATTCCTTTTTGGGAAATTTTTTAGAAAACCTGCACAGTATGTTCTAATAAGGAAAGAGTCCTTTTGTTTTGTTTTTTAATGTTGGTTTTTTTTTTTTTTTCCAAGAGAGCTATAGGACTTTATATCTCCCTGGTATAGGGAAGGAAAAAAANAAATCCACGCAAGTATTATTCCTTTTTGGGAAATTTTTTAGAAAACCTGCACAGTATGTTCTAATAAGGAAAGAGTTCTTTTGTTTTGTTTTTTAATGCTGGTTTTTTTTTTGCAAGACAACTCTAGTACCTTATATCTCCCTGATATAGGGAAGAAAAAAAACCCCAATGGTCCCCCTCCTCTGTAACACATCTGATACTCGTTTCTTACTAACAACATAGAAGTTATGTCACTTTGAGTCAGCTCCTCTGTTGTTTGAGGATATAATGTCCTGATGCCAGCTCATTTTTCACCAAATTGATCCAGCAATTAGCAGTGTGTATGTTGTCATGACTTGTTTTGTGCAACTAAAAGTTAATATTCTGATGTTCAGAGTTTGCATACGGGACAGATTTTTAAATGTCTGTATGCACCATTATGTGAATTCATAACAGTGGAGGAATCTTAGAATGCAACTCAATGTTATAGATTAGATAAGACAGTAAAAACCAATTTTATTGTCATTTTAAATCAATATTTTATCAAAAAGATTAAGTGCTAGCTGGGCTGTTTTACTTGCATTTATATTGTTTTTACCTCTCATTTTAGAACCATTATTTTCTAGTGACATTCATGATAAGCTAATAAATTTAGAGCCTATATTTAATAAAAGTGTAGTTTTCATAGGGGAGTTATTCGAAACTGCTGATGATAACAGTTGATGGCACTTAACATATGAAAGAGAATGCACTGGTACTATGGGAGAGGCAGGAGTTGAATATGCAATCCCTCTCTGGAGGAAAATGGTTCCTTTGGAGACCAGCTCACAAAACAGAATGACTTAAACGATGGTAATAAACACAAGACAAATGGGATAAACATTTTTCCCTAAAAGCACTGCTTTGTGATCAAGTCTTTTGTTGCTGACCTTGCTTTAGGTCTGTAAACTGTTCTCCTGAGTCTTCCTGTGCCTTGCTTGGAGGTGAATTGCTGTGAACACAAGAAACCTGTGGAGTTTAAGTAGTTCTGCAACAGAAAAAAAGAAAGAAAAGCACACAGAAAACACACAAGCTCTGCAGTCAGTTGTCTATTTTCTTCATCGGTGGGTATGGAAAAAATTCCAAGTGAACCTGGCTATATTTTCTTCAGAAATTACAATTTTATTGATACTTTAAAGATCAATAATTCTCGCGAGCTGCTTTGGACTTAAACCTTGTGAGAGCCTGTCCTTGGGTGTCCAGGCTTGGTGGATAGGATCCATAGCAAAGATGTTCTTGAGGTCTCCTCTCTGGAAAGAAAAATATTTCATCAGGTTTATATGAATCAAAAAATATAGAACAAAGGATAGTTGTCTGACTAGGAGGAAAGACTGGTTAAAAATACTGGAACAATAACAGTATTGAAAGAAAGAAATCAAACTTTCATGACCTTACTACCTTGTGTTCTCAAAAGCCTAATTTGTGCTTCGTACACAGGTCTGGGATACTGGAAGAGGTAACACAAGGATGAATTCTCAAATGCTTTCCACAAAGAAATTGGTATTCTTTCTTATACGGATTCCGCAGAAGATTCTTGAGGTGCTTTGTTACCCCTTATGTTATTTCACTCTACAGCAGTGCTTATGATTTTAGTAGCATTTATTTCAACACCATGCAGAATGGTTTATCCGTTACATATGCTTGTCAAGATGGGGTGTGTGTGTCACAGGGTGGGAAATGCTTGAGGATAGAAGGAGATTCAAATACTTGAAAAAGCAATGCCAAACACTTAAAAAATATAATAGCAGTAAGATATTGGAAGTAAGAAACAGTGTATTTGATATTTGTGTTCGTTCTATTTACTTAGTCCCAGCATTTGGATAAAGATGTTGTTCAGTGGTTTTGATTTTAGGAAAATAAAAGACCCTTCATCTCTGAAATTCTCTGTGAGTTGTTAGATGACATCAGGTATGAATACAGGTCCTTCTCTAGGATAAAGACCCTCATTGAGGAGCTTGTATTTTTCCCACATCAACTTAATTTTAAATACTTTCTGCCTGACTTCTTAACTTGGTCCTGTGAACTTTGATTTGGCTCCTTGATTAGAAGGCAGCATTAGAATCAAAGTAAATGCAGGCTTGACAGCTACTGGCCTGCTAGAAATTAGCCTTGACATTGTAACAACATCAACAGTTATAAAAAGCCATGCAATAAGTGTATAGTGCTATAACTATTTAAAGATGTTTGGTTTGCATTGTTACAGAGTAAAAGCAGAATTTTAGCACCATTGCCAATAAATTTATGGTAGCAAGATACTACTTTTTGTTAATGCAAAGGTGTCTGCATTACGTCACCTTTTGTAGGTTAAGCATTTGTTGGAAAACAGAAAATAACCATACAGATAAACTTGAAATTTGCCTAAATGACTTCAGATTTCACTTGATACATTCTACTTGTATGTTGGTGAAAACACCGATGTAATGCTTGTTCAAAGTGTGTGTTAAGAGTGGATCAGTCACTTAAATGCAGTCTAGTCAATAGTTCTGAGTCTTTCTCAAAAATTCAACATAAGCAAAACTTTTTTGAAATGAAAAAATAAAAATCAAGCTTTTTTCCAGTCAAGCAGTGGAAACTCATATGGAGCAAGAGACTGTGCTTGGAATATTTATGGTCCAAACAAAGCAGAGAATATGGAATAAATTTCAGATGATACCACATTTTTCTTAGGTATCTAGTTGTGTATACTCAGGAGGTTTTGTAAGTTACAGGATTTTTTACGTTCAAGTTGCCTTTGCCATGGCATCTCAATATGAGCAATCATAACTTTTAATATTAATGTTTTCTGTATTACTTCTGTATGGGAAATGAGCTTAACAAACGTGAATGGATGAAATGGCTCAGCAACCAGGCATTAATGTATTTGATGTAGGTTAATGCACAGAGACTGAGGCACAGGTGGTTTGATTGTTTCAAACAAGATTAACAGCCGATGTGTCACACAGAAAGAGAGCTCAAGATTTCTATTTCCAGGGGTGCATTTTTTAAATTGGTCATGGGATTACTAAAAAATTAATGTGTTCATGATAGATGGTTTTATTTTTTTACTGCTGCAGTTATTCACTGAAAAGGACAGTTTTCTACACAGAACATTAAATCTCTTCTTGAAATGCAGAATTAATATTTTCAACAGCCGACCTTTACTGTGTTTTTCAAGTAGAGAAACCACTAATCTGTAAAAACCTTTATGTTAATAGGCCTGGATCCTTAAAACAAAGCATCACTGTAAGTTAAAAACATTGGTCAAGCCTTTGCATCCCAAATGATGCTCTGGGCTTGGTTCCCATGGTTACTGAAGGAAATGCTTGTGTAGCATCCAGCAGAGAACCCCAGGAAGAGGCAACAAGGGAATCATGGTTTTGGAAAGACCAGGCTGAAACAAGCATGACTGCTGTTAGGAAGATTCCTTACAATCTATCTTCCAATAGTGCTGCTTCTTACTGGTACTGAACCAATTAACAGGTAGTGTCATAGTGATACAGGTTAAAATGCCTCTCAGGGCAGAGGAGAGTTGATTTAGGAACTGTTTGAAACACCTTGTCATTTGCTGTGATTCAGGCAACATGAATTAGTTTTCAGACATTACTCACTGTAATAACTTCACTATTTTTCTTAACGTACCAGATTGATGCCACCGTAACTAAAATGAGAATTTAACTGCAAAGAATGAAAAGGGGCTTTCTAACTCCCTTTCTGTTTCTGTCTTAGGGAAAAATTTATAGAATAAAATGACCAAAGGCAACGAGTTTAACTGCTGAAAACGCAGAACAAATGGATAAATATTAAGTCAAATGGTCAGTGGCCTNTTTCTGTTTCTGTCTTAGGGAAAAATTTATAGAATAAAATGACCAAAGGCAATGAGTTTAACTGCTGAAAATGCAGAACAAATGGATAAATATTAAGTCAAATGGTCAGTGGCCTTATTATTATTTTTTTTTTTGACAGACAAATATTGGTTTGAAAGGGCATCAGAGGAAAGGTCAAATCCACCAAGATCGTGATGACAGGGCTGTTCTGAGAATACAGCCAATATAGCTGAGCTTGACCTGATGACACAAACCTTACCTTAAACAAACTCAGACTTTCCCCCCATATTTCAATAAGTGAAAGAAAACTTCCCTCAGCTCAGAAGCACTGGAAACACACACCTAAAAGTACAAGTGCTTGATAGCTTCACTCACAGAAGAATGAAGACTTTCACTTTGCCATAACTCACATTCTAAAAATAATCCCAAAAAATCTACAGAGCCCTGGATGCATGGTCCTGATGCAAACGTTCTCCTGGGACAGGTCCCTTTGCAGCCTGCCTTTTTCCTTGGCTGCTGCTTCCCAGGACCAATGCACCTGCAGATCTACACTTTTTCTTCTTCTCTACCTTAATAGTACCCACAAATTTTCTGCTGGAAAAACGGTTTTTGAAGCTCCCACTAAGATTTGGCAGGCCCTTGCTGGGGCTTTCTCTTGCTGTCTATTTTAACCCTATCCCTAATATTTCCAATAAATCCCCAAAAGGCAGCAAAACATTTGCCTGATGCAAAATTTATCCCAGGCCACGTTTACCAATGGTTGTCTTAAAAATTTAAATGTCTTCCACTTTTTTAAAAGTTTATTTTTTTTTTAAATGTGATCTTCTGGTTGTAATAGTAAGCCTTATATAAAATGACTTAGGCAGAGTTATTTTTATAGTTTAAGTCACCAGGGTAATCCTTTAGAACACTCAGCTAAATGTTATCTTATTAATTCAATTTTTAAATCCTATTTTTTTAATCACTGTTATTTTTTTAGAAGCCATAGTGAACACCTTTTTCTTTTTTATTAGAAATGAGCTTCTCTGTAAGGGAAATGAGCTATGATGTGGATAAAAATATATTTAAAGCTACGTTGGCTGTAACATTGAACATCAGTACTGTGGGGTATAAAACTGAAATTTTCATTTTTTTTTTCAAGTGCAGAAGTATTGTCTCCATGACTAAATTTACCTACTGTCAATGTACTTTATCCTCCAGTCCCCTCCTGCCTATGACAAATATAATACGATCTTCATTTCTGTATCCAAGATTAATTACAGTTGCAATTTCTGGCATGTTATTTTGACTTTAATTCTGGATTTTAGCTAGTATATGATTTGAGCTTTTGATATGAAGATCTCTTAGACTGTGTATGCTGCTATCTTAATTGCTTTTTCAGAGGAGAGGGAAGGGAATGGATTAAATTTGGATTTTTTAAAAGTAGACAAAATCATACTTGTATGGTAGGGATTTTAAGTTATTATTGGTAAATATTTTTATGTAGAATTAAGTCATTATTAAGATCCTCATGTCTATGAGAGCTTTAGTTATCTCTGTGTGGCATGTTAAACTATTTCTTTTAGGAATACATCTTGAGTACCACTATGGGAGGGAAAGAAGCTGGTTCTAAAATGAAATTAAACTTAGTAATGAACCTATTGGAATGATACAGACTTCATCCAAATGCACTCTAATGCATACTAGTTGCAAACGTTTATGCTGAATTTGATCATGTTACCAGTAGCTCAGAGTAAGGGATGGTTTCCAAGTACTCACCGATGACTGAACTTCCAGGAAGCAGAAAAAGATGATTTCTGCCCTAGATGGAAGTCTCCAGTGAATATACTCATGAGATGGGGTATGGAGTACCTGTCTTCCTGAGAGGTATATGGTTAGGGTAGGTTTAGTAGGAAAAGTGGAAGTAGTTCCTCTAAAGTTGTGGGTTTTCTTCATGTCCATGCTTACCAGCTCCCAGGAGTTTATGCCTCTGTCCACAAAGGCATTTGGTGACTATGAACCATTTTAGTTGCAGGTCCGTGTAGGCTGACAGCAAAATGTACTCATAACAACCGGGGAACTGTGCTACAGAGTCCCTTTAATTCCCTAATGATGGTTGTGCTAGTAAATTATGCAAGATGATTTCTGAACCCAGAAGTATATATGAAAGAAAAATAAACCACTCAGGTTTTTCATTCTTGCTTACTTCTTACTGATTTGAATTCTTAGAGTTAATCCTATACTGCTTTCAACTTTCAGCTATTTTCATTGTTTACATATTGTGGTTACAGGCTCTCA
This sequence comes from Pachycephala philippinensis, assembly GCA_013397055.1. Classification (NCBI taxonomy): domain Eukaryota; kingdom Metazoa; phylum Chordata; class Aves; order Passeriformes; genus Pachycephala; species Pachycephala philippinensis. The sequence continues at coordinate 932,250 of VWZT01003310.1, read as the reverse complement.
TTTCTAGATCCAAATACATGACAAAAATCTAATCCCAGAAATGCAAGTGAAAATGCAATTTCTGAGAGGTGTGATGCTGTATTTTGTCTTATGTAGTTCTCTGAGAGCTGACTTCTGTAAATATCCTTGGATGTCGGCATTCTAATAAATTTCAAACAAATGAGCATTCACACATAAACTCATGTTATAAGATTTAAAAACAACTTATACAAGGACAAGCTTTAGTGACTTGAGTCTTGTAAAACCGATCCTGTCCAAAAACACTGGTGAAGTAGGATTGACAGCTTCTTTCCAACTTAGAATTTTATATATACTGCTTTAGTTCTGTGTTTATCAGCAAAATAGCATGTTTAAAACATCTATTTATTGCTTGTATCAATTTTCAGGTTTTTGAGCTTTCTTTTTTTTTTCCTATCAACCAGTCAGGTGATAGAAGCCACAATTTAAGAGATCTCTAATAACAAGGAGAATGATGTCGCAGAGGATCAGCTGAAGCTTATTTGGGCACCCTGACTATACCAGGACAGGAAAATCCCTGTTCTTTACACCTAGCCTTAACTTGGCACTTCAGGTTCTTTTTCATCTGAGTGGACTGAACAGAAGTCATGTTCCTCTCAATTGATAATGGTAGTCAAGAAAAATGGGCATGAAATGGAATAAAAACTTAACTCAAGTTCTAAAAGTCATACAACGTTGGTATCTAAATCATAGGTGGATATGGGCATAATATCTGTATTACACATTGTTGCAGGCAAAAGTAGCTCAGCGAGGAACTTTACTTAATTTTCCTAATTATTCCTGGTTAACACAAATTTTTCATCACTGATTCGGGTTATAAGAGAAAATAAACAATCCAACACCTTGGGAAAGAACTCCCCCTCCTCTGAGTTCAGTATCAGTCCAATGCCTCTCCTCCCCCATCGTGGTCTCACTTCCCCTTTTGCTGGGTGTTTCAGCTGGTGCCTCCCAAATCTTTGGTGCAGGAGGCTGGGGACCCTGGGTTACACTTTATCTTTGTTGCTCCTCTGCTCTTACTGGTTTTCCTCTATCCCACCTGTGCATCACCCATGACTGCAGTCTTAAGGGACTTCTGAAGGACCACGACCTTGAGCAACTCTCACTGGGGCAGGGACATGAGGACTTTTGCCCTCGTGCCCCTGCCCCAGTGAGAGTTGCTCAAGACCACGGTCCCCAAGAAGTGGTAAAAATTTGATGTCTATTATTTGATATCTAATATCTGACATCATTTTTTACCATGCTGCAGCTTTTTGTTCTCCATTGATAAATTTTTTATTAATAAAATAATAAAACCCCCCAAAACACTGCTGAGGCAATGATTTAACCTGAGTTTGCTGCAGCATCTGGTCTGACTTTAGTAGCCAGTATTTCTGTAAACATTTCTTTTGCTGGATGCATACTTTTAGCTACACTTAGGAAACAGATGTAATATTCCCCAGAGAGGCAACATTTGCACTGAAGGTGTGCAGGCAAACTGCTAATTCTTCCATTCTGTCTCCACCAGAAGCTCAGTTATTGAAAAGCTAATTATTCAGCTACAGGCAGCAATGAATGAAATTGCTACCTGGAGCTGGGAGACTGGAAAGAAACAACACATGTTAAAATCAACACCCTTTTCCATCAGCGCCAGAGGCAGATATACTACTCTATGAAAATCTTATCATTTCGTGTTAAAAAAAAAAAAAAGGAATAAAAATGGGTGAGAGCTGAAAAAACCCACCCAGCAATTCAAATATTTCTTTTGATTCCCTAAGGAATGAAGGTGATGGTGATCATAAGCAAGTCTAGGAGTTAATTTTACTCTATTTTGAATGTCTGAATGTACTTCTCTAAATAGAAGGTGATAACAGGTGGTAATGGCAGGAACCTTTCTTTGTTTTGATACAAAGCTCATTAGCATTACTAAAAGACTTTCCACTGACTGATGTAAGCTTGTTTAATGTTTAGTGAGTGCTAAAGTATTTTGAAATCTAGAGAAGGAACAGCATTTTTTTTCCAGTTCATTGCAAAAAGATAAATGTTTTGTATGCATTTTTTAACGAGTTATCTCCAAGACAAATGGAAGGGTGTTATAGAAAACCCTGAGCTCGGTGTCATTGCATAGGCTTGTGGTGAGCTGGTTTTCATCTGCAAAATCTTCCTCTTTTCCCAGAGGCTTGTTTCCTTGCTGTGGTTCAGTGTATTTTCTGCTGTGCAGATGCAGCTATGCGTGGATTCAATTGGTAATCAGAATCACTGATAGGAACGTGGGTTAAAGAAAACCCCAAACCTCTCCCTACCAACCTGTGTACTAGACCTTTTCTATCAGGGTTCTAAATTGCTGTATTATTATTTTCAGTTTCCAGAAATTGCATTGGAACATCTGATTCAGCTGCCTGATTGCCAAAGCTGTCTGCCATTAAAAAAAACTTTGGCATAAATACAGGTGGTTTTCAGTAAGCTGTTCACAAGCTGAAGAGTGGAAAAAGTACAGATGCTGGGCTCCAGCTTCAGAGTTTCATTGTAGCTGGGGATCAAAATGTTATTTGGAAAAGTAAAAAAAGGTAACTATAGTCAAGTTAGAAAACTCATGAACATGTCTCTCTGGAAATTTCCAGCATCTTTTGTTTTTGTTTGTGGCATTTTCAGCCCTTCTTTGATTAAATCCCAGGAAGAGTTCTGTGACACTGGCTGGATATGTTTTGCTGAAGCTCCACTGAGGGCAAAATAGTATTAGTCCTTTGACCTGGTTTTGGATTATCTGACTTGTTTCATATACGATGCCACTTGATCCATGTATTTTTATAAGTATAAATAAACTTCAGCTAGGGGAAAAAACAGGTAAGAAAAATCTGACATTTTGAAGTGTTGATCTTCAGAGTAAACAAATTAAGATTCATCACTTTAGGATGCTGAATGAAAATTTAATATTATTTTAGGGCTCCAGTGTTTGATTCTACAGTTTTAAGAATCAAAAGGACCAAAGAATTATTATTTATGATACATTCAAATATCTTATCCAAATAGATAGGATAGATTATTACATAAGGAACTGTCAGAAATCTCTTGTACCTTGACACTTTAATGGTGTGAGCAAAAGAAAATGGCACTCCCCGCTGAGCACAGTCTGAATAACAACCCTTGCATCCATGAGCTAGCCTTTGACAATAACTAAAAGGATTTTGCATCCTGTACACCTGTAATTTTATTTTATTGCTGAGGAAGGGTGCTGGACACTGGAGTGCATCACTCTGAACCAGCACCTGGCATAAATAAATGGATCAGGGGCCCACTTGCAACAGCTATCAGTATATAGCCAGTTCCGGTCAGAGGCTAAAAGATTTAACCAGCATAAATTCAGCCTGATCCTTGTTCAGCTGGCCTCAAGGATTGGCATGGTCTTGACATGTAGCAAACACTCTGGAAAGGAGATATGATGAAATCAAATGCAATTGAGAAAAAAAAGAAAATTTGGAAATGGAGTTACTACAACAAAATGTACTGAGATGCAATGAGATGCAGTGAAAAGGACTGAAACGTGCCAAAATTATTGCCATTGAAATCCCAAAATGAGGGAAGAAAAGTAAGCAAAGAAACAGGAGAAGAAATTGAAGAAATGAAATGTGAAAAAAAAAAAGGAAAAATTCTGAAGCGAAGTGAAAACAATAAAAGCAAATGGGACAACATGAAGTGCAGGGCAATGGACCGAAGCTTGCGCAATCGATCCTCATTGAAATCTTGAAATCAGAGACGAAAGTGAAACAAACTGCTTGGGGTGGACTTTTTACGAAATTAAATTCAATGGAAAGAAATAAAGGAAAATTCAGAAACGAAGTGATTGTAATCAGGTGTAATGAGATGACATGAAGTGCTCCCCTTTTGCAATGTCTTTTGTAGTTTCAATGTCTCTGGAGGTCTAGGCTTTGTGCTTTCCTAAAGCCTAACCTTAAGCATAACCCAACCCTAAGCATAGCACTAAAAGCAGCCTTTTGCCGAGGTGCCAATCACAAAGGTGGTGCCAATGAGAAAGGAGGGAGCAAAGTTGGGGCAGTGCCATGCTCCCTTTGACATGCCTTCTGTAGTGCCGGTGTGCCTGGAGCTCTGGGCTTTGTGGTTTTCTCAACCCTAACCCTAAATGGAGCACTAAAAGCACCCTTTGCTTAATGGCCCAGCACATGGGTGGCGGGAAGAAAAAAGGTGTGCAAGGAGCAACCTTTGGGCAGTGGGGTGTCCTATTTTTGAAGTGAAATGCACCAAACCTTGCTGAAATGATACTCCTTGAAATCCTGAAATCAGGAAACAAAGTGAAACCAAGAGACAGGAGAAGAAATTGATGTAATGAAATGCTAAAATAAAAAGAGAATATTCTTAAGCAAAGTGAAAATAATAAAGTGGCATGGGATAACCTGAGGTGCAGGGAAATATACCAAACCTTGCCGAATTGATCCCCATTTAAATTGCAAGATTTCATTTCCTTTCATAGAGTGAAACTGCCTAATTAATTGATTCATCTCAATTTCCCATGCCACTCTTCATACTTGTGAATAATTCCATCTTTTCTCATTGTATTCACTCGGGTATTCACATTTCAAATTTGCTCACACCTAGTGCTCTTTATTGTTTAGTTTATAGATTATCTTGGAAAACACAAGTGTTGTGCTAAGTCAAAGGAATTTCAGTGACTGTGAAGATTATTGTGTTTTTTATTAAATTGCTAGTAAACACTCCTAGTTTTAATTAGTTCAGGGTATGAGAAAGACAGAGAGGAGGAAGACAGGGAGCTAGTTACTCTGAAGTGTTTAGACTATCAATTGCTTTTAACAGAACGCACCTTGCAAAACAACTGTGCTCGCTGATGTCAGTACAAAATCATTAATTAACATCAGGTGATGACAAAAAGTTTAATTGGTTTTGACTGTAAAGAAAAGCTCTCCAGATTTTTAAAGTAAACTAGAACATTTGGCTGTATTTTAAATGTAATTAGCATCAGAGTTTCAGGGTTTTATTTGTGTATGTATTGTTCTCACTGTTGAATCAAAATATGACTAAACTATTTTTTTTAACATTTAGCTGGTCTTTTCTGTTACGGTTTGTGGATAGATACTTTAAAGCAACTATTAACATTGAATTTTTTCTCCTCTTGCTCATAAATTGTGTTTTCAGTCTGTTTTGCATTTAGCAGGAGTTGCATTTTTCTAATGCATTCAATCAAAACTATTTTCCTTACAAAATATGACCTTACTACAACTGAAGAATAGATGATGGTAAAGTAGGGTGGGAAGAATCCCAGTGTATCAGTTTTCAGGAGATGTTTTGAGCAAAGGTATGAAAGAAGTAAGGTTTTGTATATTTCATATTTTCTTCAGCCTTCCTAGTACCCTTTTCTCAGAGAATTGGTTTGAGATATCAGATCATTCTCTGGACTCTTTGCCATCAAATGTGCCCTTCCTGAGCTGTGAATCCCGACTGGGTAAGATCTTATTGTTAAAGGCTTAACAGTATGGACTGGAGAAGATGCATTACTTGTCTTTTAGACTCCTCCTTATGCAAACTGCATTGTGTTTTGCAGTTTTTTTACAGCACTGTATTGACTGTTTTCAGGTCACAATTCACTAGGGACTAAATTTCAGCATTAGTTTTGTCATTCTCTATTTGTGCGAGTTGGATTATTCCCACCAGCATGTATCTGTAATGATTTTTGTATTCCTCTTTTTCAGGTCATTGTTCTAATTTCTTTGGAGTTATAATCTTTTCCTCCGTGTATTTGCAGTCTGTTCCAGCTTCACTTCTTCTTTCAATCTCATAATCATTACCTTTACCATAGTCTGTAGCAAACAGTACCAGATCCTGGAGAAACCACTGTAACCTAACACACAGTTCATCACAGTTTTGCTGTGAACCACTGATATTCTGCAGGTGATGTTTAATTTTTTTAAATTTTTTTTTATTTTGCACCCACCTAACATCAATTTCAGCTTGACTGATTTCCTGTAGCTTGCTTTGAAAATGCCACATGAAACAGTGCCAGAGGTTGAGTTGTATAACGCCTACAACATCTCCTCTGTTTGTAAGGCCTGTTACCCTGCCCTAAAGGCATTTAGGTGTGTTAAACAAGCTTTGTTCTTGACAAAGCCATGTTAGTTGCTGCTCCAGCCTGTTTAAATTTCAGAAGCTGTTTTTTGTATGCTTTTGTGTGTTCTTATCAAAGTCGGGCTTGGATTTGTCCCAGGTAAAATAGTACCTCTTCTCTTAAAAGAATAGAGAATTTAAAGAAGCAAACCCCCTCCAAAATAAACCCTCCCCCTACTAATAAATTCTAATCAAGAATAAAAACGAGAGAATCAACATTTAAAAAGTGAGAAACAGAGCTTCAATTCAATCCCATGCATTGGAACCTAAACTATGTTCAAATAGATAGTATTTTTCTAGATATTTTTAAAGCTTATAATTAGAAGATGTGAATTTGTATTAAGAAAAAATAAAGATTTTGATTGGTAACCTAATAACTCTCAGGTGGATTAGAAGTTATCATGATTATCAGTAGCTGTTTCAGCAAACATGTTTACTTCCCAGGAAAATTCCTGTGAAGTATTTGCCTAAACATCTTACTAAAAAAATATGCCTTCATAAATCGTGATGCCACTGTATGGAGGTGTAGCCACAGCTCAGCCACAGATGGAAGTTCACTGAACAATTTCTAAAAACAAAATAGTAATTATTTTCTAACATTTCTTGCAGAAAGGAAAAGCCAAAGGAAACTAAGGCTGGTGTTACCCCTTGGATCCTACTGTGCAGAACTCAAGGGCAGTCTCATACATTTCTCTTAATAGCTTTGCAAATGTTTCATCTCCTCCTGTTCTGGTCTCCAGAAGTTGTAGAGTTGTCAGAAGACAGAAAGTAGCGCAATTTTGCCATGACACTACATATTTCTAAGAAAAAAATTAGTGTGCTTCAGCCACATGGATTTAGAAAAAGTGCCCTTCAGAAAAGGGTTCTGCAGGTAATCTGCCGAGTGTAAATTTCAATAAACACTGGCAGAAATTGCTGGGCCTTTCCAATGGCTTCATAAGTATAGGCTGTGTGGAAATGAGTGTCTTTAAGTACATTAGAAAACTGGAGAAGAATCACAACTGTGTTTCCTGCCTTTTGAGTGTTATATTATGTAACGTGTTTTCTGTCTTCCCACTTTTAAATCCTTCCTTCAGAGGCTTTAAATTTCAGCTTATTGGTGTTTTCTTTGTCTTCCAGCTTTTACATCAGATTATGGTAACCTTTTTTTAGGTCTTTCCTCTTTTGTTATTTTCTTTTATTGTGTTTTTCTGATTTTTGTTTTCTCTCTATCTGCCAAAGAGAGTGGCTCATTTAGAGCTATATTTAACGACACTTTTCACCAGCTCTGTCGTCATTCCTGGAAATAAGGTAGCATTTATATAATCAAGTCATGCTCTAGTCACTGCTTTCCGGTACTTGCAAGGTAAAATGTAAATTCTATTTGTGATTCATCAGGATAATTATAGCATTTGTCAGAGTACATGTGGGCAGGTAAGTACACACACAAGTTAGATAATTGGGTCAGTAGTGAACAATTTGTCCTTAACAGAACTTGATTTAATAAAGGTAGGTTTAATCTAAAATGAGATGTCCTTTGAAGTTTTCATAGAACTTAGTGTTTCAAAAACATCTTGCCCACAATATTAGACAAAAAAGAGATATGTATACCTTGTGTCTTGGACATATATATTTAAATTACATTTTTTTTATGAGGAAGTCAGATACTTTAACATCTTCCTGACTGAAAAGTGCTGATTATGGCTTGGGACTCTAATCTGGAGATTGGAAATTAGATGTCATAATTTGTAGGGTTTTTTTTGGGAATTTTTTTTCCTTTTTTCAGATTTTTATATGTATTTAACTGTCTTTGAACTTTTTCCTTTGATGTAAACATACTGTCAAGGTGAAGAACGAGGAAGAAGTGGAAATACATATATGTTTTTATTAGTCTTTTTCCCACAAAAGAAAGACATTCTGCCTCTTTGTTAGGTAAGTGTAATAGCAAGCCTGGCACTCTGGGGAGCTGGCACAGGCTGACGAGACAGAGCACCCGTGGTACTCTGCTGCCTTCTGTAGCGCCCTGCCTTGGGCAGCTTGTGACTTCAGCTGTGCCTAGAGCTGTCCTTGACAGCAGTCAAATACCCAGAGCAAGGCTGCATGAAAGATGGCTGTGAATTTCCAGAACATCTTGTAGGGTTTTTTCAACCTTTTCTCATCACTGTTTGGTCTAATGCAAAACTGAATCTCTAACATCACAAGGGAGTTCTCTGGGCTATCACAATAAATAAAAAATTCCACTGCTTCTTAACTCAAGGTAAAGATCACTTCCTCAGTAGTAAGATATTTTCTTTTCTGTAAACAGGAACTTTCATTATCTACTGACCACCTGCAATCCTTGCATGATGTATAAAGGCAAGTTTTTATCATCTACTGAGCTGGAATTAAAAATCGGAATTACTTATATTACTGAAATAATTGGTGCCAATCACAAGCCTTCACTCCATTTCCAACCTTTAGAATGGAAATTGTATTGACAGAACCTAAATCACCAAACATCCGCGCTCCAAATTTGAATGTGACTATTTTCAGATCTGCTGCACTTTCTGTAAATGTTGTAAGGTGAGAGAAATTTTCTGAACAGAACCCTTAACTTGAGGGCTATTGTGCTAAATACAGAACTCCACCTCGCTCCATGCTGGTGTACAAATTTACATGTTTTATATGTCATTAAGTGGATGTAAGAGATCACATGTGAAATTGCACAAAATAATTGGTCTTCACGTCGATTCCGTAACTGTTCTCCAACTTCTTACACAGGCCAAGCATGTTCCTAAAATTACTCAGATCAGCAAGATCTCACTAGGAAAATCTAGACTGGCTTTCAAGGTGTTACAGTTTTGCTCTTTTCTTCATAGACTTTTATGGACATTTGGGCCATTGACTTGGTTTAATATATGTAACATTCCCCAAATGAAAACAAAATGGTACAAAATAAATTTATTAACATCTGAGCTAAGTTCATTCTTTAAGAAAATGATTTTGCATTACAAAATTTAACACTAGTTTCTCCTTTCCATAATTATAAGTTTAGAATGCTGCATCACTTGGCAAGTAAAAAGATATTAATAGTTTCATGAAAATGATTCATGATATATGGTAATGATTCAAAATGTGTTAAAGGGAAAATGAGCTTCCCTCAAAAAATGAATCCATTTCCTTTCAGGCCTTTTTCATAAATTTGTTTTTGTCCAAATTCACTGTTTCTCATTTCTAGATGTGCTTATTTTCTTCACTTGTGCTTTTGCACTAATTTTAACTTTGCAGCTAGATTAAACAACACTAAAATGATTTTCATTTAGAAAGAAATATAAAACTAAATTTAAAAAAAATTTAATTCTTTTGATTACAATTCCCTCTCTCCCTCCGCACCCTAAAAGAAGTTGAGATAGCTCTACTTTAAGTTAAGTTCCTAGGAGGGACTCAATAGAAGTAGAGATCACAGATCAAGAAAAATTCAGAGAAATAATACTGTCAAATAATTTGTAGCCAAATACTTCCAGTTGTAGTGCTTATTATTACCAATTTTATATAGAATGTAAAATTATTTTAATGTAAACTGCCGTAAAGCTAGGAGGCTTAAACAGTATTCCATTGTACTGCTATTTTTCAAATGAGTGAAAATCATAGAACCATGGAATCACAGAATGGTTTGGGTTTGAAGGGTCCTTAAGGATCATCTAATTCCAGCCCTCCAACCATGGGGAGGGACACCTTCCACAGAGCAGACTGTCCAGAGCTCCATCCAGCTTGGCCTTGAACACTTCCAGCAATGGGGCATCCACAGCTTCTCTGGGCAATGTGAGGTACCAAAATCCCAGCCAGGTGCTGCACGGGCTGGGGGCTCCCCGGGGACCAGCAGGGCAGTGTATTGGAACTGGGCTTTTTTGGTAACACAGGAGCACCATAGTCCCAGTGGATCGGGATTCCCTTTGCTGCAGCCATTGTTAAAACACAGGACAAAGATACAATACCTGCTTTTAAAAGCAAAGGGAAACCGGGAGAGTAAAGCAAAACACCAGATGATTCTGGTTGGTTTAACGCTGGCTTCTGAGCCTGCCACCTCTGGATGCTGTTGTGTTTATTTGTAAGCACCTGCAGGGAGGAAGGTTTGGGGAGAAGAATAATCAGTTTGCTTTGCAGATGTTCACTGGGGGCTTCTCTCAGGGATGAGTAATGGGGGAAGCAGAAAGGTCGTACAACCTCATTATTCATTTTCCAGGTGTGAACGGCCATTGCAAGGCCCTGTGAGCTACATGCAGCATTTATACACATAAACCCCCCTGCTTCTTTCCCCAAAGAGGTCTGAGTAAGCTGTATATAGCCTGAATAAGCTGTAGACAAAAGACATTTACGGAGAGATTCAATTAGATGGTTTTAAAAATACACAAAAAAGTCTGCAGTGAACTGCATGTCCTGAGTTCCAGTCCAGTGACTTAAAAACTAAATCATCTTTTCTGACTGCTACTCTGACTCCTAGAGGTGTGGGATTTTTTTACCTCAGTATTTCCCTTAAATTAAACTTTTAAAATTAAACAACTGGCAACACAGAGGATATTCATGTTTTGACTGTACATAGCAAAGTGGTAGTTCTATTGTGAGTTTTTAATGGTGTCAATGTGATTTTTCAAAATCTGTTTTACTTTACATATTTATTAACACCCAGGCAACCAGCCTGACAGAACTGTTTCCAGCTTGGGTGTGTAATCATATCTTACCTCTTCACCACTCATTCTTTTTTGATGGCACAGCTGGGACAAGGATGGAGGGAGGAAAGGTGACTATACAGCCAATATACATTAATTAAAAGTGTGTGTGTATATATGAGAGAGGTAACAGTATGTGCATTTGAGGACATCCTGTCAATCTGTAAAATCTTCATTACCTCCCTGATCTGGGGCACAGAACTAGCAAAGCAATAGAGCTAAAAGGTTACTTGTTTATGTGCTTTGTGAGTCATATGTATGATAAAGTGATTTGCAGTTGCAGTTTTGACTGGCACATCCATTTGTAAATGCAGGGAAGGGGCATAAAATTCAAGACAAGTTCTCCTTTTTAGTTCATTCCCTTTTTATTTGATTCCTGTGTGTAACCATTTTTTTATATTCTACAGGCTTTCACCTATCTCATAATACTATATTTAACCATTTCGTGATGAACTAATTTTATTTTCAAAATATGCAAATTATAGGAGCAAGGTTTTTTAAATGGTCTTTATCTAATAAAATGAGTCATTTTTCACTTATCAAGTTCAGAAATAAAATTGCATACAGCTATTCTTGCTCTGCTAAATGAGAAGAGGAACAGTATTTCTTTTATTGCCTGTCAGCTCTGAATCACTTTAAGTGCACTGTGGGTGGACTGTGCTCCAATACTTTCTTTTCAGCACAGCACCCAGAAATCAATCAGGGTCTAAAACCCACCCTTTTTATTGGGGTGGGTCTAACTGGTGACTCAAAACAGTACTGCAGCTATAACCTATGATATTTATTCAAGCGAAGTAATATTTTGTTCCAATTAGTGCCTCAGTTCCAAAGTGGAGCATGTCTCTTTGTTCCTCAGCTGATGCTTGCGAATTTGCCAGCTAAGAATAGTTCATGGTATTCACCGTGCTCACTGTTAATGCACCAGAATGTGAGTTCACCCAAGAGGATTTTCTTTCTCCTCTGTAATCTTGTGTTTTTAAAAAGTTGTAAACTGTAGAGATGAATTTTTGCCTTCTAAATTGCAGCACATTTCTTAAGTGAAAAGAAATAAACCTCAATTTCTAACATACTGTATGCCCTCAATATTCAGAACACTATTTCACTGGAGGGAAATTCAGCTCCAAGTTATTTATTAGTAGAGCTTCTTATGACCTATACTCAAAAAAAAAAAAAGTATAGTATATGACTCTGAAAAACATACACCCATGTTGTCTACTACTATTGACATTGGAAGGTGAGTAAAGGTGTCATGAGCTATTGAAACATCTGCTTCGTAAACTGTGATATCTATTTTCTTGCTTCTTCCCGTGTAGACCTGTAATATGTGGACTTTTTTTTTTTTAATACTGTCTGAGTGAAAAGAACAGTAATAGAGCCTGTGTAGTATGTGCTGAGCAGTTTGATATTAGAAATTGCTGTATATGTTAATCTAACAAAATCAAAATGGTAATGCTTTGTATCATTAGAAATGCACTGTCTTTGTCTTGCTAGGTCTTTTTTATACCTGAAATAGCAGAAAGATCTTTGTGGAAGACCTAAAAAGATCTTTGTAAAAATTCCTCTCATGATATAAAAATATAGGATAAATAATCCATCACTGCTCAGGTTGCAAGGTGTGGCTGGAGGTCATATAGGTGTATCTTGGTTGATTCCAAGTGGGATATTTTGGTACTGTAGGTGTTGTGGAGCATTATGAGTTGAGGGAACGATTTTGACTAAGGCCTCTTGACAAATTTTACTGGCTTTTGAAACTCAAGAAAACTTTTCAAACAGCTACCAAGGTAACATTACCTGGACTTATGCCTCTGAAATAACAAATGTACTATGAGGATAGTCAAACTTGTCAGTCATTTTATCTTGGGCACTGACTGTGAATCTGGCAATATGGCTAATGCATAGCCATTTTGCTGCTCTTAGTTGTGGTTTAGATTTTCCAACAGCAGATCACGGCATAAGTGCTTCATCCATCATCTCTTCAGGCAACAAAAGAGCTGTTCAAGTCATGACTTAAAAGCCCTATCATTTAGCATTAGAAAGTAATTACTGAAGAATTGTGGAAATGAAAATTAGCAAATGGTTTCAGAGATTTCATTCCTGTTTATACTTTCTGAGAAGAAATCATTCAAATTCCAGTAAGAGCTGGAGACCCTGAATAACTTTTGATAAGCTTTAAGAGTGAACAAGTACCAAGATCCTGTTATCAGTGTCTCATACTGAAACCTCTTGCTTGCATCCACTCTGTTCAAGGTGATTTATTTTGCAACAGATTTTCTCTAAATTTGGTCTGTTATAGTTCACCCATTCCTCAGGGAAATAGATGGGGATGATTTAAGGATTTTTATTTGTTTGCTTATGACAGGAGATGAGGGAAAGAAAGAGAAACATTAAAATTATTTTCTAGTTCTGCCTGTTTTTAAAAACCCCATGAATTTCAGTTTCTTCATTACAGATAACTAACTTACTATCCTGGCCCTGTCTGAAACCCTTAAATGCTATGAATCTCTCTTCTGTCTCGCCATTTTCAAGTGAATGTATATCCTCTTATTTATTCAGGATGCTCTTGTGTAGTGGCAGATATGTCAACAGTGGTTAGTAAGTATTTTGATTTTTGAAGAGAAGAAGAAACAGCCTTCTGTCCAACTAAGCCATGTACACTCACAAGAGTAGCCTTGTTATTAACTCATCACTTGTTACAAACCCCACAATGTCTTTGCTTTTTCTGAGTTTGTGTATATCATCAACACTTCATATGGTCAGCATCCAGGGCATCTGCATTTGGTGCCTTCATTCTCTGTTGAGTGGCTGTTGATGCAGTTTGCTGAATTTTAATGGTTAGTGATCCTGAAGGGCCCAGGGGCAGAGTTAACTTGCCTACAGGCATCCTTATGCTGCAATATGAGTGTGTTTGTGGAGTAATGATCTAAGCATCAAGACAAGGCAGAGTCTTGGTTTGCACACTTCAAGGGTTTGTTTCAAGGGCAAATTTTTATTTAATTTTTTTCCTGACTAGTTGATGTTATTACCTCATGTCTTGCTTATAATGGACAGTGGAGTATGGTATAGGAATGCTTGATCTCATTGTGGTGGTATTTTGAGACGTAGTTTGTAAAATAGTTCAGACTAATTTGTCCTTCAGAGTGTACTTTTGAATATTTGTGGAAGTGTCATAAGCTTACAGTCTGGTGCTTTCCTGTACTGAGGTTATGTGCAATAATATGACTTTTGTAGACAGCTCCTGGTGATTAAGCTGGTTTAGAGGTGTGTATAATAATACACTTGGGCATCTTGTGTAGATACATTTAAAGACACATTTGATGTCAGGGTATTTTGCTGAATCAGTCCCCGAAACCCTCAGTACCTTGCAGAGTTAAGTCCCTGACAAAGTGAGGCAGCACAGCAATCCCGGGAAGATAATTCACCCAGAGTGCTATCACATCTAGTATCATTCCTATTTCCTGATCCACCCCCTGCCAAACAGCTCCTCTCAATCTTACCACAGGCACATGGCATCATGTCTGTTTAGCTGTCACTCTAAAACAGCAATAAAAAAAAAGCTGTTGTCTTTCCAAAACTGAAGAACTGATCCTTAACAGTTCTTATGTAACCTGGAGATCTCTTTCTTAAGAAACAACAGTAAAAAATTTTTCCCTCCCATACACTATGGGATGTTGTCATGAAATATAAACCCTTTTTCTACACTTGTTAGGCATATTTAGAATATCACAAAAAGTTATAGTGGTTTTAATAATTTTCAAAGACAAATATAAGGATAACTAACTGATACTGTACCACTTCCCTCCCCAAGTTATGGAGCTGATGCAAAACAATAAACAACTGCAGTACCAAAGGAGTTTATTTGACAAAAAAGACACCCCACATAAATTGCTAAAATTGATGCTTTAATCATTAAAGGTCTTGCAACCTTTATTCTCAAGACACTCTAATTAGATCGATTTAGAACATGCTCACTATAAATCTAGCAAATTATTATCTCTGAAACAGGTTTAGCAGACAGCTAAGTTTTATAGTAAGGGGAATTAAGCTCATTTTAGTGGGTTTTGTAGGTGCAGTAAGTATAAAAAGCATAATGGGATTGAATGAAAAAAGTTAACTTTTATCATGGCAAAACATTAAGTATATGATTAAATACTTGATGCTTAAATTCTGAGAAGTTGGTTAAGAGATAATCTGAAGGTACTTTTATGCAAAATAATCTGTTGAACCTTTGCAAGAAAGAGCTCAATAGGAAAATATGGGTAGAGCTGAATTTCTCAGAAGGAATTCAACCTCAGTGGAAGTTAAGACAGAACTTAAAATGAGAAGTTCGCTGCTGATGGATGCCTCCTATTTGCCCTGTTTTATCTCAGCTTTTGGAACCTATTCTCTTTCGTTGACTTTGGGATATTGCAGCAATGGAAGAACAATTCTTATTATTCTAGTTAGAAAAGAAAATATTATGTTTTCATTTTATGTTTCTCATGTAGTGTTAGCTGGCTAATTATCATCTCCAAAAATGATAATGGGTGACATTAAAAACGCTTGGCAATGGAAATTTGCTCTTCTAAGTCTAGTGAAGAATAGTGTTGTACAGTACTAAATGTTTGCTTTTAGCACATACAGTTCTTAATGTTGATCTCTCTCCTGCTATTTTAAGTCTTTTTCATCAAGAGCACAATTGATCTCTTGAGGGGTATTGCCATCTGCTTTTCTGCTATGATAATAAAGTGATGGTGATCATCCAAAAAGAAAACGAACAATTTCTTCAAAACCATTATTTCTAGCATTAATATTTGGTACCGACCCCTTGACCTGCTGATACTGAGATCTCATTCTCCTAAGCGTTATCTTCTGTTTCTGTTGTTGTTCTGCAGCAACTATACCCACCAATGACTTTTTGATGTAACACAGAATCATAGAAAGGCTTGGGTTGGAAGGCACCTTAAAGGCCATCTAGTTCCAGCCCTGCTGCCTTTGGCAGGGGCACCTTCCACCAGAGCAGGCTGTTCAAAAGCCCAACACAGACTAACCTTCAACACTTCCACAGATAGGTCATCCACCACTTCTCTGGGCCTCCATGGCCTCACCACAGCCACAGTAAAGAATTTCTTCATTACTGAATTGCTTGTATCCTGCTGTGTTGTCCTTCCAATGAATGGTGAGGTGGCTGAAGTCCCTCATGAAGAGCAGGGATTGTGAATGTGAGGCTGTTCATATCTGGCACAGCGACCTCATCTGCTCAGTCTTCATGTGCAGGCAGCCTGTAGCAGTCCCCCCACCTGTCCCTGCCCTCCCGTAAATCGTGACCCATAAGCTATTGGTTGGCTTCTCTTCCTATCTTACTCATAACCAGGGACTTTTTTTTTAAAAAAAGTTATTTCTTTTTTAAGATGCGAAAATAAAAATGTGGTCGATCTAAGGGTAATTCTGAATGCTATATAAGAATGCATTTTAGACAGTCTAATCACAATACCTGAAGTCTTTTCCATTGCTACCTGAGTATCTAAGATGGTCTAGCTCTTCGATTATCGAATAATTTATTGGTGATAGATTCTTACGACTTTTCTGGTTTAACTTATAAATAACCATGTGAAAAAAAATGTGGGGCAACAGCGCTTTTGTTTACCTAAGTATCAAACAGCTGAATCAGAACAAGAGTCCAGAGAATTAGTAATTGTGGAAAGGGGATACCATCACCACAAATTCAGAAGTTCATTATACGCACTTTAATACTAGAAATACTCTTTTGAAATATGGCTGTTGTTGGGCTCTTTTTTTTTGTGATAAGCATTGCATAAGCAGTGCACATTCTGTATAAATTAAGGCTCGTAGAGGTGCATTATTTTCAGAGTGAAGAATGACAATCCAGAAAAAAAGCACTTCAAACGCTCTTAAAATGGAGGATTTTCTCATATGCATGTTTTTTTTCTGCTTGTTTATATCAGCTCAATTAAAGACATTTTGGTGCCTATCTTCTCTTTCAATAGGCAAGCAATTGTATATCTGGAGAATGACTGCCCTGGGGATTTTTTTCTTCTTCAGATGTAGTGATTGATCAGAGCCAGTGTCATACTTAAGACTGATTCCTTGGGTCACATTTTCCTCCTGTAACTTTTGCTGCCATTTCAATTAGGCATGCAGTCCTTGGAGGAAAAGAGAGATCTTCAGGCAAGAGCCTGGAATGAGCAGAACAAACCATTCTGAAGGTGTATGTTTAAATATTGCTGTGGGACTGTAATGTGGCATGTTCTGATGTTTCTACATTATCAAAAAATTTCTGAGGAGACAGCGTCATTTCCTGCAATTGACACTTTCTTAAGCAGAGATGGAAATACTCAACCAGCTCTGAAGGAAGATGTAACTTTATCTTTTCAAAAATTTCTTCACTTTCAATGGACCTGAACACATGGACTTCTCTCAATGATGGTGAGATACATTGCCCTGCAGCCTCTTCCAAGAGCAAAGTTATAATTACCTTGAGTAAATACAAATCACAAAAGTATTCTGTCCTCCCTGGATTCACAGACTCTCTTTTGTCTCTTCACGAGTGGTATAGTGCTGTGAAAGAAATATGCAGAGAGACAATCTGCTGCGTGGGTTAAAGGGTAATAAGCATTCTGACTTTGACCGCTTAAACTATACTCCTGTGGTATATTGAAGTGTTTTTTCAGCTATGAAGACAGAGACTTTAGAAATTACTGAGGGTTGATGTTCTCATAAAGTTCCTGAACTCCTAAAAGGCTGGGTGTCAGATAAAAAAGTGTAAAAGCACACTGTGGAATATTTAAAGTACAAGGCAGGGACAATGACAGGCTTTTTGCATTTTCATTACCTTGATTTCATGATGGTGTACAAGTGTCTTGTGTATACAGCAACATTCACTTTTATTTCCTTCATTTTCTTTCTTTCTTTTTCTGTGGGAGTGAACTCATTCTTTGTCACAGGTGACTACATTTAGATGTTGTGGGAAGAAAGCAATGAAACCGTGTTGAAGATCAATTAAATTCAGGAAACATAGGCCAAAGGCTGACCTAGTCTACTCTGTGACATACACATTATTCACATTCTTGCCACTCGTTACATATTGCAGAAGTTTTAATTGTAGATTCTGCTCCTGTGAGTGATTTTGGCACAGCAGACAAGTGAGAAAATTAAAAACGGATGCTGTAGTATCTAAAATCATACAGTAATTAGCCAGCTGCAATCAGGAACTTTGACATAGGTCCAAATAATGCTATGCGTATCAAGTCTCAATATTTTATTTATACATAAGAAGTGGTAGCCTTGTTTAGAATTATGATACTTAATTACTTGTGCAACCTTAGTACAAAATTCAAGCCAAGTTCCTAAGATGCATGTGATTTTGTATCAAGTCTCTCTGCCTGGAGAGTGTTCACTTTTAAGGTTGTACCAAATAATTAAATACCTAATCTATTCCTAATTGCAAAGTGTTTTCTATTAGTGGTGTATTCTTTTCAAGGAGAAAAAACCCGCATGTTTTGATGCATTTTTAAAATTTTTTTAGCCTGGGTCAGATGCATTAAAAAGTATATTTTCTTCCACCGAATGAAAGAAATAATAAGTAAAGAAATCAGTTATTACAATGGATATGCAGTTCTGTTAGGTTCCTGATTTTATGTAAACCTGAGATACGGACATCCAGAAGCTATGTGACCGATCGTAGAAATGGTTAGAGACTGTACAATATAGATGGTGCATTGACCATTACCTTTTTATTACCTCAGCAACACAGTTACTAATTCTGGGGAGCAACAGCCAGTACAATTCAGTCTCCTTTGGTTTGGGTTTTGTTTTTGGTTTTTTTAGAAGGAAGTGGGATACGCTATCTCACTGGACAGAACCAGAATTTCCACAGAATTTCCTTCTGAAGTTAAGGTCTGGGAGAAAATTCAGGAAAAGTATTTTTATATGTTTGCTCAGTTTTTGTATTTAGGTGCTTATTGTTGATAATCTTCAAGGACAGGAACAGGTGGCCAAAATGGAGCTTGTTCGGGTCAAACACAGCTTGTCTGAAATAATGGTATTTTATTCAGGTCTGTGTGTTGAACAGAGTGGGGCACAAGTAGCGGAAATCACCTGGATTTTTTCCAAAGTGTAAGGACCTTTTCTGCTTACAATCGATTCACACCCATTGCGACATGACTAAGAAGTAGAATTAGCTGAGAGAGTGAAGGGAAGTTTGCCTCTTGGTCCCCCACTCCTCTGCCAGACCAGTGCCAATAATTTGAAGCTTGTGTCCATCTTCTGGGGCAAACTGCATTGGGAACAGTACAAGAAAGAGACAGACAAATTTGGCAGACCCAGCATTGCAGCATGTTTGGAAAAATAACTAAGTTGAAAAGATAACGTTCAGCTCTTGCTATTTTAATGGCTGAAAGGGGGTCTGTATTGTTCTTTGCTTCATAAAAATGGGTAAAGTCCTACCCCTTTAATGATGGCAAAACTCTTTTTGTAGGTTATCAGGAGACAAATGTCTTGTTCTATGGGGTTTTGAAGATTTTAAGATGCAGAATTGAAAAGTGTAGAATAGTTCCAGTTGGAAGGGACCTACAATATCATCTAGTCCATCTGCCTGACCATTTCAGGGCTGACCAAAAGCTAAAGTATGTTAAGGATATTGTCTAAATGCTTCTCAAACACTGACAGGCTTGAGGCATTGACCACTGTGCTAGGAAGCCTGCTCTGCTGTTTGACCACACCCTCAGTGAAGAAATGTTTCCTAATGTCAAGTCTGAACCTCCCCTGACATTGCTTTGAACCCTTCCCTTGTGTCTTGTCACTGGTTGCCAGGGAAAGTGCCCAGGACCTTCCTATCCACTTCCCCTCCTCGGTAAACTGTAGAGAGAACAGAGGTCACCCCTCAACCTCCTTTTCTCCAAAGCCAGCAAAGCCAGTGTCCTCAGCCTGCTTGGTCATTCCTTCCAGCTCTTTCATTAACTTTGTTGCTCTCCCCTCGAGGAGTTCAAGTACCTTCGCATCCTTTTCTGATTGCGGGGCCCAGAATTGCACACAACATTCAAGGTGAGGCTGGACCAACATTAAACAGAATATTTCAAAACAAATTTCTGCCATATTGGGGATAAACCATCTGGCTTTAAAGACAAAACTGTTCCAATCATATATATCATTTTGACAGTATCATGCTAGACCTTGCTTTGGTTCTAATAATTGTCCTGTTATTTTTATATTCTGTCAGAGAGAAATATCATCTTACATCTGTTAACATGGTACAATTTGTGTGACTATCACCTCCTTGTTGGTGGCATGGTTCATTTTTTGACATTATATAAAATGTCAAAAATTGTTTTCAGCTATTGGTATTATATTTGTATTATATTCAACTATTGGTTTTATATTTGATGTGACACTCACAAAAATTTAGCTGTTTCTATATTCTTGAGACTAATGCAACCCCCCAGCCTTGACAGAGACAGATTAACACATGGAGGAAGAACCTCAAAACCATAAAATATTAAAATACAATTGGAATAGCTCCTGACCTCTGTATCTGGATGACAAAAAATTAAGCAACACAAGGCAAAATGAAAGGTAATGGAAAAAGGATACTATGCTTAAGAGAAAAATAAGAATAACTAATTTAACATTTGTTAAAGTGATATTTGTAAACTTTTCTGTACCCTATAAAGTACGGGTAAGTAACCAAAGACAAACCCTACTTAAGAACTGGAGACCTGCACCTATTACTCGTTTATTAAATCCGCTCAGGAAGTCTTTGCCACAACCTTTTCACTTCAGGTACTTAAAAGGTAATTGTGTCTTGGAATGTTGAGAAACTATTGTATGTTTTAGATTAAGCTAATACTGTAAATACGCCATTCCTGCCTTGAAATAGTACCCAGTGGTACATTAAAAATTTTCATGAGAATTTTTTTGAAACAAGTTATTCTTTGGATTGCCTTCAACAAATACCGAGGAGTTCATCTTAAAAGACTGTGATCTGAGTTCACCCTTGATGAAAATGAGTTGGCTTTAAAGGAATTGCAGCAGGAAACAATCTGTTCCAGAATGCATTTTTACCTTAACTGTGTCATAGGGTGATGTAATGCCGTGGCTGCAGAGGACAACCACTGCATGGAGAACAGGAATAAAACTGGTTATTAAACAGAGTTAACCCTGTGGGGGTAGAATTATCAACGATGGAGGTATGTGAGCAATGAGTACTTCTGTCACATAATTTGGAAATCACACAGGCTGACACTTTGCAAAGACGTAAAACTGAAAAAAAATGTACATTAAGGAATGTTGTTTCAAAAAGCTTACATGTGTATTTGAGCTGAATCTTCGCTTATTATAAGAACCTTGTCTGTGACTGAATTTCAAGGTTGCATATAGCAAATCAGTGGCACATCTGGCTATCTTGTATTATGTCCCTACTGAGACTAAAGCAGAACTTAGGGATCAGGCCGTGCCCCATAGAAAATAAGTATTCTTTGTAGACAAGGATTATGTCACCCCAGAATAATTACTCAGATTTAGCCTGGCTCAGTAGCTCAAACAAGCACATTTCAAGTAAAACAATACTGAAGAAGAGCTCACACATCTTTGCCTAAGATGTGATATTGTTATGATACAATGTCAGATGGTTTCTTCACTCTTTATTTAAACATTTGGGAAAAAATTGACAACAAAATTGGAAACCATGGATAGCTAGCTGCCTAAAAAACTTTGAACGTTTTGATTAAAGCTTGAGGTACTTTTAAATTTTGTTCCTTTAATTTAATTCTCTGCTATTCATCATGTCCATCCTCCCCCTCTGTTCTCTATGCCCCCCTTCACATCCTTTATGTATTATGTCCAATTTTCCTTAGGAAAATATAAAGAAATATTGAAACAACAGGAGAAGCTGTTGTAACATTTCAATCCTTGTTAAAAACAAGTTACTGGAAATGTCAACAGAGACCTGATACCCATGAGCTATTCAGCTCATTAAGCTGGGAGTGATATTAGGCCCTTCAGATGTTTCTCTGAATTAAACCTTGAAACCTTTTGAGATTGACTGCTTATTACTTATCCTGAGCTTGGATACAGCAAACTGTTAAGCATAAAACCTTGAATTATGTGACACTGGGAGAGAAAGGAGGGTTTGTCAGTCTCATGTGATGGCTCAGGACTGAGATGCCAGGGCAGGCAGACTGTCTCAGACTTCTGCAAGGTGAGAGGCTATGAGGATTTGATCCCACCCTTTGGCTTCTTTACCCCTTCAGGTGAACCCTTTAAANTTTTTTTTTTTTTTTTCCAATAGTTATGTTCTGTCCCTGACCTGAGTTTGTTGCTGGGATTCTAGGGGAATGAAACTGGATTAAGAAAGCTCATCCCCATATAGAAATGTAAATACATCCGATGTAAGTACATCCAATGATCTTTCACTGACTGTTTAAAAATTTGATTTTTACTCCCTTTTTCTGCAGGAATAGGAACACTCTCTCTATACATATACCTATAAGGGTGTATATATATATATATATATATATCTGTATACACAGCCCTGTACCTCAAGTATGAAGAATGCTGAGCAAATTTTGCAGGAAAGGCCAGCCTCCATGTACAGGCTTTTAAGAGTCTGTTTTATATTGATGATTTTCCTGAAACTGAGGGAAGATATGGACTTCTTCCATGCAGCATGCTTGATCTTACTGCCTGATATTGCAACCTTGTTTGCTACAAGAATGTTACAGGCACTTCATCAACACTCCCCTTTCCTTTCTCTCTCTTCAGTCTCTCTTCCCACTGCCAGTGCCTGTCACTGTGTGCTCTGTCTGGCACAGGGAGGTGGGCTGCTGCTGTCAAAGGGGATGAAATGGAGGAGGCAGTGGTGGCAGCTACCGTTGCCAAGCCACTGCTGTGCCACTGGCTGGTGGTCTGGGCTGTGGTGGCAGTCCCTTTCTCCTGGGCTGGCTTCCCAGGCAGTGTCCTCTAGGGAGCTGGCAGCTGGAAGCATCCTGTGGGCTTTGCTCCAGCTCCTGTGGTGCCAGCTGGCCAGCACCGTGCCAGTCTAGCAAACGCCTCGGTGCCAACAAAGGGGGAATTCAGCCCCTGGAGCTACAGCTGCAGCGTTGGGCAGGGGTCAGTTGCATTAAGATGTCAGGCTGCAGTATTCTATGTGTGAGTTTTTGTATTTTCCTAATATAACGAAGGCTGAGCCATCATTTTGGATGGCATTGGGGGCCATTCTGAATCAGACAGAGTTGCTTTGTTGAAAAGCCTTTCTTGCCTGATGTGCAAAACTCCAGCTATGAGCAAAACTGCCTGGCTATTTAGTATTCATGTGTTGATGTTGGTGAGCATCTTGGGACTGCTTTAAGCAATAGTTTTCAGATTAGCTAGGTATAAATGCATTTTATCAAATGCATCTATAATGAACCTTCCAAATCCTTCATTCACAGATTGTGAATTGCTCATTTTTGAAGCAAGTATTTCAGAATTCTTTTTTCAATATTATACCTCTTTACAAGTAAAACACAATGTTATAATTCCTTAGGTTTTCTTCAATAACATTTCATGACACAGTTCTGGTCTATTAGTGTCATATGTAATTACTAATTAATGAAGCCTAAAGCAAGTTTTAGGCCAAAGGAAAAAAAATTATTTGTTCTTAATAGAGCAATATAAAATTTCTAGTCCTGCCAAGGCAAGTTGTGTAATTAATATATGCTCTTCACAAGCTCACTATTTTCAAAATAGATTTTCAGGCATGTGATTTTGACTTTATGATTTCTAATAACATCTGTAAACAGTTGAGTGGGGGTAGTGTTTCACTCTGAATGATGGGATTTATACATTTTTCTCTTCTCACCAAACAGAAAAATAACTCAATTATTCATGTCATGCTTTAAGTGATACAAAATAAATCTGTCCTTGACTTTTTCCTCTTTTGAATGTGTCATTACATTTTCTCTTTTGCTCAGGTTTATGCTGGATTGACAGGAAAAGAGGCCTGTTTCAGGGCAAAAAGCAGCAATATAACTTTCACCTTTCTGATAGAGCAGGGAAGAAAGAAGAAAATATATTTCCTATTTTGCCACAATGCACTTGACCCAGATACTTTCAGACAAACTGACAGAAAAGGCCACTTTACAATCTAATACATATATTAGGGTCATATGTAGTCTATATTTATTATGTGAGTATTTTTGTCAGAGAGGCCGCTTTGCATTACCATGAGAAGGACAATAATATTCAGGAAGTGGAACAGAAAGGTTAACTCAAATGCATGCCAAAAATAGTTGAAAACCTTTTTTTCCAGTCCAAGTATGCATCTAAAATAACCCATTAGATCCACCTGAAGACCACCTACGGCCATAGCATTTTTTGTTGTCCCAGTTTGGTGCAGCTGTCAATAAAACTTCAACAGAATTTCCCTGACTGAAGAAACAGATTTTTAACAGAATGTTATTATTTGCTATGTCATGAAAAGTAAATACGTAAAATTTTGTAAACCTTATTTTTGTTGCATCTTTTGTGAGGACCTGTAATTCTAATATGTTTTAGCTACTCATTAGGCTGAGATACTCAGAGTTCAAGTGAGCTTCCTGGAGTTTTGACTTAGATTCTGATGGATTTTCCCTCTTGGCCCCTGAGGGCTCATCTCAGCTGTCATCCCTAAGCAAGAGACATAGGGTAAAGTAGCAATACAATTTCTAATCCACAGGCTTAACATGAAATTTCCTATTTGATTATCAGTCAAAAATAAATAAAATAGATATTATTTCTGGTAACTATTTTACAGAAGGGTTGTTGCCCTGAGCTTTGCAGTTTCCGATGTTTTCATTTTCTGTAAGAGCTTTCTCACGGGCTTTTCTGTAAACATAGCCGATGTTTGCATTCCATTTCTCCTAGGCGGAGAAACTTCCTTTGACCAGTGTGATTGAGGGGTGTTGATTTCTCCCTCCAATCCACAGTGATTTCTAAGAACATATATAAATAAAATGGGGGGCAAACCCCCAAGCTTTTCGCCTCTTCGCTTGACTGTGTCTGCATTGTTTTCTCTCGTGTCCAAAAGCAACAAGGGGTGGACTTAAAAGTATAAAAAATTTGCAATCTGATATTAAAATTTGTTTATTTTAAACTAGAAATTTGAGCATGTGTTTTAAAGATTTTTGCTTTTTAAATTTTTTTACCTTATTACCAGGCATTTGGGCAGAGAGGGTCAAACCAGAAGATGCTCCAGAAGAACTTTTGATTCAGGAACAGAGAAGCTGCATTAAAGACAGGCGTGATCAGGCTAATATTGTCCATTTCTTTTAGAGCTTAAGCAACAGCGTACTCTGCTACAATGATATAGATTCCGAAGCAGGACTGGGTCCTGCTTCACCTGGAGGAGAATGTGTATGAAGATGATGTGTGCCAGCACACTCCTGGACATAGCCTAAAGCTCAGCTCGAGTGATTCAAAATGGTTTCTGCTCTTTCTGTGCATGAGAGGAACTTGTCCCAGCTGTAGTCCGGGGTTCAGAGGGGAGTAATCAGAGGGTAAAAAAGAGTATCTGTATTAAAAAATACGTTCTGTCTACTTGGTTAATATTTTGAATATTTCGAGTTAATATTGATGTAAGAATTATATATTTCTTAAGGGGGGGGAAACTATAAATAGATTTAAAGATTTTATAAAACTAAGAGGAAAATCTTAAAAACTATAGCTTTGAAACAATCCTTCATTAAGTTTGTACTATTTTCTGATAAACATTTGAGCATGTAGAATTGATATGAAAGGAGTTAAGACTAAAATCATTGTTACTTTGACTGTGAAATTAATCCAATTTTCCTTACTTCTTGAAATATTTTGACAGTTTGGTGGATGGGTTAGGTTGGATATATACTGGGAATGATTTTTAGAGGAAATTGCTATATATACCTAAAAACAAATTTACAGTTAACAATAATACATAGCTTTCTGTTGCACTTGGAAATATGGTGGGTGGTTGTTTTTTTTTTTTTTGGTTGGTTGGTTGGTTTTATGAAAATGAAATTACTGGTAGTTATACAAATATCTTTGTGGAATAACTTCTCAGTGGGAAAAAAATGACAGAACAAAATAAGGTATCGTAAGGAGAGAGACTATACAACAGATTTCCTCAATCAGTGGTGAAAAATTCTGGGTTTTGGTGTACCTTCAGTTTTTAAGCAAATAAAATATGATAAATATACCATATGTTAAAGTTCATGTAAAAGTAATCCTTATGTCCCTCTTGATAAAGGATTGTAGTTTTGGCTTTGGTTTTGAAGAAGGAATGAGGAGAAAAAAATGGAATAGGGTTACGGTGACTTTCCACATTTGAGATCAAAATGCAGTGTCAAATGTCAAACCGAGTAGCAAAAGAGAAGTGTTTTCTAGATTAGTGTTTTTCCTCTGTACAGCCTAATAATATGCACTGTATTTTAATGACTAATCTTGAATTGTGAAGGCAGAGAATAACTGTCTTTTGAAGACCTGTTTAAGCAGATGTAAAATAGATGCATGTATAATAAAATATGCAACCCAATAATAACTCAGTCGGATGAAATTCTGCATTATTGTTTGTGAAAGTTTGTCACTATAATTTCTAAAGTGAGAATGGAAGACATAAAAAAGTACATTTTACATATTTTGATATCTTCAGACCAATATAGTGTAAATTGAAACATGCAAAGGAACTGTTCCTATTTTAAAAAGGAAGAGGTCTTAAAAGTGGTCTTAAAAAAGAAGAACCTCAGTAAAGCA
Organism: Pachycephala philippinensis; assembly: GCA_013397055.1. NCBI lineage: Eukaryota > Metazoa > Chordata > Aves > Passeriformes > Pachycephala > Pachycephala philippinensis. The sequence continues at coordinate 905,704 of VWZT01003310.1, read as the reverse complement.
TGGTCATAAACTGCCAGATCTGTCTGCAGTAAAGAATTTATTGTCCAATCAGGGATTTTCCAGGCAGTATTCTTCAGGCGGTAATAAATAATACAAGCCAAAATGTTCACCTGAATATATAATTTCTAGGTTATTTAGTGTATTAATATTAGGTTTTGAGGTATTTTTGTGGATGTGTTTGGTTTTGTTTGGTTTTTTTGCTTTCACCATAACTTTTAGGAATATAGAGAAGCTTACTTACTGATCTCTGTGGAGGCTTTAGCATTTTTTTGCTGGGTATAGGCATGTGGATACCTTTTTTGCTTTTCCTCTTTGACTGACAACAAGGATGTTATCTGAATTGAATTCATATTAAGTGTCACCTAGGAGATATACAAAAGGAGCTTCCATATACTGTCACTGTTTCAATTTTTCAGGAGATAAGCAAGAACCTTTTTGAGCTGTCAGCTATTAAAGTGAGTTAAGTGGCTATTTTCTATTAAAACCACATACAGTATTTTAAGCAGTTGTAAGATTTAGGATTAGCTCTAGGGCAATACTATAGAGATGCAAAATCCTATTCTAACCTCCATTATTTTCATTTACTAAGGCACCAGTTTAGAGTACATAAACATGTATTTGCAAGACTTATTAACTCACTGAAAGAAAATTGCTATTGTAATACCATAAAGATTATTTTTTTTTCATCTTTTTTAAACTCTCAATATGTAATGCATATTCCTCACATCTGTTTTGAGATAATTTCCAATTTGAAGGTGAGGTTATATTTTAAAACAATTTAAACTTACCATAAATTTACCTCAGTACAAATATCTTTGAATGCAAGGTGCATACATATAATGGTTTGATCTGGGACAAGCACATTTTGGTGACAGATTTCAGTGACTTTTTCTGCACATAAAGCAACACAAAACACATTGAGAAATTTTGCCTGTGCTTGGTACTTTCCCAGAACCTTCTTTTCATCCTGCAATTCTCTTGAACTTTAGTTCAAACACTAAATACATTTTGTACAATAAGGTAATGATTGTTCTTAGCCATATTTATTGCATTGTGTAAGCTTACTTCTGTGTTGTTATTATAAATTATAGGTTAGAATGTGAATGACATGTATCACATCCTATACTATAATAATATAACATGAACAGGCTAGAAATACAATGCTAATTTTCCTCTGTTAGAGATATTTGACTAAGTACAAAACTGGGTTGCAAAATATGCTTCATATGCACAAATATTTCCGTAACTGATATGGTACTGAACTTTTACTTGTCTTTCTGTAAGCTGTGAATCTCAAAATTTTCCTCACCTTTACCACTTAATTTCCTTCTGCGTCTTATGCTGTCATTCTGCAATATTGTTCATTACATTATACTGATGGTTCTGGTGAAAACTGATTTTGCAATTATGATGCCTGACTGACACACATTAAGAGCACAGATTTTGTCAATTAGAATTGCTTGAATTACTGACGAAATATTACTTTCTACTGATGGATGAAGTGAAAGACACTGAAGTTCAATATCAGTATTTGTAAGGAACAAGCTCTACTGGTGACATTTAGACCTTTGAAACTATGTTCATGGCAGAGTGAAATTATTATTCAAGCTGTGAGTGGGAAATAAAGGTGGAATGGCAACAATTTCTTGCTGTTGCATTTCTCATCACTGCAGTTAGGGAGATAATATCCACACAGGATACATGGACTAATGCCATAGTGAACATTTGGGATTGAGAAGTCCATATCCTGAAACAGCTGCATTGGGTTGACCTTGGCTTGTTATCAGATACCAACCCAGCCTCTCTCTCATTCCCCCTCCTCAACAGCAGAGAGGAAGAAAATAAGATGGAAAATCACGTTGGTTGAGATTAAGATGGGACGATCCCTTACAAGTTACCATCATGGGCAAAAGAGTCTTGATTTGGGGAAAATTTTCCCCTTCTCCAGGATGGGGTCCTTTCTGGGGTCCCCATTTCTTCACTAACTGTTCCTGTGTGGGTTTTTCCCGCAGGATGCGGTCCTTCAGGATAGATCCCTGGGGTCTCACCGTGGGCTGGAGGGGAATCTCTGCTCCTGAACCTGAAGCACCACCTCCTACTTCTTCACTGACCTTGATGTCTGCAGAGTTGTTTCTCCCACATTTTTCCTCACTCCTCTCTCCCACACCTCCTGTGCCTTTTTTTAAATACAGTTTCCCAGAGGTGCCCCCAGCTCACCTGTATCCAGTACATTCCACCCCCCATCTCTTAGAAACACACATTTATGAATCATCAAGAATATTTACATTACATACTTGTAATGAATTTTGCTTGCAGCAACAACAAAAATTCCTCACACCAAAATAAAAGTAACATCGTAACAGCAACAACAACAACCATAGACAGTATAGATGCACTCCTAGCTTCCTGGGTTGGGTGGTGTGGAGCTGGAGGGAGAGCCCTGATGGTGTGTGAGCACTGCTCTGCAACAGGCAAAACGCTTGTGTGGCACCAGCACTTCTGCAGATGCAAAGCATAGCACTGTACAAGCTGCTGTGAAGAATCATAACTCCAAGCCAGGCAGACTCTCTGCAGTATCATTCTTGTGTCACCAGAGAGATAAATTTGTGAATTCATAGTGTACCTTGCTTGCTGGTCTCTGATTTAAGCTAAGAACTAAATAAAAAATACAGTAGGAAAGGCTATGAAAAGAGTAATAAATGGGGCCATGTAAATGCACTGACAGGAACAGCCATTCCATCTGTACTCTTTGATGTACTTTATGAAGCTGGTAACTAAGTCAAATTTTATTTTCCCTGTAGTATTCTTGCTGCCTTGTTAGTGCGTTAATGACTTCTGTCTGAGCATAATGGCAAGCTCTTTGGGAGCTGTGAATTTAAAGTATGGGCATGTTATAATATTTTAATGGCCTCATATTGACAAATATCAAGCATTTGTCTACCAAAAGCAAGGTGCTGATAGCTATAAACTAGTCTCCAGCTGGTGTTCAGAGGGTCTTATTTGCTTCTTAGCCCAAGTGAGAGGCAGTTGATGTGAATCATGTTTAGGTTTCATTCAGTGTTTGTACCTCACTCTTATTTCTCCACTTTGTGATCATATGCCAGACAGAATGCAGCAGGGCTCCTAAAGGCAGAGTTCGGTGATGCTTCAAAGAGTATTTTGACTGGTTCTTGTTGAGAACTGTTCAATGGCTATGAAAAATTACCAATATTTTTGAGGTATTCATCAGAGAAATAAAAACATGATAGATGACTGTAAATTATCTGTAAAACAGTATTTCTAGTACAAACAAGCCTGAAATAATATTTTATCTTGAAATTATTTTAACTGGGCTCTTTGTTTTCTGCAGCCTTCACCACCCCTTCATTCGAGAACTGGAAATCTTCTCTCTCTTTTGGCCAGTTTCGGATATTTCCTTCAGAATTCAATTTCTGTGAGTTTTGTATTCTCTTGAAGTCTTTGGAGTCTCAAGGTTAAAGGAAGGAAAAAAGATTGCAGGTAGAATTAGCTACATAATAGAAGATTTTTTTTTAACTGCATAATTTAGGAAATCAGTGAAATCAAGTAGGTGGCCAAACAGAAAGGATTGTAAGTACAGGTAGATAAGATAGAGCATTCTGAGGTTAAAGCCAATAGAAATTACTAGACATTTCCAATTTTTTGTTACTAGAATCTCACTTGATTGGTAGCTTAGTCATGTAAAATAAAAAAATATGTCTCTTCTTTGAATAGAGAATCATAAATAGTAGTGGTTCTGTACAGAAAGGTAGTAAAATATGGCTTCTGTGCACTGTAAGAAACCCTTAGAGATATCAGACAATCATAAGTATTTTTTGTATAAACACTCTGGCAGAGAAAATAGTCAGGAGACTTTATAGCAACACAGGTTTCAAAGACTGCAGGTCACCTTCATTAAAAGAGTTTCTTGGAGCTGCTGTGTGGATTTCCTTCCTGAGACGTCTCCACTTCAGAAGGCATGAGACCTTGCACTTGGTGTCCCTTTGTTCATGGAGACTTCAACTTTTCCCCACAGTACTGGCATTTCTCTGTATGATTAAGGGAGATGATAAATGCTGGGTGGTTCAAGTCTTCCATCCTTTATTATATTGTGTTGATACTTCTAACTGATCCAAGATTCATGTTTCTTATCTAGATGAAAAAAAAGGACCATGAAAAACCAAATATAAAATTGCACTTACTGATGCCAGATGTGAGAAAAAATACGTAAAATTGAATTTCTTTGCTATTCACATCATTGATAATCATGAGAGTATCTCTTCCCTGCAGTAGCTGGAAGATACCAATGGGATTGGGATTCAAAGTGTTTTCCTTGAATTTCTTATTTTTCTTTTTCAGTGTTAACTGTACTTGTAGTTCTTTGTATTGGCTGAAAAACAAAAGTTGCAAGCCAGGTAAGCCTGCAGCTGTTATCATGTTAGTTTTCAGACACTGGTGAAATGTGACATGAAGATGGAAAATTCAAATCCTGATTATTTCTTGCATGAGAAAAATGTCATTATGCAATAATTTTTTTGATATTTATTACTGAGAAAACATAGCATATTTGATTTAGACTTATAAGAAAAGGATTTTGAGGTGTTGAGATTAGGTATAGTTTCCTGTTTGTATCATCAAGAAAAATGCAGGACATTGGATAATAGTCTAAACGATCTCCTTTGAGAAGTAGAAGACAAAGAGTTTTAAAGAAGTAAGAATGTGGTGAGAGAAATAAAATTTACTAGTGGACAGGCCCCAAACTGTCCTCTGAGAGAAATCTTTTCCTTTTGGCATGGCACTGAAAGCTCCTTTGTGGACTTATTTTGTACACAATAGATTGGTGCATTAATAGACAAGAGGATTTAAAGGCTTAGGAATCACGAGAACATTCCCACTAATACTGATATCTGGTGAGCATATGAGGTTGGGGAAGAGCGGTAAAGCCGTTAAGGATGGTGAGCTAGATGAAAAATTGATCTTGAGAGAAATGGGAAAAAACCTTTTGTTGGTGTGAAAATGATTTATAAATCATTAGTATTTGAAGCCTCATACCACAGGAAATGAACTTATTGAAGATTTCAGCTTTAACTACCTTTCTAAGAGTAAACCCCCAAAATTTAAGTACCAAGAAACAAAAATTAAAATGATGCCATTTATCTAGGGTATCATAGGAAATAAAATGCATGCATTTGAAACTTTTGGCTAAAAGTCTTTTGATATTATTCTTACTCCTTTGAGAAATTTTAAAGATCCTGTCCAAACACTGTTGGTAGTCAAGGTCTATATGAGACTTAATAGGGGTCCATCCTTTTCTAGAATTGCTGAGATTGTACAGATCAAATGAAGATATTTTAAACTCTGCAACTTTTATTTCTTTAGATGCACACAGCTAAGCTTTTTACTTTGGAGGACTTAGAAGCTTGGGGGAAACCTGGCATTTTTTATCTTAAATACACTGACTTGTATATTAAGTCAGCTGGAACATGAATCATGGTTATTACAACTGAACTTACACTGGTCAGTAAATGTGGTTTGCTTAAACATTATAATTTGATTTGATTTGTTTTTAAGAATCACTAATCATTAATTATAACAATACTTTGTCTGAAAGCATAGCACCTCTTGAGCTTTTGAATTGCAGGCAGACAGTTTCTCAGAAGCCATCATTAAAGCCGTGTAAAAAAAATTGTTGGTATGTGATCCTGACAAAGGAGAAAATAAGATAAATGCTCAATTTGAAATTACTAATGAAAAAGAAATAGAAAAATAAATAGAGAAATATTTTTTACCTTGATTGGTGTTAAGATAAAGAGGGACTTCTTTATCAATTCAGATTAAGAAGGCTTAAATGTATGTGACTTGATCAAACTGGGCTGATTTAAAATTCCTTTTGTGCATATAAACCTGTTGGTTCTACTGTCTCTTGATACTAAGGCTGCTAATTCGAATCGTCAGTCCTTCAGCAAAGGGGCTTGTGGAAGCACAGATGAGACAGCCGTTCCTTTAATGCTTTAATTAACCCAATCCATGGGTTTACTATGGTTTACCCCAGTTCTGTTTGAATTACCCACTATTACTGTGGTTGTGATTTCTGTAGTGAGAAGCACATGTTTTGCTTAGAGGCTGTAAAGCCCTCTTCAGTGAGCTTTTCTAGGCACTGTGTTTCTTTCCCGGGTGTCCTCTACCTGGGACAGGTCCTTGTCTAATTAAGAGAGGTCCTGTTTTCTTCCATGGTAACATGTTCAGCCCAAATTTGGGCCTCTGTTCCATTCTCTGTTCTCACAGTTTGTTTGTACATTAGAGCAGAGCAGCAAAGAAAGCAAAGATTTAATATAAGTCTCATACGCACTACTGTTTTAAAGAGAAATCTGATGACCACTGATGCAGCTGAGGAAAAAGCCAGTCATAGATCTAATTTGGGTTAAACAACAATGACTTATAAATTGCGCTGGGATAAACTCTGGAGTTCAAGCATTAGTCCTACATTTAGTTTAGAAACATATTCAAGAACAGTTTAAAACCTATTAGTAGTGATACTGACAATAGTTTTGCCTTAATCATAAGGGAAGTAATCTGATAATTTCAGACTTTAAAGGTAATTCACTTGATTAAAGTAAACTGCTTATCTTTTTCCTTCTCCTGCGCCCAAAGGAAACCAAATAAGCAATTAAATAAAGTATAATGAGAAATAATTCTTGATTCTTCTTCTTTCCATTGACTTTGCTAAAAATTCCCCAAACTGTAATTCAGTTTGTGCCCATTGCCTGTGGTCCTGTCATTGGGATCCACTGAGAAGATCCTGGCTCCATCCTCTTTCCAACCTCCTTTTGGCTATCTGTATATACTAATAAGACCCCTCCTGATCCTTCTTTTTCTCTAGGCTAAATTATCCCAGCTGTGTCAGCCTTCCCTCATAAGTGAGGTGCTCCAGTTCTTTAATCAATTTTGTGTGCCAGGACTCTTTCCAGTATATCTGTCTCCTGTATTAGGGAACCCAGAACCGGACACAGTACTCCAAGCATGGCCTCGACAGTGCTGAGCAGAGGGGAAGGATCAGCTCCCTCAGCCTGCTAGGAGCACTGCTCTTAATGCAGCCCAGGGTAACATTGGCCTTCTTTGCTGTAAAGACACATTGATGGCCAGCTTGGTGTCCACTAGAACACCCAGGTCCTTTTCTGCCAAGCTGCTTTCCAGCTGGGTGACCCCAGCACTTACTGGTGCCTGGGGCTGTTCCTCTGTGTGTGCAGGACTTGGCATTTGCCCTTGTTGAATTTCATAAAGTTCCCATCACCATGTTTCTCCAGGCTGTTCGAGCCCTCTGGGTGGCAGCATGACCATCAGGGTGTATCCTCCACTCCTCCCAGTTTTGTAATATGAGCAAGATTGCTACCCAGTCACCTACATAATTAATGTGTTCCAAGGGACTGGACCCAGTATTGACCCCTGGGGTACACAGGTACAGTGGTGGTTACTGACCTGTCACAAGAGTTCATGCCTCTGATCACCACCTCTGGGCCTGGCCACTTAGCCAGCTTTCAATCCACTTGCCTGTGTACTCATCCAGTCCATAGTCCAGCAGCGTGTCTGTGAGCATCTTATGGGAGACCTTTCTGAAGTCCAGATAGCCAATATTTACTGCTGTCCCCTCATCTTCATTATAGAACTTAATCAAATTGGTAAAGTGTGATTTCCTCTTGGAGGAGCCCTGCTGACTAATCCTGATGACCTTTTTGTCCTTCATATATCTTGGACCATTTTCCAGGATTAGCAGCTCCATCACCTTTCCAAGGACTTAGGTGAGGTTGACCAGCCTGTAGTTCCCTTAACTGTCCTTCTTGCCCTCTTTAACCATCAGAAACTAACTGGCTTTCCTCCAACCTTTAGATATTTCTTCCAGTCAACATAATCAATAAGATTATTGAAAATGGCTTTTGCAATGACATCTGCCAACTCCTTCAGCACACGTGGATGCATCCCATTAGGGCCCATGGACTTATGTATGTATACTGGAAAACAACTTTGAAAAGAACTGCTAAACCTCAATTCTCACTGTCCCTCTCTTGGCAGCCTCTGTACCCAGCCAGAGACACAAGGCTGTTACTTACTGCCCTTTCCAAGGTCATCTGCTTCCAACTCCTTGCAATGAGCAGGGAGGGACATTTTTCATTAGATCAGGTTGCTCAGAGCCTTATCCAACCTGACCTTGAATGTTTCTAGTAATGGGGCATGTACCACCTGTCTGGGCAACTTGCTTCAGTTTTCACCACCCTCATTGTAAAAAAAACTTCTTTCTTATATATAATCTAAATAGATCCTCCTTCACTTTAAAATCGTTACCCCTTGTCCTATTGCAACAGGCTATGGTAAGTTTGTCCCCATAATCCACATCCTTAATAGAAGGTACAAGCTGCAAAAATCAAAGCAACAAACATAATTCTGTGAAAGGGAATACAGATATTACCCCAAAACTTGACTCCAGTAATTACACATATAATTTTTTGCTGATTCAGAAGCTTCTTATCTGAAACAGAAATTCAGGGAGCACCATGGCAGCAGCCAGGCTTTATCTCTTAAGTTTAGAGATGTTTGTTGTAAGAAAAAGTGCTATTGGCAGGGATGCCACAGTGTGAGATCCATTTAGCATGAAGCAGAACTAAAGGCAGTGAGACAAGAATTTTAACATATCCACCTGTGTGAAGTCACTTATAAGAACTAAATGACAGTGCCATGGAAATGCTATTACAAGTAAGCAATTGCTCTGTGTTCAGACTGACCTTACAGAGCCTCTGTCCTTCAAACAAACACCTGAACCAAACATAAATAGTTCTTTGAAAAAAGCAGCAGCAGCTAGAACGGTTATTCACAAGTTATTAACATCGTTCCCCCTCCCCTCCAATGTGTTGAAAGAATTTTTGAAAAATACTATACAGGAATTTTGAAAATTAACTTGTTTCTAAGCACTATGGTAGACAATAGATAGGCTTTGAAATTTTTAGTTTATGTATTTTGGTGAGAAAAGGGAAGAAACTTTAACTTAAATCAATTTATTATTCTTTAGCTTTGAAAGACTTAATTAAAATCCTATTGTTTTAAGATGATAAGCCGAAAACTATGGAGTTTTGTAGTCAAAATTCCTGTTATGCAATCTGAGAGGTGCTGTGAGCTAAATATATCTCGCTTGGAAGCTGGGCCACTTGGGCACTATTCCTGCTGCCACTGGACTTGTAGCTGTTACAAAATGGATTAGCGTTCACAGCAAGAGCTTGAGATCATGCTCTTTTAGCCAATGGTCAAGACACTCTTTTGGGCAGTGAAAAGTATGAGCTTTGAATTCTCCATCCCTCAGGCTGAGCAGTAAATAGGATCTTTGTCTCCCATAACCTGCTGTAAAACTATAATTTCCAAACCATTAATGTCTACTTCATTAAGCAAAACAATACCAAAAGGTAGGTTTGGTTTTTGAATTACCTGAACCTTGTGTATGTCTGGGGTAAAACAATGAGCCATTTCAAGTCAACTGTACTTTCGATAAATACACCATCCTGCCCCATACTATTTTATTTTTTTGAGAGGTAGGAGGGAGCGGTTTGGGGTTTTATTTTGACAACTTCTGGTATCAACATCTTTCTGTACTGATGCTAGACAGAAAAATAAAGACATAAGACTTTTCTTTTTAAGGGGCTGGCAGAAGTCCAGATCCATGAGTAATACAGTCAGTGAGTCATGATATGAACCATTTCTATGGTTCCTTACTAAATACCTGTATCTCATGTGAATTCACAAGTGAGGAAAAGGCCATTGATTTTATTCTACTCCATTAAATTAAGATGAGGAGTTAAAGACGTTTTGTATACCTGGACATTAGTCTTTGTACAATGGCTGATGCAACAAGCCAGCATACAAGTTGTATTTCTAGCAAAGTTTTTACTGTCGTGAGAATGGAGAGACCTGTAGGCTGTGCAGAGCTCAGCCTCTGGTCACCTGAGTCACTCTCTGCTGCCCATCATGGGCTGTATCTCTGTGCCTCCATTGTTCTTCATAAACAATTTGTGCATCTTCAGAGATTTAGTTGAATGTTCTAAGTGCGTACTTTCAGACTTTTTTTGGTTAAAAAAATAATTACAGCATCTGATTTAGTTAAAAGTTCATCTCATTCTAAAAATACACTCTTAGAAGGAAAGATTTTCTGTTTTTCCATATTCATGGAAATCAGATGCAGAGCTCCTGTCATACTGATGGAACTTCAGCTTCAATATTTTTCCTAGCTCAGCTCTGAAAATGTATCTCTGTGTCTCTCCTGCTACTGATCCTTCCTCCTCCCACAAATAGATCCAATTAGAAAAGCTATCATATTGATGTAGTATGGGCAGACACAGATTTGCAATGACAACAGAAGTGTAAAAGAGATGTCACTATTTTCAGCCCTTTTAAGAGGGAAAAAAATTAAATCGGTGGATGCTATTTGTAGGACTAAAAATGTAGCCCTCTGACAATAATTGGGATCCTTGGGATTCTACAAGAAGATAGAGGGATTATCTGCTACTTTAGTCATTGCAGGTATGCTGCTGAGTACATCACTGAAAACCAGAAAAAAAGCATTATCATTAGTTTACAGCTCTCAGCAATCACCTTTATTCTGGCTTTTGTTTAATGCTCTCCTTATTTATTTGTCTGTGTGCTGTGTGTGCAGCAGTCAAATGACTGTAACAGATACTTGAAAGAAAATGCAGGGCTACAGTAGAAGTTTGACCTTGCTATGCCCCATGATGGAAAATTCTAGTCACAAATACAGAATATTTCTGTAATTAGAAAATACAGGATATGGTTTACCAGACAAAAATTACCTATAGTACATTTTAGTATCTTTGCTAGCATTCAGTGTTGGCTTTAGTCCCTCTCCCTCTCCTTCTCCCTCTCCCCTTTTTAATCACTCTCTCTCTCTTCTTTCACCCTATCCCTTATTCAAAGTCCACCACCATGTGTTTATACCAGAAGATAAGGGAGTAGCTTATTCCAATTTCCACTCTGTGTGTATCATTTACTGAAAAAACTCTGTAACTTTTTGCAGACCCTGTGACTTAAGACATTCCTTTTCAACTGTGGGCATCTATGAATCCTCAGTGCTCCCTTCCCCTTCGAGGTGGGACACCACAAGAGCTCTGAAAGATTTTTATCTGGTGTTATTACTGGAATCAACATTAAAATGACATGTACAGAAAGAGATTTATGACTGCTTATATATAAGCTGCTGTAGAGATTATGGAACTTATTCTGTAAACTGAACTGCTTAATAAAATAGCTACGTCTTCACTGCTGAAGAGAGTTTCCTTTGAGAGAGTCAATTGGAAATATTTTTCAAAGTATACAATTCTATTGAAGAAAACACGGCGGTGACTTTTCATCTTAGTCTTGCTTTTTAAGATTGGCATAAGTCTCCTGCCTGTTTTACCTTTACTAAAAAAAACCCCACAACCTCCCAAAACTCATGATACTTTTTATGTTAAAAAATTTGGGAAAATTCAGTTAAATACCTATAAAAGTAACTCACAGAAAAATCTTTTACAAATTAGTCAGTCAATATTCAACTGCTGACAAAATCTGAACCAACAATTAATGGTTTCACGTCACTTAAAACGAAGGTGTTTCTCACGATTTCTATTTATGGACTAGGTCTAAGATCAAATAGCTTATTTTTCAGGGTTTCACCTTTGTATAGGAAAAATAACCTATAAACATCCTGTGCTGGTTTGGGCTGGAGTAGAGTCAAATTTTTCATAGTAGCTACTATGGGACTGTGGTTTGGATTTGTGCTGGAAACCAATGAGTTTTCTCACTTTTGTGCTTTCAATTCTATTCTCGTCCTGCTGGAGGGAGAGACTGAGCGAGCAGCTGTGAGGTGCTTAGGTGACTGCTGGGGTTAAACTGTGACACATCCTTAAATAGAACCTGCTTAAGAAATAAAATCTAGTAAAGCTGATAGAGAATGACTTCTGTCTATAATACACCTTGTCTTGATTGTCTATGCATATTTTTTGGGTTTGCAGTGTAAATTGTCCATGACGGTTCATAGAAAATGGAAAGAGGGATGAATGAAGTACTTTTGTTTTATCACTTCCCTGTATGAAGAAAATTATGGCATACCTCTCTGGTTTGGAACGAACAGCTCAATAACAGAAAAAAGCTGAGAATGTGATATTTTCTGTGTGATTGGGGCTTGAGGATAAAGAATAACTATTGTGTTGGCAGAATTCAGAGCAGCCTGAGATGTAGAAATGCTCTGGTTCATATGATGTAGTATTGATACGTTCTTGCTTTAAAATAGTTTTACACTGCTATTACCTTTGAAATTCCATTTTCTGTATTCCCCAATAATGTTTCCCTTTGTTCAGCTTTGACATTATGACCTTACTGGCAAACTCTTTGCTTGCTAATTTGAAGTAATACATTCTGGACAAAAGGGATTGATTTCTGGAAGAGGGGTGATGAGGGATAAAAAGGTGGAGATTCAAGGTTTTTACGTTTAAATGTTAATATTCTTTTTACTTGTATACACCTATACTTGTTTATAGCTAGCTCAGTTACTGAAATAACATATAAAATATTTAATCTAAATAAATTAATATGTTATTGAAGTAAAATAGCTCATGTCAATGTGTCTTAGGTTCAGCTATTATTTTATTTGAATTGCCCTTCCTTTGACCCAGTTGATACCTCTTAGACACAGTAAAGCCAGTTCATTCTACCTATTTAATCTCCTTTTTTTCTCCAGCTCCTTTTGTGGATTTTTTTTGGTCTCAATTTTCTAGCAGGTTTTTTCTTCTTTAGACATTTAGCCCAGTTCAGGGATTACGTTTCTTTTATTATTATTATACCATTCACATTATTGCTAAAATTATGCACATTCTGTCACTCTATGGTTAGTGCTAATGAGGAGGAGGGTAAAGCAGATGATGATATTATTCCTCTCTTCAAGAGCATGTGGTTCTCATTTATGCAGCCAACTCCTCCATTGCCCCATATCCTCAGTAGACCATCCAGACATGACAAGTCTGGTCTTGAAGTTTTCCTGCATTATTCATAGCATCAAGTGGTTGGTTTTTCAAATTGTAATTTAGTATAATCAATTTTCTGGGTCCTACATATCAAAAATATTTTTAATTATTAAATACAAGGTTAGACATGGGCTCATCTCTCAGAGGAATGTTAAACCTCACTAACTTATTTAAATTCCCTTAGAAGCTATTAGACCTATGAACAGGATTAAGCAGTTCTTCAATTATCAGCATATATTACAAACAGTTCTTTATTGTTTTCTCTCGAGTAGTAACCCCTTCTCTAGCTGTGCTTTTCCAAAAAAGCAAGAGGCTCTCTCTGCCTTGCCTTTCTCCATTAGGTTTATGAAATGCCAGAGTGCTGCCACTATCAGTCCAAAGCTGTGTGAGGGTCCCCATATTTCCTTTGCAGCTCTCACCTCACAGTGTGTTACTTGTAGAGCATTTAAGTGTGACTGTTGAACTCTTGAACTCAGGACAGACACCATTTTTTTTTCCCTTGTGAAAGGAGGTGCCTGGAATATGAATGCAATGCTTATCCCGAGGGTGAGTTTGCTTTCTTTGCTGTAGCACTGGTCTGGATTTCTGAACTTAGGTGCCAATACCTGAAAGAGAACCATTCTTGCTGACCATTCATGACTCATTGCAGTGAAGCTAGCGGAAACACCAGCATTCACAATAAAAAAAATCATCTTTTGACAGCTTGTTGTTCTTCCTTGCTGACTTGCACTTATTCCCATTGATGCTTTCTCATTTCTTCCTTGGTCACTTGCTTTTTACTTTACAGACCACATCTGACATCCATTGTTCCTTCAGTTCCTTTCCAGCTTCTCTTGGGCAACCAGCTTCAGCTCTGACAACTGCATGAAGACTCTGCTCAGCTCTGCTAAAGCGTAATGCGCACAGGAGAGGGAGATGTGAAGCTTTCAAGAAAGGCATGATCCTAAATGACCCTTGAGTTCTTCTGGCGGAGAAGCATTTCCCATGTTTAATTTAAAATGGGAAAGTATCCTCAAATACAGCACAGCTATCGTATAAGTTATCATAAAAAGCTTATGTGACATTTGACAGGCCTGAGTATCACCAGTCACCCGCTGTAAAGTACCACCAAAAACAGCAGTCAGTTTTCCTGCAGTTGGAGAAATCCAGCTGTGGTAGTTTAAGACAAACAGCTCTCAGCTAAAAGCTACCATCTCTCTGGCAGGAGCAGCTGAAGTAATATGTACTCATTTTTCAACTGCTGCAATTTAGAGCCAGCAGTGTTTGTGTGGCTGTGCTGGCCTCTTATCAGGTGGCAGTGCTCTACATGCTGGAGGCAACTGAGGCACTGGTGTAATCCCTTCTGCAACTTCTGCAAGGGACTGCTGGTAATTTGAAGAGAAGGAGCCATGTGTTTTAAACAGCTGCTGCAGCTGGAGCCTCCAGAACTTCCAGCGTGCAGTTTATAACTGGGATTTATGAAAGTGGGAGTCAGAGGTCAGTATTCATTCAAACCACTAATGTTATTCTTATCTTGTGATTTTAGGATTATTACAGATTAATGCATGTGGCATACTGAATTAAGTGTAAATATTTTTAATTCAAATTTCACCTTTCCATTATATATTATTGGACTCCTTGGCTGTTTTAATATTTTTTGTTTAAGCTTCTGAATTTATCACCATAGTCTTTAAATGAGTTTTTTTTTTTAGGCACATAAAAATGCATATGCATGTATATGCAGATAAAAATGTATGAATACATAGAGCTTTATCTGTACATAAAGGCAGATGAAAATACTTGGTTAAAACATAAGTAACATAGTAACTTGATTGCAAAAGTAGAGCAACAGGGTTGTTGGAATATCTGTAATTCCTTTTGCCCAGTGCAGATTATGTAAAATTGCGTTTCAGGGACTGATGGCAGAGTGATTAGCAGCAAAGCACAGTGTAGTGGGAGGTCATAGAGGTTGAGTTCCCTCCCAGAAATCACTCAGTCCTGAAGGAAGTCTAAATGAGTTGAGCACTAATGCTTCGAAATCTCTTGGCTGGCCACCTGGCTGGGAGAGGGTAAGAACTGGTACTTGTCTGAGTTTGGCTTAGAAATGGGATTGAGAGCCCAGTGTGATGTCCTTAAAAGAAGGGGAAAATAAATGTTGAATCAGGGGCGTGGCAGAATTAAATTTATTTCCCTAAAATTCCACTTTCTTTAAAATAAATTTTGGTTATGGAAAAGGTAAGATAGTAGTGGGTATTGATTAAAACAACAACAACAAGAAGACACCAAACACCCCCACATCTTTAAAGCAAAGGAATCAAAAGGAAAGAAATGCTCTCAGCAGAGAGCAGGGTCACGCAGTCTGCAGCATGTAGCAGTGGTTGGTTGTAGCACCTACTTTGGCTTGGCTCCCAGTGCAATCCCTCATGGTTTGGCTATATCAGAAGCATAGCACCAGAGAAAATCCCTTGAAGTGCTTCTAGTGAGGTCATTCAAAGAGCAGTGAGCTTAGATACAGAAACATGTGCTAGAGGAAAATAACCTCAAGAGTCATACAACAGGGTTTTTGAACTATACCTATGAGATTTGGGGGGACAAATCTCATGGATCTTTAATATCTCATTTGCAGTCATCTTAGCAGCCTCAGTAAACATGCCTCTTTCCCATGCTAGAGAAGAGCTCCTAAGGCAGAGCAAAATAAAAATGCTCCTGAAAGCACACTTTCAGAGAGACACAATAGGCACTACCTCCCCGAACCTACTCAGCTAGTTTATTGGAAACAAAAGAAAAATACAAAATTAAAACTAATGTAGTAATATTCCCCAAGGGGTGGATCAGAGACGATGGGATGACTGCGTGTGTAGTTGAACTCAAGTAATGCCTTGCTGCCTTCAGAAGGAGGAGTCTTGCTTGTGTTTCTTCTCTCCCAGTTTTGGGGTCCTACACTTACACTAGATCTGACTTCGGAGGTTCCTTTTGGGACCTGGTCTGACTCATTAAAATGGTAAAAAAACACTTCTAAGTTATGCCAAATTAGTTTGGAGGAAGGAGGGGAGAGAGATTTCTGAGTTGGACCAGATGACCTCCAAAGGTCCCATCCAACTTTTCTGATTATGGCAGAAGAGAATTTGATGCAGGAGGGGTGTTTGTAAGGATGTGAGGCAAAAATTATGGAGGGGAGGGGGTAGAGAAGGATTTCTCCATTCAGCAGCAGTAAACTGCTATTTGGGGTTCTCCTGTTTTTTGAGACGGTACTTAATGAAAATGTGTATCCTCACACCTTGTTCTTCCATTGCCTTGTCCTATCACTGTCAGCTGGGACTGGAGGCTCTTCACAGCACAGATTTTGTTACTCCGTCTGTCTGTAAACTACCATGGTAGCATGATTTGCTGCGTTTTGATGGGGTTTTTTTTGATTTGTTGTTTGGTTGGGTTTTTTTATAAGGTGTTATTCAAACTTGCCTTTTTTTTCCGGCAGCTGCCCTTTGCAAGAGTTGATATTTTGATACAATATTATTTTAATCCTTATTTATAACTATTAAATATTTCCTTATAGCTGCTGCATCTCAGCATACAAAGAGAATAATCTGGCCTCTGAGCCTTTTCCAGTTTGCAGTGGTTAGCACAGAGCTGACCTCTATACATCAGCCATGTTCACTTGGGTATTTGAATTGAATAAGATTGAATTTCAAAGGGAATATGTTCACTTCCTTTTCCTCTCCCACCTTCAAAATTGTGCGGCTAGTGTTTTACCAGAAACGCTTTCAGATTGGCAAGGTGACCTGCCTCACTTTCATCTGGTCACTTGAACTAAATGCCCTTTGCTAGATTTGACAATTGTATGGTACCTGAGGAGAAAGCACACTACATAATATATAGCACACCCTGATGATCTGTTACCCCTTGCATGCCCTAGAAACTTTGCTGATTTTTGAGACCCTCTGTGATGTCTTTACTGCAGTGAGCAGTGAAGTTCTTTGTTTTCTGCATTTTCCTGCTCCATAATGAGATATTTTAGGTACAGAATTAATAATTACACTAAAAGCCTATCTGTCCAGTATCTGCCCAGCACTACTTTAAGGAATGAAAACCATTATAGTACAAATCAAGGCACATTTCTCTTGCCAACCCTCCCCAATCCTCCTCCCAGCCCTCCCTTTTTAAAAGGTTAGAGAGGAGGTAATTCAGAAAGAAGTAATGGCTTCATCCTCTCCTTACATGCTTAAGGAATAAGGATATGGGATACTGGGATATGAAGGGGAACATCAACTGAGGTTGGCATCTGTACTAGTTGGAAAGCAAACCAGTGGGAGAACCCAAGTCAGAATTACAATTTAATAGGAGAATTAGGATAAAGACAATAATACAGAAACACTGGTTTAAACTGAGAGAGTCAGGATACAACCTGACACCCTGTCGGGCAGGGTGGTGGTAGCACTCCAATTAAATGGTGGCTGCAGTCCTCTTGAGGTGATAGATGTGGTCCTGTTGAAGCTGTGATCCTGTAGAAGGGTCTGGTCTTCCTCTGAAGGTCCAGTGGTGGTTATGTAGCTCTTGTCCTCTGGGAACCCGGTAGGTAAGGGCTGTCTGTGGTGTTCCAAACCTCAGATTATATCCAGGCAGGAATGCTTGGTTCCTCCCCCTGGGCGGAACATCTCACAATGGGATGATATAATTTTATGAGTCACACAGTGAGGCTGGATGGTCCATTAGCAGAGATAACCCCTGGAAGGATTTATCAGCCTTGTGTCATGGAAGAGGTAAAGAACACTGCCCCACCTGTTTTTAACAGCTTATGAAGATGGTAATAGAATACATTCTTTTAGTTACATCTTACACTGTAACCTAAGACAGCATACCCTTTTCCTGCAAACGTACATTTCTATATTCACAGGGGTAAGAGAAAAGCAACAGTAGTCCACCAGCTCTTCCCTGGAGATGGTATTAGTGGTGATGTGCTGCTGTATCCCGTCCCCTTGCCTTTCTTTACACCCCTCCTTTGGTGCTAGTATGCTAAAATCAGAGAAAAATTGATTTTAACTACTGCTTCCTGCAGAAACAAAGAATAAAAGAAAAGTCCCCTGGAGTATGAATGAGTACAAGTTAGGTAACTCGTGACCTGAGACAGCATGCACAGCATGAAATGCTTTTTTAAGTGTACATACAACTGTTCTTACCTTACCTTTTATAGCAGTGATGTCTGTAAATGCTTGGGAAAACATTAAGATCTGACAAAAAAAAAAAAAAAAGCAAAGGAAATTTTCTTTTCTCCTCCCTTCTCAGTCATCTACAGGACTGTGTGAGCAGTGCTGAAACCCATACGATAATAACAAAATGGGACAAAATACAGAAACTGCTGAAAACATACTTTTTTTAACGGAATAAAAAACATCTATTTGCACAGTTATTTGCATACCATCACTTAGCACTGTTGTGCACTCCATTAATGTGGCTTTTTTCACAATTATTCTACACAAAACCATGACCACATCACAAACTCAGGAGCTGGACTNATTTATGCTGCCTAAAGGTGAATCTATAAAACAGTGGAGAAGCGACTGCTGTTTCCTAGCTTTGCAGCCAACAGCTCTTTCTGGTTAAAGCAGCTGATGATTGCAGTGGGAGCAGTGTGGGCTTCTAAATTTAGGCCTGTGGAAATGTTTGGATATATGAGGGGAGAGTCAGGAGGAAGCCCATGAGATTGAATCCTCACTGAAGTTTTTGTCCAAACAAACCAGTTCAATATGAGCCTGGTTACACCCCCAGGTAGCAGTCAGGCCTTCCAGTAGCTGCAATGTCTGATTGCATAAGTGTGAGTGGATAAAGTGTTCACAGGAGTACAGTCCATACTTAAGGGGGAAATTTTGATTCAAACATACAAATAAAGTTTAAACAAAAAAAGATTAATAAAGGAGGATTATTAAAGGGAAAAAAATTCATCTACAAAATTGAACAAAAAGCCACCAACATGTACAAGAGCTGCAATAGCTCTTATATGTGCTCATTTGTTGCTATAAGAATGGTTATATATCAGAACATGCTAGTAGCAGACAGGTAATTGTGTCCTGCCATAAGCTGATGCATATACAATAAGTAAAACCTGGAGATTTTGTAGTTGTTTGTTTTTAAATTACTTTGTTCTGTTCCAGTCAGTCAATGAATAATGTGTGCTGTTTGAGGGAAGATGTACTGAATATGATGGAATAAAGGTAAACCACAAATTATTTTTATAGAAGCAACAGCTCAGATTCCTAGTGTAAATTCCACTTCTGTCCCTAGGGCTGGGGATTTTTGTTGGGTAGTCATGCCCCAACACCTCCTCTACCTACCCATAGGAACCCCAAGGACACAGCCACAAGGGGAATGGACTATGTGGCTCCTAATTAGTTCCAGCAGATTCCATACTTCCAGAATATTAGGCAGATTCAATTATGTTATGGTGTCTTAAAAATTTGTTCATGAATATTTAGATGAGGAGTAACTTATGGGGCTAACAAGTGTATTTCTGTAATGAAAAATAACAACTGAAAGGATTTTTTAATCTGTCATAAGTGCTAATTTGATTTTACACCTAATTTTTAGGTATAATGCTAATTTGATCTAAGAAAAGCTTGCTGGTAACAGGATAAAGGTGTTTTGAGCAGCTCAGAGCACTTCCTTGAAATCCTTGTAAAAACAGCTTCAGGAGGCATGCAGCCTTCCTAGAAATTACATCAGAGCTCTGATGAATTAACATTGTCTTTTGCTGTGACAGAAAGACTTGTAAATGGTATTCAGAAGAATGATAAGGGTAATAGAAGTAGGTCAGCTTGGCAAATAAATAGCCTGACTTACCTACAGGCCTTGATTTGCTGGCACTTTGAGATTCTGGGCCAGCTATGTACCAAATCTGCTCATCCCATATCATATTTAATCCATACCATTTTTTGTGGTTTGTCAAAGATTTATTTGATATACTGTGCGTATAAAAACTAATATTCCAGTCCTGAATTTTTTTAGTGGCTAGTTTAACTTGATTCACTGTGACATTCCCATGTATAACGACATCTTAGCTACCAGTTTCACATCATTAATTATGATATTGCTCTGTACTATGACAAGAGGCCTAAATTAAAACTTGTTTTAAAATATATAAACTGACATTTTTGCAGGGTCATTTATTTCATGAAGTAATAGATATTGCAGGCATGAAGGAAATATCAGTCCAAATTCTGTGTTTTCCTAACAATCTTTATGGAGCAATAGCTGTTGGATAAACAGAAACAAAATTGGTGTAAAGATCTTTTTTCTTTTTCCTGTTCACCCCAAGCCAATGTTTCAAAAGCAAGCATCAAGAGTTGTGAAAAGATTTTATATCTTTCATTGAAGAATTCTACTGAATGTGACCTTATATTATCCATTTAAGCATACGGCTATAAAGGGTGTCCCAAAAGTCTTTCAGCAGGAGTTTAAGCAGACACAGGCTTAGGAATTTAATCTAAGTTGTTTAGGATTAACTAAAAAAATAATCATGATCATTTTATCCACTGAATAATGGATTTCCTTAATCTGATTTGAAAACTGGATGCAACAGCAGTACTTGCTGTGTTTTGGCATAAAGCAAAAATGGACTGTAAGAAAAAGTGCTCTGATTGTGTGATTTTACCTTTTCTGTGTTGGTTTCACAGTTTCCCGTATTATTTTGGGCACACAGTTTGAGAGAAATCACAATTTCTTGCTTCCTTTGCATTTCGGCACTGAAGGTATCTAACAGCTCCTTGCTCCTTTTCTGCAGTGAGACATGCATTTGGTTTGTTAGCAGATGGTCTTTTTTTTCCACAGTGCTAATCAAACTTTGATACATTTGGATTTGCACAAGGGAAAAGCTGACAAGGCTGACTGAGCGCATCTGCTTCGCTGTTTCTTACAGCTCCTGAGATATGACTCAATATTCACTTAAGACTGAAATGCTGGAATTGGAGAGTCAATGTGGTGGTAAAAGCTTCATTTGCTGTAATCACCCAGGGCAGAGCGGCTGCTCACACTTCTCCAAATAACACTCAGGCTGACGGCACCAACTCCTTTTAATTGATGAATTGCAACATTACTGGTTAGCAGCATCTGAGCAACATCCTGTTTGTGAAAAACCTGAGTAACCAGGGAATTCCACTTGGCTGTTCTGAAGTGGGTTAGTTTATAAACAAGGCAGTCTCAAGTCTTGTTCTTCGTGTTTTGATATGCATGGAGGTTCTGCATATATAGAGAGCTTTCAGAACTGAGAGCTGAATCATACTTCTGGTTTTGGAATTGTTACAACAAGAATGGGCAGAAAGGGTCTTTCTATGTGAATAAATACTGTTTTGGGGGTTTTGTTGTTTGTTGTTTTTGTTTGTTGGTTTTTTGTTTTTGTTTTGTTTCATTTTTTAAACTTCTTGATGCCTGTGTCAGTAACATATATGATACCTGACCTGCAACCAGCAGCTCTATTTTTTTGCTGGTTAGACTCCTCTCTGCATCCTAATAATGTGCTTTTTGGTTACTTGTACTGTGAAAAGCCAAACTTTTATCTTTTCCCATTTTTTCCATTCTACCCAGTGTATCAACATATGAGAAACAATGAGTTCCAAGTATTTATACAGAAAATTTTTATGCAGCTCTAGCTTTTCACTTGTGGAAATAGAATTTCAGACTCATCTGTGGTAAAATGACATGAATTATCTCTTTGGTGGCCATGTTCTTTCACAGCACTACTTGACAGAAAGGCACAGCCTACCACAGAGGAAGGTCAAAACTGTGATAGGGAAGTTCAGTATAGCATTGAAAAACAGTCTGAGAACACAGCGATGAAAACTGTTCCCTTAGTCCCTGCAGGGCATCCATCATTTGGGGCTTCCTTAGCATATCTTTTGTGACTGTTCCAGAAAAGAGGCTTGTAGGAGGACATATGTTAATAAATACCACCTATTCTTTTGTTAACTGAAGACTCTCATATGACTTCCAAGAGTGTTTCTGTCTCATTTAAATCTCTGGATTCTGCCCTACAAGTGAGTAGCTTTGCTTACAAAGTTGTTTATGACCAGGAGATGTTTTAATACCCTAATGATTAGAGAGAACATACAAAGAATCTGAAAACAAGATGTAAAAAATGAAAAGAGTGAAGGAGATTATAAGAAAAGACAGCATCTGAGTGTGCAATGGATATAAATGGTCTCTTATTTCCAGTGAAAGGAACTCCAAGTAATTAATTTGCTTCGTAATGGGCCCATAAATATTTCAGTGTGTTCAAACTTATGTCTCTAAATCAGCAATTTAAAAATTAGTTTATATGGGCAACACCAGATAATTAAGTTTTTATTTTTCAGTCAGGCAATTTAACTGGGTAATGCTGGAGTGTACTGTTTGCTGGATTTAAGAAAGTGGAGTTTGGCTTGTTTACTTGGTTCCCTTTATTCCTTCTTAATTTATGTTCCCTGCAAACGGATAACTCCAAACAGCGATGTGAAAAAGAGGATGTATTTTGCAAGACAGAAAAAATTCAGTGAGTATCATCAGAATATTGCAAATCATTCTTGAAATGAAAATACTAAAGAAGGATGGAAACAGCACTAGTTTGGTGCTTCTCTGTAGACCAATCTTTATGGAAGTCTTGAAACTGCAGTTTTACCTGAAGTTTCTAGAATATAAGAGAAGGCAAAGATTGATTTTGGAGACAATTTTTGGTTTCCTTGTTTAACTGTATTTTCAGAGGGAGATAAGAGGAACATTTAGTTACTTTGAGTTGTGGTTAGGTTAAAAAAATAAAAAGAAAACATTGGCAGAACTCACCCACTGCCATTGGCTTGGGCATCTAGCTGCATTCTGGGGTTATTTTCTCAAGTGAGCTGTGCCACAATATTTTCCTTTATCCTAGAAAATACTACATATACAATATGATAACAATAGAGTTAGCTTTTTTGTTTATTTGAGGTAGTTCATTTTGTCTTTTTAATTTCAGTGAATTAATTTACTTGAATAATTTTGGTCCACTTTTATTCATCCCAATTGGTTTTTTCTGTGCAGTCGTGTTACAGGTAAGTATTATTGGAATATTCTATATATATTGATTAATCCAGATGGCCACATTTGTACTGATAAGTGAAAATAAAAATTGGTAAATTTTTAATAAGGCATTTTCTTTCCCTTTTAATACTAAGCTCTCCTAACAAGCTACAGTTAATTTATAGTACTAGGGTTTCTTTTGGTTTTTTGGATAGAGAATGATTCTGCAACAGCTTAAAACAGGGAAGATGTTCTTCAATTCTTAGTGTATACACATTTCAATGTCTATATGTATTATATAATGTAGAATAATATATATTTATTTGACTGATACAGTTTATCTTATACTCCAGTATTTAATTTTTACTTGAAATGGTATAGAGAAAATCAATTAAATAGAGAAACTATTACTCTTTGACAACGTATTTTCTGTGTTGCACAGGGATACCATTACTTAAGATGGGATTTTTTAGAAGACAGTGTAGTTTAATCCCTCACCACTCATTAGAGATTCAGGAACTCTGTATCTGCAAGGGAGAATAATCTTTTCTGTGCATTGTCATTGTGATGTTTCTCTTTTTCAAATTACAAGATATCCCTTTGTTTGTCATATAATGTTATGGTAAAATAAAATTTTCCTTATGGCAATTGTACACACTGCTGGATCTAAAGCTGGATTTGGGTTTTGGGATAGCTCAATAGTATCAGTGGAATAATAAAATGAAAGAATTTTGCTTTTTTTTGAAAACATGGAATATAAAAAATGAAGTTAAGAGACAGAGGTGAAGCAACTGTGTTATCTAGAACCTATGGCAAGCCAGCATTCCCTTGATGCCTGAGTTCAAGCATTTCATCATTTGGCTGTTATACATCAATGGTGACATATCATTTTCCATGATAAGCTATTTTTTTAATATAAGCCATAATATCTGAGTTGTGTTGTCAGATATAAGGTAATTTTATGATCCACCAATATCTCTCCTTTCTTATAAATGTCCAGATTGATCCATATTTCCACAGTAGACAAAATTGGAAAGTTCTCAGATCAAAAAACAATTAGAGTTTGAGCAAAGTTTACTTCTGTATTTGAAGCAGAGCTGACAATGACAAGTTTTGTCACATCACTGTAGAATTGTGCTATACAGTGAGATTCCCTTAGATGATCGTGGAATTATAGAATGATTTGTGTTCAAAGGGATCTTAAAGATGAAGTAAAGCTGGTGTTACTTCTCAGGGCATTAATTATGGATAATGACATTATGCATAACTGGTTCTCTCTGCAATTGCAGTTTGTTCTAGAGATCTTCTTCAGCTCAGAGTAAATTCATTTGTGTTGTCTAAACAGTTATTTTTCGACCTCAGAGGTGATTGCCCATCAGAGCCTGGGAGATGGTTTAGATTTCTTTTAGTCTCTTGCACACAAAATTGTAGGAAGAAAAATGAGAGTCAAAACCTGCAGGTGGATTTCTTATGAGTATTACTGAAATGTGCAGTAAGTGTGACCAAATACTGAAAAGAAGATGTATGACATCTAAGGGGTGTGATTTTTGAACAGTGAAGGAGAAATGAGATGGAAGAAGGAAGTGCATCCAGCCTCCTCTTTTACAGAAGCTTTATATGGATGCTTTGTACTGCACAGACTTATGCACTAAGTACGGGGTGTGATTGCAAAGCAAATCCTTTTATAAGACATGATTGATTTTATTGTTGGTTGGTAGAATTTTCCTTGGTTAGATTCATATTTGGACCATAGTTTTCCACGTCTGTAAAGGCTTATTAGGAGTTGACTAGAAGAAAAAGCATAGGAAATTCTTTTTCCTTCCTCTCAGTTGTCTACAGGACTGCATGAGTAGTTCCTAGGTTGACGTCCTTATGCTCTGCTGCAGGGGTGGAAAACACAAAATTACCTGTGATCTTTCCTGGCATATTCCTGTAGCAAATATGTATTTCTCATCTATTACAAATTTTATGTTTGCTTTTGAGTGATGGAAAGTGTTATGGAGATGAAACAGTTTCTCCATAGCCTCTGAGTACTAAAAATCAATGTCGTGCCTGTGATTTGGAGCACTGAGCTTAATGTCTCAGGTCCTTCTTTCATGTTCCCTTGCTTTGGATTAAGGGACATCATAACAAATAAGAGAGGTAAACACAGATATACATGGGTGTACATAGTTTAGATACAAATCTGCTACAGAAACTGTTGGTTTATAATGTTCCTGTATAAACAGAAGAAAGATTTGGAATGTACATTTCTGAGTGCTTATCTTTAAATAATGCTGCTGGGACTTTTGAAATGTTACATTAAAGCTATGATGTGCTACTTGATCATATTTTAGTAGCTGAAGATCTCCTCAGCTCAAAATTAGTATGTAAACTGGAAAGGAATGGACTCAGAATCTCTGCACTGTCACAGATTTTTCTCACAATTCCAGCTGATGCCAATATCTGAAAAAAAACCTACCTACTTGCTTCTCACCCACTGGGACAGTTTGGGAAGATAACATATTTCGTGTATGTGCATTATTCCGACACATACATTTGACGTATCTATAAACTCTACGTATCTGTATATGGGAACCCATATTCATAGATGTGGCAAAGATGGTAGTTAAAATTCAGTCCAGATTCACACCTATTGTAAGAACATCTCACATCCTAGCATTTCAGTGCGAAAATTCTTCTGCACGATCTAGTAGAATATTAGGATTTTTAAAACTTTAGAGAATGTTCTGAGATAGGATAAGAACAAGCGAGCCTTACTTTCTCATGGCTTTCAAAGACACTGGCCTAATAGTCTGAAGACCCATGTTCCTTGTGGAAATGGAGAGTATATGCTTTGTTTATGAAGAAATTCTGAGACCATATTTGTTAGAATCCAATTATCTGTACAACAATAGTTTCCTGAATGCAAGGTGCAGCAGTCTTAAAAGGCATGGAGATAACACATATACCCTCAGGTTAGCTAAAGAAACATAATGACTGTATAAAAAGAACTAGCCTTGAAAAATTGCCTTTGTAAGTCTCTGTAAAGAAATTATATTGCCTCCATTTAACAGATGAGGCGAACTGACATGAAGGAAATGTTAAAGCAAGTACCTATCTTTAAGCAGCTTGCTGAGCTTATCTTTCAAGAGCTTAGACAGTAATTGACTGAAAATCTATAGCACTGTTGCTTGTTGAAGCACATTTCCTGATCACGTTCCTACACCATAATCACAGGACCTTCCTATCTTAGTAGAAAGTCACTTGTCTCCATATCTGCAATTACTTAACACAGCCTGACTAATCCTGAGGCTTTTGGAGCCAAAAGTGAAGTGGTTATGGAGATCAACAAAGAAAACCATTGCGAAGTGTAATTCAGCAGCATGTGCCGCTGTATGTGTGACACCTCTGATATTTGAATAGAACCTTAGATCAGAATTTTAGAGATTGTGTAAGAAACATTCAGGAAGATAAAGACAAGATGTGCTGTCCATTCAGTTTTTTGTGTCAAATATTTTTTCAAGTCAGCGTGAAGAAAAAAAATCTTTGAAACCTATCAGCCTATCTAATCAAACCATGTCTTTGAGGATCAGAAAAACATCACCTTATCTGGACTCTGGCAGCAGCATATCTATGTTATTGTTTCTGATATTAAATTAGAAGCTATGTGGAAGGATCAGGGACAGGGACTGTTCAATGAGCTTGTTTTTCACAGTAACACCTCTCATAAATTTGGTAAAAGGCAAATGATGTGAATTATCTCTAGTATAGTGTAAGTGGATTTATAAAAATACATTTTAAAACTTTGAGGAACATACTACAACTAAAACCACAATTAATATATTTATCATAATGAATATGCAATCAGAAGCTGAAATGGGTCTTCAGAAGTACTGTTTGGAATGTTTTAAAACATTGGTGTCACATAGAAATATATGTATCTTTCCATGCTAATCTTTTGTTCCAATATGCTGCTTTGAAGTGCTAGGGGCTGTGGGGAAAGGCAGCAATTGTGTATGACTGGCAAGGGAGTCTGCTATTGCCCAGAGGCACAGTGTGAAGAAAGACTAGATCTGAAAAACAACAACTAGGAACTCAATAGCAATAACGATCAGCTCCCCGAAGCACTTTTTCTTGCTTCCCTTCATATAAGTGATTGGGGCAGTGGGATGGCTTCTGTCTGGTGACTAGAAGTTGTCAAGACCTTATGTCTTAGAAACTTCACAGTTCTTAAGGTGGTGAAGCTGGAATTCAAACGAAGGCTCTCATCTAGGCTTATGCACACGAAAACACAATGGGAACATGGAGCACCCAAAGCCTAGATTGAAATCCCCCACTTTTAATTTCTTACCCTAATTTTATTCAGTACATACTCTGGGGTATTAAGCAATTAAGCACATTTTAGTGCCTCAAGCTGGACATCCATAAAATAATGTGCTTTTCCCGACCACAGGAAAGACATGGGAAAAACACAGAATAAGTGAACTCCCTATCCGGTCCATTATAAATGCAACGATGGAATCCAGATCTTCATGCTGTCTCACCTTGGGATTGCCACTTTTACTTGCAATACCTTTCCTTACTGTCTCCATACTTCTGTGCAATGGTAGGTTAAAAATCCTGTAGATAAAAGCCTCCAACAATTTGCAGTATTGATCATATGCAAAACTGAGGAGAAAAAGTGCTCCTGTTGTCACATGGTTAAAGACTGGTAAGGTTAGAACAGGATGGATTTTCAGCCAAAGAAAAGTGTAGCTGGGGGATGTGTTAGCTTAGTGTGGGAGAGGAATCTGGGAGCACTTCTAAAGTCCAGATTTGGGAGGTGTTTCAACTGCAGTAAACTTCAAAAAAGTGCCTGAAGTGCTCCATCATGTGTTTTTCCTTATCCACTGGCAAAACTTTCATCTTGTCCTTCAAGTGGATGTCTTTTGTCCATGACTCGCTCTGCCCTTGGCAGCGATAGTGCTGCATGAGGAGGAATAGTGAGGAGCTGCATTTGAATACTGCAGGATCTAAAGTCCCTGCAGTCTGGGCCATTTTCCCCATGATAATGTGTAACTCTGCTTGCACTTTCCAAGGCCATTCTGGATGTTATGTACCATTCCCATATACACCTGTTCATAAAAAGAGTTTCTCACTGTACAGGACCAACTTATTTTGGATTGAACAATTTGATTACCTCTCTGCAGCTGTTACAGGCCACTCAGAGCACGACTTTTAAGAAGAGCAATGACAGGATGATTCTTATGGCAGCAATTTTAGGTGATTCCACTCCCTTCTCTGCTGGTTTGAGTCTGTGCTGTCTCCACTTGGCTGTATTACTTTGAGTACCCATAGGGTGTTACTTCAGTGAGATTTGTGGAGTTTTTAAAAATATGAAATGTTTGTATATATATATTTTGTGCTGAAATCCTCCTTAATTCTCTGTAATGATCTTAACTGGATGACAGGAAAGTGATTCCAGTTTTCAATTCAAGAGAACATTTTAGCATTTGATAAGCTCTGTGTACATGCATAAGTGCTGGCATGAATAAGAATGAAAGCAAGTGGTTTAATGGAATAGAAACATGCAAGCAAATGGCATCAGTGTGACTGGTGCTACATATGGTTATTTTACTACATGTGGCCAATTTCGTGTGCTTTGCTGTTGCTACAGAAGGAAATGCTACCTCACTGATGTATGTGAAAATGTAGACATGTTGGGGGCTGGGCTTTAACTGATTCAGATGACTTACTTGAAAAGATGTTTTTTATCTTCAAACTCTACATTTATGTGCTCCTTCTTTCTTTTTTTCTTTTTTCTTTTTTTTTTTCCTTTTTTTTTAAAAATTCCTGCAAGTGTTCAAATTCTGTTCCTGTACCTGTGTATTTCTTGGTAATATGTGCTTCTAAGTGCCTCTCTGAGCTATGAATTAATTTTGATAATAACATTTATATCCCTATACCTTCAGGTTTCTTTCACAGTTCTTATGAAAAATCTTTTAGTGGTAATAAGATTTTTACATAGCAATGACATTGCATAGCTGTACTTTAAACATTGTTATTGATGTGATTTTATCTAAGAGATTTTAGTATGTTTATCTTGAAGGAGAGCTTTGAGGAAAAATTAGCATTTTGTTTTATTCATATAATATCTCCTGGTTTGAACCTGAACTGTTTTGATGAATTTTACTTAAAAGTATCTAGAGCTTAATACATAGGACATACCTGTCACTCTGTTACTGCAGAGTTTACTGAATGGAGAGGTGGAGACACCAGAGGCCGGTGACTTAGCTCATTGTAAAGAGGAAGCTTAACGGTGTAAGGTGCTTTTTAGTCCTTATTTCAGTAGCTGTGGTCCACCAAGATTCTGGAGTGTTGTTCTAAGCTAAATGCAAAGTAGTATCCAGTGCATTTTCCTTTTTTACAGACCAAGAACAAGGGCTTGAGCTGAAGCTGTCATCTGTCTGGGGTGAGCAGCAGCAAAGATTGCCTTTGTAACTGTGTTTTGGTAAGAGCTTCTAGAAGCTCTTTGGACTTGGTTTGATTTACTGCTTTTTCTCTATTTGTCTGTGTAAAGGTTCCTTAAGATGAATGAGAAGGCCCTTAGAAATGCCTTCTTTGCAAGGGGCATTGCTGCTGAGCTCACTGCTAGCTGAAGGTGTGTACAGCTGAGCTGAGCTC
This sequence comes from Pachycephala philippinensis, assembly GCA_013397055.1. NCBI lineage: Eukaryota > Metazoa > Chordata > Aves > Passeriformes > Pachycephala > Pachycephala philippinensis. The sequence goes on along the minus strand of VWZT01003310.1, from coordinate 876,017 downwards.
ATGGTTCTTTGCTGCCAAAAGGGACAACCCAACTCCCTCCCAGTGACAACTCGTTGACAGCTCTTCTCTGAACCAGTTCAGTTTGCTATCTCACTAGGACAGGGTTTCCTTTTCCTCAGGGATAATGAGTTTGCTGCTGCTTTAGTTAATTGAGTTAACTTGGCAATGGGCAGTATGTTCAATGTGTGCCTGAAATGTCGTGAGAGGCAGCAGCACATGATCCAGGGAAGGACAGGTGTCAGGTAATGTGTAAAATTGTGACATGCAAAGCTGTCTGGGAAGACATTGGTTTACAGCAGGAGCATACTGAGTCCTGAGCAGGCTTACCAAATGTAGTACAGAGCTGACTAAAAGCTCTTCTCCTCCTTTCCTTAGCCTCCTGTGTAGTGGTAGAGCATAAGAGAATCAATTGTATGAAGTTACTTTCCTCAGGGCTGATTCAGAAAAACCCATCACCTTTAATTTTCTCTTTTTCACATGAGGGTCCAACCTTGCTTTTTATACTATCCTTCTCATAAAAACCTGCCACTTTTAATCTCTTCTGTGGATTAGATCTTTGGTCATGGGAGTGTGATAAGGGTTACAGTTTGCATATCCCTTGGGTCACAGAAACAGCAGTACTTTGGCTTTTTTAAAAGTGGAGTTTTATGTTTTTCTTTCCTGTTTTCCAATGTACATTATTGGGCTTTATTAGTGTGACTTCCATTCACATAGTGGGTATTACAAAACTCAACCTGAATCCCTGAAAGTGCCTTTAGAAATTACTTTTCTTATTGCATCATATACTACCTTTTGAAGGAGAATTCTGTGACCTAGGGACTGGCTCTTGGCAAAGAAACAACATTGTCTTATTTTCCTTCTCTGCTTTCCCTACTTGTAGATATTTGAGAGAAATTAGGACTTTGAAAGAAACAGATAAATTTGAACTCTCCATGTCACTCATGTCGTGTCTTCTCGGCTTTATTGCACTTCACTGAACAAGTAAAGAATGTAAAATCAAAACAAGAAATCCAGTATTATCTATATATCCTATTACATTTTTCATCATAGCAAAAGCTGTCACTGACTGGTGAGAGCTGACAGGAGGATCCACTGCTGCCTGTGTTTCTCATCTTTGTTGTTAGTATCTGCCTTCCAGTGGTACACAAACATCCTGATTGAAATTGCACAACAGATAATCTGCCAAAACAAAAACTTTGAAAGTGGAGTCCTTTATTTTGCTTAGAATCAGAAAGTCACAGAGCCATTCTTATTATCAACCACTCATTAAATAGAAAATGATCTAATTAACCAAGTTGTCTATTGACCATTTTATTGTGCACAGTACTCATATCCCCTCTGAAGTTAACCAGTGATGTCTGCCTTTATACTGCAAAACATCAGAGAAAGAATATCATTGAACCAGTATTTATATAATTGTGAACCGTATGATTTAGAAACAGAAAAGCTGTTTGGATTACACCAAATCCAAACAGCTCTTGCCAAGATTGAATTTTCCAATTGGATTTTTTTCCTTAGGGAGCATACTATGAACTGCTGAAATTTATACTGTGCTACTATAAAGCACATATTGTATCCATTTTCTTCTCTAATCAAGCTACTTTTAATTACCTGTGATCTAGGAAATTTACTTGATTCTCTAACTTATGTTCCTGTAATTGTAAGCAAGTGTTTATCTCTTTGATCATTACACCTTAAAAACAAGCACTTATCTTAATGTTGTCTCTTAATTTGAATCTTTTTTGTGATTTCTTTTTTTTTTGTCTCTAGTTCAGAGTCTTTACATAATGCAAGGTAAGGAATATCTAAGGGCTCTTCTCACTGCTGGAACATTAACCAGCCAGTCTGGGCCTTCCTGGCTGGTGCATCCCTGATGAACTATGTGAACAGGAGCTTTTTTTAATGAGACTGGGGCTTCTGCTTCAAGGAGTCGTGTTAAACACAATTGCAGCAGGTTGTCAGTAGATTTTCTGGGTGGTAGAGGGAGGAAAAGTAACAGGTTAAAGTGGGAGATCTTCCTCTCTCAGTAATAATGTGTTACTCTTTTCTTACCTGGTTTGATTGTGTTGACCTTCTTGGCAGTATTTTCTGCTAGCCATTAAAAGGCACGTCTTTCCTCTGGTTTCCTCATTATGTCAAGTCCTACATGTGTATAAATTACTGCCGAAGCTATTTCTCCCCCGCATTTTTTCTCCTTTCATTGTACAAATAATTTTGCACTGACTTTCATTTCCCACTGACATTTCACTTGACTGTCTCCTCAATATATTTCCAACATTCTAACTTTTCCAGTTTCCTTCATATTAATATTTCTCTTCTCCTCTCTTTTATGTTAACATCAGTGTTCTATCTAGCAGAAACTAAATGCATGCAATTAAGGTGGTCATTTCACACCTGTCACAACTGGTTGATTTAGTTCTGCTTAGAAATAGAAATTCACTTGATTCTGATTTCATAAATTTATGTGTTTTGACTGCAGTTTGTCAGTTTCTGAGGCTTATATGTCAACCAGGTTAAGATGCATTTTTCTTCCTTTAAACAAAAGTAACATTAATGTTTTTTTTTTTTTTTTTTTTTTTGCTTTTATATGCCTAGGAGTTTTTGTATCTGAAAAAATATAGTGGTATCAGGTTTAGGATGCTCTGCAGTTTAAGTGATATTGTGGGAATGGGTCAGAACTGTTTGCTGTCCCAGTCTGCTTTTCTCATGCAGCTGGAAAATATCCTCTTGGTATCTGAAAGCCCCTAGGAGTGTCTCAGCAGGCAGGCAACTGGAGTGGCTCAGATTCACAGGCATCCTAAGGGGTTCTTAGCACATCAGAGCAGAATGTTACCTCTGACAGAGGGAGGCAGCAGTAGTGCCACACACTGGAATCTCTGTTTTTTTCACAGTGTTCCTGTGTCTCAATGTTGGCAAAGCTTCTTTTGCTGGTAGTTTGATGGCACTTTGGGGGCTGTGAGCTGTGATAGTTTTAGTGGTTGCAAATCTGGCTAATTTCATAAACACATGAAGGAAAGAATGGATACAGATGAAGGTCTAATGATGATCTATACAGGCTTTAGTTCAATTTATATGCTAAACTAAGTTAAGTTAAATTAGATTTATTATTCCCCTCTGTGTTATGCTTATTGTGGAAATAAAACCACAATTTTCTTGATGTCTCTAGTTATCTTACAAATAAGACATTAGAGCTAAAATAGAAGGAAGAAGGGGAAAATGGAAAACATTGTTTATAAATATATGAACAGCTATTTTGCAAGCAGAAAATCCTGCAGATTTCCACCATTGATTCTATATTCTCTTGCAGAGTGAATGCTTGACAATCGCCTTATTCTAACTATACAGTCATCAGTAGGATTCTCCTGCTGATGAGTTTATAGCTCAGTTTATTGATACTAGAGACTGTTTTGGCAGGATAACATATCTCAGGCAGGACAGATTTGATAACATTTGAAAAGCTAGATTTAATCAAGGTAACATCAGCTGTTCACAAGCTAAGGTTTAAAGAAAATAAGAGAATTCTTCTGCTTCACTTTCAGACAGATATTGCATGGTGAATACCATATATACACTGAATAGTCCCTTCAGATATTTTGGTAAATTCACTTGGACTTTATTTGCTAGGAAAAGGCATCAGAATCTGCAGAGAGGAGAATATATTATGGATATTATTTGGAGTGTATCGGTTGTCCAGTTCTATTAGTTTTTACTTTCATTTTACTACTGATGAACCTTTCAGTCCTTTGCATGGTGAAGAGGCCTAATGTACTCTATTACACCAGAAAAATATGACTGGCTTTCATCTACAGATTGTCTTCAGATCTTGCTAAAGCTCATGGGAATGCAAAATAAATGAGTAATAAGAGACCTGGAGACAACAGAAGCTACGCTTTGCTATGCTAGGAACTAGAATTAAAAAATGGCCTAAAATGCTAATGTATTAGACATCCACACTTAAGGTATTGTTTCCAGAAAGGCAAAGGAATGACAAAATCTAAAGAGAGGGAGCTGTGCTTGTTCAGCCTTGAGAAGAGATGACGGAGGAGGCAGCTCATCAATGTATACAAAAATCTGAAAGGAAGGTGTCAAGAGGATGGAGCCAGGCTCTTCTTGGTGGTGCCAGGCAATAGGACAAGGGACAATGAGAAGAAACTGATGCACAGGAATTTCCACCTGAATATGAGGAAGAACCTCTTTACTGTGTGGGTGACAATGCACTGAAACAGATTTTTCAGAGATGTTGTGGAGTTTCCCTCACTGGAGATATTCAAGAACCAAATGGATGCAATCCTGTGCTCTAGGAACACCTGCCTGAGCAGGGAAGTTAGGCCAGATGACCCACTGTGGTCCCTTCCAACCTTACCCATTCTGTGATTCTGTGAACCCAGATTCACAAACAACATTGTGGTATTTGACAGGCTCAAAAAAACAATTAGAAAATCCTGAATGCTGGACTAAAAGCCAGAGAAAATGCAAAGCATGAGAGTATGTCTCAAAGCTCCTTTCTCTCCAGATGTCACTAAGTTATCTGCTTTGAGATATGGAGACTGAAAGCCATCCTAAGACAGATGCACTTTTGCATTAGTTTTGAAAGAATAGATCAGACCTTCCTTCTGTCCATCAAGACAGGCAATACGAGCATTCTGCCAAGTGGCATGTTTTATCTAATGATCTGTAGGAAGTTCAGAGAGGAGGAGTAGGAAAGGCTGTGTAGTCCAGAAATTAGGACCCTTACTTTGTGAGGAGTGAGGGTGAGGAATCTTGTCTGGAAGTTCTGCTTTCACAATCATCTATGGAGATTGTTCTCTAAGCATGAATCAGAATCTGGGTTTCCTCATCCTATGCTGATGTCCCAGTTGGTGTCCCAACTAAGAGAACATGGACTTGGTTTACTCATTATACTTTTTTTCTGCTAGGCCTAGTCCTCTTCCTTTTTTTCCCTGTTTTTCTTTTTTTTTTTTTTTCTTTGTGAGAAACCCAGTTCAAAATGGAAAGTGAATTCACCTAGCTTAAACTGATGGGCTGGTGGGTGGTGGTAACATTTTTCTAAGAGACAGAAAATGAGCAGTTCATGAAACCAAACTTTAGCATTCTGGGGAAATATTTGAATGACCAAAGTATTATCTATTATCTACAAAGTATTTAAAATAAATATAAAAATAAAGAATTTTCTGAGATGCTGTCATTTTGATATGTGTAAGGGACATATCAGATCACTCACCAAATTCCACCCTCCCTGGCTCTAATTGCTGGCCATTTCCTGGCCCATGGCCACCATTGCCCTGATCCTCTGGCAGCCCCTTCCCACAGCTCCCTGGTCAGACCCTCCAAATATGTCACTAAAGGGGTTCAACAGGTGGAGCAACTGGTGGATGTCTGAGCAGAAATCCTACCTGCAAGGTTACAGGCCAGAAAGGAACAGTTGTGAGTGATGCAGAGGGTTGTGTTGGCTGAAAGGCACCTTTGAAATTGCCAGGTAGGGTTATTTCCTAGGTCTTTCATTGCTTGAGGAAACAAGGCTTTCTCTACGTTTTTTGAAAATAAGATGTTTTTTTGTAAATTCCTATTTGCATCATCAAGTTATCTTACTGGATTCAGGACGGTCCTGAGTATAGGTCAGGGTTGGAGGCAAAAGGGCCTCAGTGAGATGTAGAATGTGTTATTTAATTTTTTAATTGACAACAGACTGTTTGTGATACAGGCATTTTTTAAATGTTATGTTTGACACACACAGTTATACAGCGATGACAGCAGAGATTCCATGTCAGACCATGAAAACACGAATGAGCTGGTGTCCTTCTGCTCACTCTGTTTCCAGAAAGACACTAGAGTGTGTATTTGAAAATGCATTTCTGGCTTTCTAGGGAATGTGCTCTTCTGTGTGCAACGTGTTTTGCTGTATATTGTCACCTTGTCAGACATGGTGTCTTTATTTGCTTCAGTTTCTCCAGTCACTTGTTCTACTTGCATCATTCAACTCAGTCTGATTTCTCCAGAACTTCTAAAGAATTTTTTGCTGATAGGATGACACTTAGGGATGTTTAAGCACTTTACTGAATCTAGAGTCTGACCCTTTTGCTGGGATGTACATTGGATTTACTATCTCAGTCTTTTTGCATAAAAATGCTACTGGAAACAACACTACTCTGATTGTCAGTGTTCCGCAAGAGTTCAAGAAGCTGTTAATTTGGTTTATTTTTAAAAATTTGTGCTTTTACCCATGAAAGAAAAATCTAAGAGTGAGCAAGATATTTTAAGCTGATACAGTAATTGTTAGAACTTTTCTCTGAGCTTAACACTTCAAATAAAAGAATCTGAGCTGTAAAAAGTGAAAAATAACATGTAGGTCAATATGCAAACAGCAAACAAACATCTCAAAACAAGACTTTGTCAGTTCAATCAAGCTCAGACTGATGCAAAGAGTGAAATTGTCCAGCTTGAATGTTTCTTCTGCTTCTGAAATACAGAGATTCTAAATGGCAAAACACATATTTTTCTTATTCCTTTGACAGATAATTTCTCCATAGCTGCAGCATTTCTGAGTGGGAATTTCATCCAGGTCAACATTCTTACATTGCACCTGCTCATTTTCTGTTAAAAAAAAAAATTGCCTGCCTGCAAATTGATTGATAGTATTGATATAGGATTTAATGGATTTAATATATTTTTTCTTTTTTTTTCTATTGGTCAACTGAGCTATCTTAGCTCAGTGAAGTGTTTTTATATCTTGCCAAAATTTCCTCGCTGCAGCAATATAAAATAGCATTTGACATAGGGTTATTTTTTCATAATTGGTTCAACCACTTTTTCTATAGTTCAACATCCTTTTTCAATGAATAATTTATCTGTTATATGTCCCTCTTGGGTGAAAATTGTCCTTGTTTTGTTTTTGTTGATATATTTGGAACCAAAATACATAATCTGCTTATAATGGCACCTGGCAGAATTTATATAATCTGGGAAATATTTTTTATCTTTTTATGCCCAAAATGTAAGCGGAATAGGTATTTCTTACTCCTGTGCAAGTCAGCATAGACTTACAGAAATAAATGATTTCTAGTTTTTGGTAAACAGGAAAAATAAGGATATATCAGTGAGACTGCCCAGGAAAAAAAGAGAAAGTCCAAACAGTATATTATCACAAATATGCATCCAGAAACAAAGAAATTTCCAGACCCTGCAGATGAAAAACTCGAGAGGATTGAGAAGATGCTCTTCAGTCACTTCTTTGCCTGGACACTTTGCTGTTATCTGTCATTGCTTATTTGCTTTCTGTAGATTCTGTCAGGTTCTAACATCCCTGTTGCAGTGGGATCACATATCAAAAGACTTTAACCACCACTTCCCGCATATTTCTGAGTTTAACAACTGCCTTTCTCTTTGTTTAAATTTTTTTTTTTTTCAACCAGCTACCCAAAATCATCCTTGAGGTAGCAAGCAAAGCACAAACCATAACTAATCAGTCTGAGTCAGTCTTCTGTTCTGATGGCACTCACAGCTGATAAACAGGAACCTTATACTTGGGAGCACCAATTTCTTTGGCAGAGGTGAGAGGGCTCAGCTGCAGAAGCTCATAAAAGTTTTTTGCTGGCAGGGAGTACCCAGGAAATTTACTCTTTATTGCAGAATTTCAGAGACAGAGAAACACCAGGTCAGTAATACATTGTTCTCATGCAATGTCCTCTCCCTGCTCTGTGTCATCCTTTGCAGTGTCATCTCCTTGCCGTATTTCCATTATTTATACACCCAAAGCTGGTGTTTAGCCTCTTAGCTGCAGCCTTATACTGGGGACTGGTTTTCTGTTGGTTTTGTAGAGTTATGTTCAGTCTGATTTCATCATCTACCGCTCCATGGTGTTACATCTGTACTATAGATCTCTACAACTGGACTCTATATCTGTAACATATTGTTCATTTCACAGTGCCTAGCTTTATCTTTTGGGAGTCCTGAAGTGCATATTTTTCAGCTAAGCCCATTTTATGGAGTATCTAGGCTGGCCAGTTGGAGGATCACCAGCTATAGTGTTCTCAGCATTATTAGCTTTACAGTGAGCTTTGGCACCATTTGCAGAATTTATCTACTGTTGTCTTTTCATATTTTCTTTAGAAAAACAGTGAGTACAATTGGGTTTTAATATAAGTTTTAATTAAATAGTCTTATCTGGGTTTTATTTTGTTGGTTTGTTAGCTTAATAGGACCAGTGAGTTGTTAAGTATAGAGGATGAATGGTGCTCACCATTCATGACCAACTATTTAATTTTTCACTTTTATCTTCTTCATTCAGTATTTGGCCTTATATTTTATTTATTTCAAATTATAAGAACATGCACTGAAGGTGGAATTGTTAATTTCTTCTTGGACTTTGTTGCAGTACTCAGTGTAGTGCTTCATACTTTTCTCAGTGCTTCTGAGGCATGTATTTGAATACATTTCCAACAAACTCCTCTGAGGTACGATGTTATGAATATTCCTGTTGTACTGAGAAGAAACTCAGATACATGGAAGCTTAGACTGTATTTTCACAAGAAGCCAAGCTGATGCTCTTTTTCTTCTTCTTTTTTTTTTTCTTGTTAAACCCTTTTGTGAGTCACTTCTGTTTGTTATGTAGAAAACTACTTTTATTTCTTTCACCCCAGGGAAACTTCCTGCTATGTTGGAGTTTTGTACAGGCTTGTGGAGTGGTTTCAGGAGAGAAGTGATTGATGGGATTGGACTTTTCTACCTGGCAAGAAAAGTGGGTAGTCAGATTTGTCTACCTGTATCTCTTCCAATCTCATCCCAAGCTTACATACAGCTCAGAAAAAGTTGCATTTATAGCTATCACTGAGTTTAAAGGCCGGTTGTTTCCCTAAGCTGTTGCTACATATTCCAACAGTAAAGAGTTCACACAGGTGTACAGTGCTGTTTGAACATCTTGATACACCCTCATGTAGTCTGAGTGCTGTTACGAATGTGTCTGCATTGTTGTGTTTTGACTTAGTTTTTTGAACTGTCACATTTCAAACTTTTGAATGGTGCTTTTGAGTTGGTGCTGTTTTTCTTCATAAGCCTCTGCTGGGGCTGAGGGTAGCAAGAAGAACAGACAGCAGTACAGGTTCTAAGGAGCACATGGACTCTTCCTTATCACACAGAACATATATTATGCTTAAGAAAGACTAATTCTCAGCATTTTTAATCTTGCCTAGCTGCCAGATAAGAGATCTGTTTTCAGCTGCCTCATCCAAAAGTTCCAAGCACAGAAGTTTTTAACACAGGTCAGGCAATGATCATTGTGGGTCCCTTCCAACTCAGGATATTCTATGGACCCCTGTGACAAACACAGAAGAGTTTTCAGTGTATCTAGACTATACATTTAGTCATAGATTTTTTTCAACTGGCTGATACTGATGATGAAGGGGTGAAGCTGAGTCTTCTGTGACAGAAAGATTGCTTTGAGGACTACAGTTTACTTCTGTTTCCATCAGGTGGGAGAATTAGTTCAGGCATCTCTTGCATGAGACTGAGCACAGTAACATGGCTAATAATATTGCCAAAGCTCTCTAAGGAGCTGTGCAGTGCTGTTGAAAGCCACCAGCTAGAACAGTCTGATCTTCTCTCTTACAAATCACAGGAACTCTTCACAGTGAGTTCACTAAATGAATTGACATTATGCTCTAGCTAGGGATGACTTTCTAGAGATAGGTCAGCTGTGAAGAGTGCACTATTAATTACCACTGGTGAAAAGTGGAATCAGCCTAAGTGATTTGCTTAGCAGCACCCAGGATCTTTTTGGCAGATGCTAGAATGGGATCTACTTTTCCAGAGGGCACAAAGTTACAGGAACTGTATGTGAATTCTTCCAGTTTCTCTTTATTCACTTTTGCTTTCTAATTCTTACAAAGGAACAGGAGCTCTAAAGATGGAAGCTTATTTTCGTGATCCTTACTTATTCTTACAATCTACTTATCTTGTGCTCTGAGAGAGGACCCTTCAGAGAAAAATAGCCTGCAATCATAACAAAAGCTGTATTTGTTATTGTCCCTATCCTGCTGAGGTAGGTAGATGTTATCTTGAGTGCTTGGTTTATTGCATCTCGTTTTACACAGTGTAAAAGTACAGTTTCTAAGGGAGTTGCCAGCCAACCAGAAAAATCTCTGTATAAAAGATCCTGAACAAGCCAATGGATTTCTATACACTGAAAGTCTGGTTATTTATTCCCTGCATGAATAAAACTTAATGAAAGTGAAAATGTGTTAGATAATATCCATATTTTTTAATGGTTTTAAGGTCTAGCCTTATAAAACAAATGCTTGCACTGCTTCAAAAAAAAAAAAAAAAGCAGGTGATAGCTGCTCTCAGATAGAAAAGTGCAAGTTTTTAGCTTTGTGCAAATGGTATGTAAAATTTTTGGCAGCTTCTGTTTCTTTAGTGTTCAAGAACTAAATACAAGGTTTCCAAAAAATGTAGCAGGAGAATATGTTTAATCCACAGCACAAAAATTGCATAAACATGGCTGCTCTCCCAAATTCTTCCTTTTCCTGCTGTATACTTTCTTTTTATGGTGAGCTTCTCAGTACAGTGTTTGGAAATAACCAAGTTCCCTCTATTGTGCTCAATACAGGAAGACATGTCTAAGAAATTACCTATCTTCTATCAGGTGAAATTTGACTGATTAATGAAGGGAAATGAAGCAGAGATATCAGTCCCTATAGCCCTACATCCTCCCTTATCATGAAGGATCCTGTTAACCAGTGTTGTCTGTAATGCTTTTAGCTGGTGGATATCTCAAGAGAAAATTTTGTAGTAGTCATGTGCAACAGAATTTTAAGATAACAACATTGCATAGGATAAGATCAGTACAGGTTACTCATTGTAAAAATAATAAGAATGACCTGGAAATACTTATTAGGTACCCATTGGAAGCAGAAGCATTGACTGTTAGCCTGTGAATAACCTTTCCATTTTCTCTTAGGCTCCCCTGCTCGTGCTTATCCTGAGCTGTCACTTGTCACACTCTGTGGCCATGTGGGCAGTCAGGGAACTCCCTATTGAGGGCCATTGTGCAGGCACAGAATGCTTCTTGTGCTTGTGTCTTGGACTGCCAGGCTTGGTAGCACATTTGGGTTCCTTCCCTAATGTGAGACGGAAAAAAACCTCAAACATTTTACCAAGGGTTATTGAGTTTTGGTGGGAACAGATCTTCCCAAAGGAAAGACTGCCACTGATTTTACAATTCGAGATTTAGCTCCATTAGCTACTGTAAAACTTTCTGTTGAGATTATCACTAGCTAAAAGTCATCAGAGCTGACACTGACTAAAAGGATACACGTTGACTGGAGAGGATATTTGGGTTTTGTTTATTTATTTGTTGTGTGTATGTACCAAATGCACCCACCCCCTCCCTGGGGTTACTACCTCCTCCCCCTCTCCCAAGATGCATCCTTATATTTTTCTCTGGAATGTGCTAAAGCCTTCCAGGATTATATTACTAATGCAACTCCCTATCTTTTTTATGTTGTTTACTCTTTTCTTATCTTCTTCATGTAAGGAGAGTTTTTTTTGTAGTAGGTTTCATTTTGATACAAGTCCTTTAGAAAACAAATATCCTGCTGTGTCTTTTAGGTAGGATACATCAAAGAAGACACTTTGCATTTAAAAGACAGGGAAGTTTGCAAAACTTCTTAGTTCTTTTCAGATTTAATGCCAGAGGTTTAAACCTGACCTGGAGAAAGCTCAAAAATGCAAAAGTTGTTTAGTTTTGTGGTAGAAAATGCCCTTTCACCTGGAGAGTGTAAAATAAAATAAAAAAAAAAAAATTGAAAAGATCATACTTTAAATAATTAGCCTTCCCTTCTGGCTATTGATGGTGTTTCACATTTCTATCTAGTTTTCATTAAGTACCCTACAGCGTGCACTTTTCAGAAAGTTGGGAAGACTTGAATGGTAGTCTGAAAAAATTAAAAAATTACAAGTGAAACATGCTTGTATGTATGAAGGAGCCTTGCTAGGAAGCTTTACAGGTACCTGTCAGAGGATCAGATCAATCCTTAAAAGAGTCATTTCTGTAAAGATTCATGTTAGGTAGATAGTTAAATCAAATCAGTTAGTTTGATTTATGCAAAGTGTTTTTGGAGTCTGAAGCCTCTAAATTGACAGAGTTGAGGGAAAAAAAAAAAAAGGAGAATGGAGAAGTGATAAGCAGAAACCATATGTTTTAGATTAAGAGTGTGGATTTTTTCTCTTGTAAATAAATTTAGACCCAACTGTAAAATTGGCCTGTGGACTGGAATTTTTTTGGCTACAGTAGGTGTGAGGAGTCCACAAAAGACAAAATTAGACATACACTGAAGTCATATGCATGCACAGAAAGGGAGGCTACATTTTAATTTATAAAACGCTAAGGAGTAGCTTGTGTGCATTACCAGTATTGGATAAAGAGGAAGAAAGCAAAACTGAAAATTATCTTTTGGTCAACCTGGCCATTAAAATGCTTCACCTGTTATTTTTCTGCTAAAAAGAGTAGTTTGATGGGATTGTGACAAAAATGTATATTCCTGCATATTATTATATTGCTAGTGGTTTTTTTTTAAATTGCAAATGACTTGATGTACTACCTATATGTTTTATTCTAATAAGCAATGACATGGCTTTCTTGCTCTGATGAATAGAAGCCTTGCTCTCTGTTAGAAGACTGCAGTGACCACTGCTAACATTTATCCACTCCAGTTTTCTCAAATCTGTAAATACAGGGAACGATATCTGCTTAAGTCTTGAATTGGTAAATTAATCTCCTCTTCATAACTTTCAATGTCAGTGACCATGTTCATAGTTGAACTTTAGCACTCTATTTACCATCTTCATTTCTTCTCTGTGTCGCTTTTCTTACATCTTTCTGAGTCTCCTCCCTCACATCCTCCTCTCCCAAATTCAAGCGTCATTTCTTGGCACTGATTCTTTGATTGTTGTAATGTGTAAAGGCTTAGTTATGAATTAGTAATCAGAATTCAGAGTGTTCCTGTTTGTTCACCTAGTCCCCATATGCAATGCAAAGCCTGCCAGGTGCACTAGATTAAATCCCTAGGATTCCATTTGGTTTTCCACTGTCAGTGGGCATTCTCCATAGCCACTAGCCATATTCTGGTTTTCCATTCCAATTCTTCTTTTCTTCCTGCTTAGTTTGTAAGACAACTAAATATTAACTGAGAAGAAATTTTTCCTGAAAAGTAATTTTTGCAGTTATTCCAAAAGAACACCACTAGCCTTCTGCATCAAACTTAGGATAACTTTGTTAGCAATACAGGGTGGACCTGGAAAGTACTAATCAAACTCTCATATTCATAAGTCGTTCAACAGATATGCATGGTGGAAGATAACAATCTGAAAAAGCTCTTAACTCCACCTGCTTTACTGCACAGGATATGGGGTTTTGTTCTGCAGCATTTAGCAGAGCATGTGCTTAGAATTAAACACATGTTTAGGTTCCCAGTTCAGTGAAAATCGATTTCAGTATGTTTTTAAGTATAATGGGAGGTTTAATGAGAGGTAGAATATGGTCAGTTCAGTCATGTAACCGGGTTGTAGTTCAGTACTGTCAGTGGTCATTATAAGTACAGAAGAGTCTCTTTCATGGAGCTATGAATTACCAGCTTGTGCTTTCAATCTCTTTTCTATGCTCTTTTAAACTAACGATCTGCGTTGGAGCATTAATTGTATGGTTAGTAAAGTAATAGTATAATACAGAGAAAACTTATCTTTTTGGGAGCTGCATCGATTCTGGGGGGTTACAGTGGAGGGTTGATGGTTTTTTGTTTCTTCTAGCTATTTCTGAGGAATGGGTGCTGGTCTGTTCTCCCGTGGAGACCTCTAGAAGAATATTCAGTAAGATATAATGCAGCTAAATACCCAGATATTAATTAAAGATTGATATATAATCTGAAGGTAAGTGTTCTCACTAATACTGTTTTTTGGAATTTCCTTTCTTGGTTGTTTTTTTTCCCCCCACATTCCCTCCCAATCTATTTTTCCCAATTCCCTATTTTAGATTTCTATTTTCTTTTCTATTCACTTAAATCCAACTTAGTCTTTTCCCTGTTCTTCCTTATTTCTAAACGTATGTTTATTTCTGTGTTTTTTTCCTTTTTTTTTTTAATGAAAGCCAAGGATGCTGGAACATAATCAAAAGGACATTTTCTTTACCACCCCTGACTATGCACATGGCTTTGACAAGTAGGAAAGCAAACCTACAGAATGTCCATGGCATGTAAAACGTACCATAGAATGAATCATTTTCAGCAGCCTTGATGAAGTGGGAGATGTTCTGATTCGAACTGGAACCATCCACCTACTTCTGTTCATTACATCGACACTGCTCTGTTCTCTTCTCTGAACTCAGAGACTTACTTATCCACCCACATGGTTAATCTACAGAAACCACTCTGAAAGGTTTGTTCCTTACCGTATAATCTTTTATACTTTCTACCCATTTTGTGTCATCAGCTAATTTAGACTATTTTTTAAATTAAGTAATATATGTTAACCATATCAATATAGGGTTTGACTCGAAGCTGTAAAATTCTAAAAATTTTTGTGCAAGTAAACAACCACTTTAAAGTACGGATTGTATATAATTTGCTGTGAGATTATAATTAGGTTTTTAATTGCATATTTAATATTTCAGTTATTTGACAAATTGCTTTCTTACTATATTTTTATTATAAAAATGGTTTAATTCGTTTTAGAAACAAATAGTTGATAGTCTTTAATCTTATTTTCTCTAGGGTACATCGTTCCATTTGGTAAAGGCAATGAAATGAAGTGCTATTAACAATTTCAGAGCAGATGAATATTAGATGTGCTTTTAAGAAACAAAAGCATGAAATCTCCTGTATGTGACATGTTTTATATTGGCTTTTTGGTGGGTCTCTCTTCTCATAACATTTTCCCTGCTCTTTCTTCATTTTTAAAACGACTTTCCACCTAAAAGATATTGCTGCATATAAGATGTTCACACACTCTCACTTGCAACAAATCTGGTAGCTGAAGTGTTCATAACTGCCAGCTGCTGGGAATTACATGTGTTACCTATCTTCACTGCACTCTGTGGCTGTGCCTGCTCCCGGATTGTGCTGCTGTTCCTGCTTCCCATCCACATGATGCATCCAGTCCCAAGGGCCAGCTCATTCTAGCTGGAGTTGGTTCATCACAGCAGGCAGTCCAATGTATTGTAAACCAAATTCCATACCCCCAAAAAACTAAGTAAAGGAAGTGTACCCAAACAGAAAAAGAAAATTATTCCTGAACTTCATGCTGTGATGGTTATGTTGCTCATATTCCTTATTTAGCAAATGGGATGTTTCTGCATGTAGCACATGAGCAGTTACCGATGAGCAGTCCCCAGCAAAAGGTGTGATGGAGGTTATAAACCTCTGGCATAATTTAGTGATTGATGATTTGCGTATGTTCCTTGCAAAGGGCCCCTTTGACATTCCCTTTCCCAGGTGCCTCGACTATGTATTTCACTGAGATGGATGTAGATCTGTTAAGGTACTCTTTTACTGTTTCAGCCCTTTCATGAGGTGTAAAAGGTTGAGAGAATAGATTACTACATACTCTGCTTTTTACTTCACTGTTTTTTCAGAGAGAAAATGTACCTAGATGAGTTTGCCCCTGACATCTAAATAAGCAGTTTGACAATAAAAGTTGTGGACAGCTAAGCACATCTGGAAGATAAGTGCATAAACTGTAAAACCAATCCTATAACTGCACTTAATCTGTCCTACATATGTGCCAAAGTCTTCCCTTTTCCCTTATTCATGCTTTCATAATTCAGGGCTTTAATTCACCTGGGGGTCGCTGGTGCTCTGTCAACGTTTAATTGTTCTAATTACTTAATTATCTGCTCTGGTGAAGTGGTAAAGCCTTGACATTTCACATTTTCCCTAGGAATATGCATCTGTGGGGTATATCAGTCTCTGTATTTGGTAAATACAGGGAAAAATAATTCAGTTAATCCAGTCTTTCAGTAGCAGTGCCTACATCGTTACTGATTCCTTACACTGGTCCACTGAGTCCGTTGTTTTCTCAGCCTGTAGATCTTTGTGAGAGGTTTCCTCTTTAAAATGAATCTACTTAGTTATGAATTTGCTGGTGATATGGGAAGGCTAAAAAGGATGTGCTGAATAATATTTTTGCAGGCTAATCCAATTAAATTGGAAGTCACTTTACAGAGGTTCCCTTTGAATGGCAAGGGAGAAGCATGGCCTCATCAAGCAAGAAAGCTATCCTGTACACAGATACTGATGTTCAGAGATCATAGTGGCAACTGCTGAGTGACACTCCAGGAAGAACTGTAATAGATGATGTGATTAAAACTTTGACTTTAAAAAAAATGACAAAAAAGTGTTTTTCTGCAATAAGTCAGCTTTTATTTCTATGTTGTGGATTTTCCTTGCAGAAGCTTCAGTCAAGTTTAACTTTTGTGTAGTAAATGTTTGTGTAGTAAAGAAAAATGGAAGAGTTGAGGATCCTAAATGCTATTTACTGTTAAGAATTATTTCTTAAGTGTAACTTTTGTTTTTCTTTTACTTCTCTGAGGGTGGGAAAGAAAATGTTCAATGTTTGCGTGAATGTTCTCTCGTAGCTGGGTGATGCCAATTGATAAATGGAAGGTACTGAAGAAAAATGATTTATGAGGTAGCTATTCCTTCAGTTGTTGAAATAAAATTACTCCTGAAAAGCTAGAGAAGGCTTTGTGTTAGCTTTGACTGCAGAAATGAAAAGACAGGTAGAATATAGTACAGTTCTACTAATGGCAGTTAAATAATGCCTGTGCTCTTACTGTAATGGGACAAGTACTGCCAATTTTCTGTTTTCTTTGACTGGAGGAAAAGGAAAAGGATAGTTTTATTTCATCAAGAGGGTTTATTTGGATGAATGCATTAAGGGAACGGGGTGCAAAAAGCACTGCTTTTTAAGAAGAAGGATCATATACAAGCTCTGTTGGAGAATTTCAGGAGCTGTAACTACCAGGATTCATGGAACCAAGTCAATAAACGCCTGAAGATCAATGTCTCTCTCTCCCTCCTCCCCTCTTTAACTCTGTATGTAAAGAGGCAGCATGCCTGTTGTAATGATAATCATATACTTTTGCCTCATGTTAAGGCTCTGTGTCATTCTTGTAGTGATGATCACAGTAACAAAGCTACAGGAGCAATAAAAAAGCTGCTTATTGTGAAGGCTTAGTGTAGAAGGTCTGCTGATTATTTGGACAGGAGAATTCAAATATCAAGAGAATAGGTAATGCCAGAGAAGAAGCTGGAAAACATGAAATCTAGCAGCCTTCATCAATATTGTTGCGATTTAGGCCCAAGGAGCATGTTTCTTGATGTCAGTATAATTTTCAAAGTCCCACTAAGCAAGTGTGCTTTTTTGATAAAGCTCTGGACTGGGATTGGCAAATGTGCACCTGAAGCTTATCTAAGGCACTGGGAGGTTTACTGAAAGTCACTTATCACCAGTCTACGCTGTATTTTTTTTATAAGTTATTAAGGCATTATGTATTGATATGTGAATTACCTTCTAAAGATAGTATTTACAGATGAAAAGTCTATATTGAGATGTAGATATTTCTATTTCCACAATTCATTACATTTCAAAAAGTACTTTTTAAAAAAAATGCAAATTCTAAAGGCTAGTTATGTTCCTGCTGTAAAGCTGGGATTTGTTGAGAGACATAAAGACGATAAAGAGATACTTGTTTGGTATTTTTACTTCTAGACTGGTGAACCTAGAAGTGCTTTTAAGTTCCCTGCTAGATCAGGGCAAGTTTTACTGGGCACCAGTCCTCATCTTCTCTGAACTTTTATTTTTTGTGGGGAAATGGCTCATGTGCTTCCTTCCCACCTTCCATACATAGCTGGAGTTTGTGGTTTTGTGACACAGTCAAGCCAAGGACACTCTTTGTGACTTCTGAAGGTGGTGGTCTTACCTTACTGCCCTCCTACTACAGCCACTTTGCAAATACAGATTCTTGTCTGATCCTTTATGAAGTCAATTACAGGAAGTTACGTCAGCATAAAACTGCTCAAGTTTTCTTGCAGTTATTTTTTTTTTCTGGTTCATCTTCTGAAACTGGCTTATCATTAGAATCCATTTCAAAATGTAGCCTGCCAAGAGAAAAAAAAATGCAGGGAAAAACAATGACCTCAGTTTCTACATTCATTTTGTGGCAAGATCTGTGAAGGAAACTAATAATAATAATAATAATAGTAATAATGAAGTTATTGAGGACTGTTCCACATTTTTTAAACAAGAAAAAGAAAATTTGTACAATTTTGTATTTTTGTGTGTGTTTGTGCTTGCTCTTTAAAGTGAAACTTATGTCAGAATATCTTTTTAAATAACCCAGAAGGAAACTGAAGATCAGGAAATTTGTTGTTGAGAATGTTGTAGGCTATGTACAAGCTTCAGAAGCTTTGCTAAGGCACTTTTTCCTTTGAGCTGCTTTAATTCAATCTTCTCATTTCACTGTCTGGAAGTGGTTTGTAAGGATCCAGAGTTATTGGTTCTTTCTGTAAGCTGCATAATGCAAACACATGTATCTCCATCTGAGGGAGCAGTGGCATTAATGGTATCAACAGCAGCACTGTGTTCTTTGCATCGTTCACTTCTGCCAGGTGTGGAAGAGGAGGAGGAGGAGGAGAAGACAGTCTGTCACAGGAGGGTTTCTGCAAAAGAAGAGACTGTGAGGAAAAGTGGTAGGGCTTCCTACACAACCTGCTCCGTTTTCTCATGGTTCCTACTCCCACACTGCCTGGTGTGTTCTTATTAGGAGCTGTCTGCTCATTTCCAGTATCTGTCTCATTCCTTAGAGGACCCTATTAAGATGCATGGGTCATGCAAAAGCAAAATTTAGTAACGCTAAAAACAGGACGAATGCTAAAGGGAAGGCTCCTTCTCACATACTGTATACCAGGTAAATTCAAACTGTGGCATAGCAAACTACTTTTTTTCAAATAATCAGAAACAGTTTTCTCTGAGTCCAGTAACACTATACACCCTGAGAGGATCCACAGAACTATATTTTTTTGAAAAAAGATAAAGTCCTTGATCCCTACTCACTATCACAGTTTAACAGACTCCATCTTCTCCCTTGCCCCAGCTTTAATTTGCACTTAAAAATAATTTCCAGAATTGTCTTGCCATATTTTCCCTAATAAACTAACCAAATATAAGATATTATTTGATAACATGATTAATTTTGGATAAGTCAAAATATTTTTAATATTTTATGGGGATGTGTGAATGATTTCCAATGGGTATAATTTCTTTTCTCTTGTGCTGAGTGCAGTAATAATTAATTTCACTGTTGGTTAAAAGTCCATTTTATGCATCTCTATGACACATTTATTTATAAACTGACAGGATTCAATTTAACATCTCCAATATTTTTGTGATTTAAGAGATTTTTATTTTTTTTTCACAAGCTATGAAATGTTCAGCCTTCAGTTCCACGCACGCTACAAGGCCAATGTAGCAAATGGGTCAAAAAAATATCCTGCTTTAGGGTAGCTCTTCTATGTGCCTTCTCTATCTGCTCTTTTATAAATGCTCTCATATATGTGTACTGGAAATGGACTCTTTTTTTAAAAAGAGGAAGAAAAACAAACTAAAGCCTGAAATGAGTAGTATGCTTTTATACCACTGCTTTTTACTTCCATAATTTAAAATGTTTGAATTAATACTGTGAGACCAACTGGTGGGTGAAAAAAAGTAGTGTGTTTATATGATGGTGTTTAATGAGACACCAAAAAGACCTTAAGCAGAGTCTGCACCGGCCTTTGCAGCTATCAGTGCTGTCATTTATGTTGTGCTAGTAAATTTTGTAGCAGTGCTGAGTTTTACTATGTATGTAGTTGAGGCTTAGACTAGAAAGAAATAATTTCAATGAACAGGCTCTTTTTGTTAAGGGTTTTACTGCTTTCCTTTGACATGCCTTGTTATTGTTGGTTATTTTTTAAAGGAGAATAATTTTGTTTGTTTTTATCCAAATTAATCATCTTTCTTTGACTATAAAAGCAAAGTGCTGGATTTTTATTACAGATTGAAACAAATCTGGGAGAAAGCAAATGCTTTGGGATACATGCAGTTTATTAATTCCTCATGGCAGTGGCTGGGAAGCAAACACCGAGATGTGGGTGCCTCTGGCAAGGTGGCAGCACTTCCAGGAAGAGACACTGGTGGCTCTGATGCTTTACCAGGAAAGGAAGCAACTTCCAAAGATCTCTTCGACGTATGAGATGAGAATGATTTTCTCAGATTTATACAGGCAAACTCTAACTGGGCTTCATTTTAGGTACTTTGTGTGCTGTTCTTCAGTGCTGATGTGGTAGTTTAGGATTTGTAGCTAGAAATCAGTTCCTGATCAGAAAGCATGAAAAAGCTGTTATAAGTCAGAAGACAATGCTTTTCTGGTGTTGTTAAAAGAATCTAACACCTTCCTCTGTTTCTGATACTCAATCAGACTAATTAAATCGATTCAACTTTGCAACTTCTGATAATGTTTAGAAGGATTTAATTTGCTTCTCTCCTATTTGTTTTGAAGTTATGTTATCACCACTGATGACTTCTTGCATTGGTTTCTGTTATAAAACTTAATATTTATCTAAGATCTTAAACGTGGTGAAGAGCTTAATGAATAATTACACTATTCTACCCAGCTTTTTAAATTATGTGTTTGTTTTGAGAATCATTCATTTTCTTTATAAAGAAAAGCAAAACAGATTCTTACTTTTCCTTTAGCTTGGTGTCCTTTTCTGTTCCATTTTAATAGATCACCTCAGCTATATTTCTTTAACTGATCCAAATTAAGGACCTTAATATGGTATTGAAAGCAAGGAGGCAGGTGTGAGAGGGAATTAAAAGATTATTAGCATACAGCAAGTCACTGGAACTGAAGATACTTTGCAACCATTTCCTTGATTGTCCCTGTGGGAAAGAGTCGTATCTGTTTACCTAGCATGTTCTTAGCTCAGACCTCTTAGGATTTAGAGGGTATTGAAAACAGCAATGTGTGGAGGCCAGATATATGCTAGAAGGATAAGGATGCCTACGTTTTGCCATGGGAAGTGGAATTATATCTCAATCCTGTGCACAACAAGCTATTTATCATGCTCAGAAAACAGCAGTAGGTAACAAACTTCAAACCTTTGCAGCTAGGAGACTGTTTATATATCTCAAAACCTTTTTTCTTGTGAAGAAAGGATTCTCACCTTCATGTCGTGTTGCATTGCGGTTTACTGTGGAGTGGTGCAGTGATTGCTTATTTTAACTTGTTGCATTTTATCTAAGAGTAACTGGTGTATATTAATTTAGTCTGTCAAATTATACAATACAGGTCTGAACTCATAAGTTTCTCTTTTCTTTAGGCTGTTTAAGGTAATTTCACATTTGTTATGAAATTGCTGGTCCTTTTAGGGAAAAGACATCTAGCCTTATTGGAGATCTAGTGATTCTTTTTAAAAGACTTCAGAATAGATCAGCTAAATGGAGTGTGAATGAGGTACAGGACTGAGGCTTCTGGTCAGTCAGATATGAGGAAGCTGTTGGACTCTATTCTGACTCAGAGTGAAGGCATTCTGATTTTTAATATCTGTGAAGAAACTCTGAGATAAGATATGTCTTCAGACAAAGATGTTTAATGTTGCTATGAGGATATTTGGGCTCTTGAAGAAGATCCCAGGCTAGGCATGCATTAGTTTAGTCTAGTGTGACACAATTCAGTGCAGACTCCTGGGGAAAGGGCTCAAATACAGTTCTGTGTTTGATGCCATTTAAGTTGGGCCTGCTAAAAAAGGCCAGATACTACAAGGCCACTTAAAATGATGTTGCCAATGTGTTTAAAGGCAAAGTATTTTATTCCACTGGAAGGGTTTTTTCTAAATAAAATAATAATAATAATAATTATTAATAATATTAATCCTTGCTAATGACGTAGAAGATGGCATGAAATAAGTAATAAATTTGTTTCTTGTACAAGCTGTAAATTGTTTCCATTGTCCTATGTCTTTTGTGCTACAAAGTAACTTTGTGCATGTCAAGGTTTTAGCTATTTTTAGTAGTAGTACAAATTCAGTAATAGCACATTTAGTGCCTGTTTTTATTAATAATTTGTCTGCAGGAGACTCCAGTTACATGTCAGTTATTAGGATTAAGTTTTACTGTCTCCATCCCCAGAACTGGCTATATCTGTGCTAATAAAGTGTCATCTTCTACCAACTTTTTAATGGAGGCATGGGTAGCTCTATTGGAAGTGAGTAAAAGAAGAATGATGGGTCCATTTTTTTCTTAGCAATTCTTTTGGCCAGCCCAAGAGAGGAAGATGTATTAGACAATACAAAATACAATTCTGGTACGTAAAGGAAATTCCCTTTGGTTTTGATTCTTCCTTAATTTGTTACTCTCTTCATCACTCTTTTAATCATTGATTTTTTAATAATAGAGATTTCATTGAAACTCCTAATTGTTTTTCTTTAAGATGATTATTTTTTACAGTAATACATAATGTTTTTGCGAACATCTAAAAGTTTAAATTTCTGAGTCTGTGTGTGGGTATGGGTTTTTGTGATTTTGTTCCTCTCTTTTATTTTAAAAGGTGTGCATTGTGCTCCAGTAACTTCATTCTTTCCATCTAGCTCTACTTTTGACAACTGTAGAAATGACATTCCAAGAATGAAGGGAAATGGAAAGCTAGTTGGATTTTGACAAGAATGGACCAACCAATAGCAAAAATAATTTACTTTCTTTTGACATAAATGTGTCAATTTTTGAAAAGTATTTGACTGCTGCTAAAGCTAGACTGGTATTAAAAGCTTTATATTAACTTGACTTTCAGAGAGAAGTGAAGTGAAGTTTTATTCTAGGTTTGTCCAAACAGTACTTTCTTTCTAACTCTTATCTTAATGAAAGATTTTTCACTATTTTTACAGTTGGTTGTAATTTTTCATTTGAAAACAGTTTTCTATTCAATCTAAGAAGATGTTTCCCTGTGTGAGTTCAATGTTTTTTAACCTTTCCTTTCCATTTCCTTCCCGGGAAATTTGTCACGAGCAGCAAAAAATTATTAAATGCACATTTTCATGTCAAAGTTTGAGTAATTTGCTTTAATGAGAACAATTCCCTTTTAGATCTGCTTCTGAAATCTAAGACTGAAAAAACAAAGACTTCTTAGCTCTTCCAAATTCAGTTCATAAATGCATTGGAAGATTAAAATTTGTGGTGTGTTTGCCATGATTTCTGCTTCCACCTAAACTGTTCAGAGAGTGACTGCTGCTGTGGACTCTCTACAGGAATATTTATACAGATGGATATTTCACTGCCTAAAATCCTTCAGCTGCATATTTCTCTATATTCATTCCTGCTGTAGGTTCACATATAATTATAAAGAATGTGAATTAGACTCATCATGGGCCAAATTACATTTTATTTACTTGAACTAATATAAATATCACGATTTGTAAATAGGTAGAAGGCTGCATAATCTTTTGAAATATATCTGCAATGTAAGTTTTAACATAGTGTCATTACACATACACAAACAATTCTACAATAAATTCAGATGTCAAAACCCCACTAACATTTCTGAGAATTGTATTGTAATGCTGAAGTCTTCTGATTGCTTTAAGGAGATTTAAGTTTGGTCAAGTTCCACAAATGTAGTCCTGCCATTTCTATCGCTTTGCATTTTCATAAGGTTGCATAGAATTAGATCAAGAAATACAATAATCATTTTTATCAGAACAGAAAGAAATGTTGGATTTTAGTCAGCTGAATGTGTTACTTCATCTTTAAACTGTATAAGCTACAGAGAGAAGAAAGCTGGGGAAAAGCAGAGGTGGGTCAGTGGGACTTTCCTATTTGTCAGCACTCAGGTTTAAAATGATGCAGAAACTACAGCCTTATCCTTGAATGCTTTTTACGGCTCTCGTGGTTTAACCCCAGTTTTTCACCAAGCCCCATGCAGCTGATTTCTCAGTCCCCCACCAGTGGCATCAGGGAGGGAATCAGAAGGGTAAAAGCTGGAAAAGTTGTGGGTTGAGATAAAGACAGTTTAATAGGGAAAGCAAAAGCCACGCACACAAAGCAAAACAAGGAATTCAGTCACTGCTTCCCATGGGCAGGCAGCTGTTCAGCCATCTCCTGCAGATCAGGGCCCCATCGCACGTAATGGTGATTTGGGAAGACAAACACCATCACTCCAAGTGTTCGCCCCACCCTCTTCCTTCTTCCCCCCACTTTATATACTGAGTGTGATGCCATATGGGCTGGAATATCCCTTTGGTCAACTTGGGTCACCTGTCCTGGTTGTGTCTCTTCCCAACCTCCCATGCACTCCCAAATTCCTTGACAGCATGGCAGTACAAAAATCCAGAAAAGGGCTTGGCTCTCTGTGAGCCCTGCTCAGAAATAACAAAAACTTTTCTATATTATTACTACTGTGTTCAGCACAAATCCAAAACACAGAGCCCCCTATTAGCCACTGTGTAGAAGATTAAGTCTACCCCTGCCAAAACCAGCAAAACAACATATGTTAACCATATTCTGGAATTGTGTTTTATTTGATCGCTTATGCTGGAATCATGGTGCAACAGGGAATGTACGTTCACTACCCTGAATATTTTTGTTTCTTGAAAAGTATAGCTGTATATAGATAGTATCAACAGGGACATTATTGGAGACTGATTTAGAGTGATATGGGTAATGGTGATATAACCTTCTATGGTAAATGAATGCAGATTTTTCTTATTGTTTTTAAAGGAAAATTTCTTCTCCCTTTTTTTTTTTTTAATTGGGATTTGTTTGTTTGTTTGTTTATTTTGTGTGGGGGTGTGTATTTTTTTTCTTCTTGTTGTTGTTATAATGCTATTTTTCTGAGGTGTCCTACCATTTGCTGAAAGACAGCCAGGAACCCATGCAGTCATGACAGACCATCACCACCAGAAGCATGAAGTGCTGGCAATATTCACATGCAGTGAGTGGAAATCTGTTGATATTACTGCCCAGCACATTTGTTGACCTTTCACTCTCCCACTCCACAATCAACCTCAGTTTTCTTCTTTTTTGTTGTTTTTTTTTTTCTTCATCAGTAGTAATTTATACTAAAATTCTCCCTTTAGTAAATGCACAGAAAGCCTCTGGAGAAACTTTCAGTCCCTCCTGAAGTAGGACCACCCTCCTGACATGTTGTAAGGCCAAGAGGAGCTCTCCACAGGCAGGCATGGCAGGTGCACGGGCTGGTGTACCAGCTGTCGAGTCACAGTTCTCACTTCCAGATTTAAGTCATATGCTGCACTGTGCCCCTACTTGCAGTCCTATTTTCAACACTTCATTCTCTTGGGAGAGATTTCCTAGCTTTCCCAAAATGGCATGATCAGTGGACCTTGACAGCTGCTCCTTTAACAACTGCTATGCATCTGACCACTGACCTTCTGGCTTCCTGTGCATCTGTTGTTGGTCAAAAAAACCAATCTAAGCATGTGGAGAACGTTACTGAATGTACTTTATCTGGCATTAATTAGCTCCTTCCAGTACAACTGATCAAATACAGACACATACACAGGTCCTCTGTTACTACTAATTTTAATTAACATTTTTATGAGTGATAGGCCAAGGAATTTCTGTTATCAATTAGTTGAGGAGCATGTCTTGTGAATGCTGCTATGTGTCTGGCAAAAGAAAGGAAATTGTACAAAGAGAGAGGGACATTCATGAATAAAATCTAGGTAAACAGTGCATCAAGATACCAAATCAAGCTTTTTTGAAGTTTAATCTTTGGCGAATTCACCTTACATGCAGTAAAATATGCACCTGATTATGAACTAAATGACTATACACAGTAGTACAAGATATTTATTGGATGAATAGATAGATGAAGGAAAACTCTTCTCATAAAAATGATTTGTATATCAGGATGTCTCACTGTGTTTTATATTGAGGAGAACAGGAAAGTGTGATAAGAAGCAAATACGCTCCTTTAGATTTCCTAAATTGCCCTCAACAGTCTGACATTTTCTGTGAGTATCAATTGCAATGTGCAGTAGCATATCAAAGGGCACATGGTGCCTTGAGTAATTTACTTGTGTTTCTGTGCTGTGAAACCTATATTCAGAATATTGTCTTATCCCTAGGGAAAAAGGGGAGAGGATGGGGAAAAAGCCCTGCAAGGAAATATTACCTCTAGTTGCAGTTCGCTAGAGGTTTTCTGTTTGTTTGGTTTGGTTTTTCAATGAACTAATCTGCCCTTGATCCTAAGATTATAAGAATGGATTTCACAAGTCATAATTTGTATACATAACCTACCATCTATTTAAATCTCTTATTTAATCTTTTATCCAACTTCTTTTTTTCTTGGTTTTAAATCTCTCAATGTAAATGTAAGGATTTGAGACTTAATGTAACTGTGCTCGTATGCTTTGTTTGTTTCTTTACTTTTTTTAACAATCTTGAAGAGTTTCATCTGTGCTTCTGATTGATTCTCATATGAAAAGGCTAAATATTCAGAGAAAGATATAGAAAATATGTTCATTTTGTTTTTGAGGTTTTTGTTTGTTTGTTTGTTTTTTCCCAAGGGATTGATTTTTATTGAGAAATAATCCTTCTGTTTTTCTTCCATATATATCAGGGCTTACCTCTAATCTTAGAATCCAAAGCCTCTAAAATTGCTTTAGATTTATTTTTTAATTTTCTTTTGCAGATTGGCATGGCTTTCTAACATCTGATTCAATATTACTTATACTGTAGTTTTAACCTTAAGCATCTGAGAAAAATGAGCTATGTTCAGAGTAAAATTTATTCCTAAAAAAATTTATTGACATTACTTTCATCCTCTAAATTGATTCCTTTGTCCTTATTTGAAAATTTCGTTACTATTGGTGGGTAAGGTGGAAGGAAGGAGAAGCTGTATTAGGTGAAAAAGTAGATAACCGATATTTTTGCAATGTTTATTGTCTCCTGTATTAATATGGGAATAAGCCTAGTTAAAACCACAGAATTTTAATGGATACAAGTTACGAAGGGATCTCTGAATGAAGTCCAAGTTTGTGATCCTAAAAACTATAGCAGCAGACTTGGCCATGGGTTTCTTGTTTTCTTAGACTCCGCAAACTCGTCTTACTCCCTTGCATTTCCTTCCTCGTTCTGCTTCAGCTGAAACAGAAATACCTTTATGCTTCTCATCCAGAATGTGCATTGCCTTCCCTGTTCAAATTAAAGAATTTTCTCTTGTTCCCACTTTTGTGGTTTTTTCCTTTCTCTCTTATGAAATACACAAGCATCCCTGAATACTGAGTATCAGCCCAGAGCCAGAGTTTACATAACATAATTCTTTACAGCTTGTGGGCAGGGCTGCAGCAACACTGTACCCAGTGCTGTCCAGGTGTGCAGTGTCCCTCATTGAGCAAGACAATACATTATCTTCCCAGCTTTGGCAAGGCTTCCCAACATAAAAGGTTCTATGACTCTATGAAATATTACTAAACCCCACTAAATGTGCTGCTGCAGGTTTTTGATATCTTTTCCTCTAATGCAACCATTTACAATTATGAGTTAAATCATGTCTGCTTGGTAAGTACTGGAAATCTTTTTTTTTTTTTTTTTTGGGGGGNNTTTTTTTTTGGGGGGGGGTGGGGATGTTTTTGACGGGTTAATTTAGAGACATGGTCCCAGTGATGTAAAATGTTTGTCAACAGAAACACTGATTATATCATGAATGGCCCTAACTTCAAACACAAGGGAGCCTATTAAGAAAAGCGCTGAAGAAAAGAAAGACTTTTGAATCTGTAGTTCAGCTTGATCTTAGTACACTTTGTAAAACAATCTCAGAAGTTTCTTCACCTCTTCAAGAAGCTTCTAAATAATCTCAAACTTTTATTGGTTTCTGGAATTACTTTGCAAAACTGACATTTCTTCTTGAAATCCGAGCTCACGTGTGTTTCCCCAGCATCATGAAACAGCAAGATAGAACAGACAAGCAAACAAAAATATGTGAAACTTAGTGTCCCACTTTGTGTTCTGTTTCCTGAATCAGTACATAAATTAACCACCTCTTTTGCATGGCCATAAAACTAGAAAAAAAAAAAAAATTAAATGATACACACATAAAATATCACACTGAATAATCTTTGAGTAACAAAGCTTTATGAAGAAGTCATTAGGTTTTTGGAGGATTTTCTGTTCCATTCTGTCTATATTCTTGTTACATTCACGTCAGTGTTTTCAAAACCTTTTTTATAATGATGTAGATTTTACCTCCAGGAGAGATGATAAAGATAATCTAATCAATAACATGATCAATATGCTTTGCTTCCTTTGTAAGAAGGAAGAGACAACCAACCTGTCTAGTTAAAGCCAGTGGCCAGTGTTAGCCAACATCAATTTATGACTTATTTTTATTAGGGATTTCTCTGCTAGTTAGGGGGAGGGGAGGAAAAAAATTGAAAAATCCTTTTCCGCGTCTTTTAAAAATGTTTTTATGGGTCTTAGGACTTGGATTTTTTCCATAAGGTCAAATGGATTCTTATATTTATTTTTTTAAAAAAATCTCTGTTAATTCTGATTTTCTTCCCAGATAGTTTCTGGTATGTAAACAGCCTCTGCAATTTCTTGCCAGGATTTCCTTACCTATCTTCACTCATGTGCCAGAGAAAGATATAAGTGCTTCCCTTGAAAACCTGGGATCAATAGGTGGTTTTGGAGCTGATTCAGTGAATCTACCAGCCTGATAAATTCCCTTATGAAATTTGGCTTACAGAAAAAGCTACAAGTACTAATGATGGGGAAGATATGTTACTGCCTTTGGCTGCAAACAAGTGATAGACGACTCTTGTGTAGTTTTCATGCTTTCTTAGAAGTTTGTTACCTGAATTTTGGCAAATAGCTTCCATCCTATCTAGCTCTTCCTGCCAGCCCTTTTTCTGGCTCATGTAGTCAAACCTGTGAGCTCAGTCAGGGGCTGCTCTCTCTCCCGTCTAATCATTCTGCTTTGAAAACACCTGTCTAATAAATTATTGTAGTGCTTTTGTACCATGAGGAAAATAGTGTGAAGCTGTTAACCTGCTATCCTTGGATGTTGTCCAAGAACTTCCTCAAGACAGGTTTAGCCCTTGCCAAATGGATTTTTCTCACCTTGTCACACATGCTTTTACTGTTGTTTTTTAGGTTAATCAGATGCTGTGTCTACATGGTGAAGCATGTGCAGCTTTCAAACTTGCTCGCTGTCTTTCAGATGGCTAAATTAATATCTCTTCTATTCAGCTTCTTAACATTTGTCACTCTGCAAAAGGCGTTTTTCTCTAGCTGGTGATAATTAGATACCTGGTTAATGTGCTCTGTGTATTTACTCATTATTAGGGTTTAATCCCAAAGTGACCATACTGTCTCTGCTGATAAGCAGGATGAAATCCCCATACATATTCTACTCCATTAGCTTTCCTAATCATTTTAAAGCAATTGCTCTGAAGATTTCTGTTATTCCCATAAAATGCACCATTCTCTGACCTCATTATCCCTTTAAAAGGTGAGGATTTTAACTTTCTTTTGCAATCTTAGGCATTGCTGATTTGTCCACTCCGTATCCAGTTTTCACTGTGGGATGCTATCTGGAAAGTTTCTAGTTTCCTTGGTCAACCACAAGGTATGTGCATGCCAGAGCAGTGAGAATGAATGTGCTGCTGGTCCCTAGAGACACTGTAGCACCACTTGTGAAGAAATGTACGGAAGAGGCTAATTTAAGTTCTGCTTTGGTTGGATAGACAAGAAAAAGTAACTCAGTATTTGTAAGGTAGAGGAAATCAAAGACATAGAGCAGACTTCTGGAAATTTTTTAGAAGCAAAGGTAAGAATTTGGATTAGTTTCAGATTCGAGAAAGTACACAAAGAGTTCTGGAAATTTAATGTAATGCAGCGTTAGCATTAACCAGCATGTGAATACAGCATGATCAGGAGATCAGAATCACAGAATCATTATGGTTGGAAAAGACCATCAAGCCCAATCTTTAACCAATCACCACCTTAAAAACGAGAGCATAGCACTAAGTGCTGCATCCAGTGGTTACTTGAACATCTCCAGAGATGGTGTCTCCACCACCTCCCTGAGCAGCTATTCCAATGTTTAACAATCCTTTCCACCTTTATTTACATCTGCAGTTATCACTTTTGAATGTTTATCTATCCATCTATCTGCTAGTAAATGTGCCAAGACACTGGTGTTTTGTATTGGCTCAGTTTTTCCAGAGTTCAAAAAAGAATTTCAAGACATTTCCGTGTAAAATGATAGGATTTTTGAGTAGGCTTCAGAAAAGAACACTTACATAGATATTATCTAAATTACTTTGATGTCTTTATAAAATGTACACTTTAAATACATAATACTGCACATCATTGGGCTGCTAATATGCTTGTTTCTTTCAAAACTTGATTCCAATTTATTTTTAGCCACATGCAGTTGTGGCTGAACGTGGTTTTGCCTCTAAATGGAATTTTTCTAAAAATGTTAGAGAGTAAAATTTCAAATAAATGCATTTTAAATTAGATAAAAATATTAAAATTAAAATAAAAAAGTTAAGGCTGAAAGTATGCCAACTGGCGATTCTATTCAAAATTTGCTACACACATGTTTTCAGACTTTAAAGAACCAGTAAGCACTTATGAGAGTCTCTTGTATTTGAAAGTTTTCAGAACATTCATTGATTTGTTCTCTAAATCATGCCTGTTAGTATTCTATAAGTACAGCCTTGTGATGAGGTGTTTGGCTTCTCTTTATTGTTAGCATTGCACATCCTGAATTTCATTCAGTTTTGTGATAAAAGGTAATAATATGAAGTGATGATTTTTGGAACTCTGGAAAAAAGTGCTTTGTTTAGAAATATCTTTAATGTAATAAAATGCCATGAGAAGCGTGTGCTGCTTGTTCTCAAGAGCCTTTTGCAAAAAGGGTTTATCAAAAAAATATTGCTCCATACAGGGAGTGCTCTGTGTGAATGTCTTTTCATAATAAAGCATTCTGAAAATGTCTTTTCATTAAAAGGAAGTCCCATTAGGTGCTGTAAATTTAGTGTTGTTTTCTTGGTTTGTATTTAGTGATTAATACCAAATATACCACGCATTTCAGTGTGAAAACTTCAGTGGTGTTTATAGTGAAAACAAGGCATTTTTCTGCCCAAAGCACCTCAAGATTAACTAACTGACATGTGTCATTGCATGGGTGATGGTTATGTATAAGGTCTTCTTCCTCTTTTCATATTTTAACTAAATACTGTGAGGGAGACATACAAGCAGAATTGTCTAATTAAAATATGAATTTTGAAGTTGTGAAAAGCATAATAATTTTTAAACCTTGCATCACGAATGTTAAATTACTGCAAAGGCTTGTATTCATGGGTAGAACATCATCCACCTGAAAGGAACAATTAATGTGAAGAGATTCACAATTATGAAGTACCAAAGTTTAATGAACTTTCACAGACATTTTCTCTAAATGCGTTTAAGGTGTTAAACAAGGTTCATCACACCAAAAAACTTGATAGAAAGGAAAAATTGGTAATTTGAGGTAGGTGCAAATTAACCATCAAAGTGATTTTTTTAAATTAATGTATTGTTTTAAGTAAAAAGGCATGTTAAGACTTTTCTTTATCCAAGAATCAAATTTGAATCTGTTCCTGGTACTGTCAGAAAAAAAAAAATTAATAGATTTTTGCTATAGCAACACTTTCTCTTCACTTCACACTTCATTTTAAGCCAGCACAGAATCCTCAGTGTTTCTTCTAAGACATAATTGCACAGGAAAGGGAGATGATAAAAGTAGTGAAGGATAATAAAGCCCTCTCTACACTGTCTTGGGAATTTTCAAATAGGTCTCCCTAGGCAGAATGCCTGTTTTCAAGTTGGCCCACTGAGCATTAGTGCTTTTAGATTTGAGTTTGCAGTGTATAAGATAGGAAATATGACAGTTTATTTGATATCAATTATTCCTTTGTCTGATATAGATATACACTTTTTGGATGAAAGGATAAAGCAATAGAAGCTTGAATTACAGGCCATGAAATTTACTGAAAAGTTGTCATACCCGGCAGAATATTGCTTATGGCAGGTTTCTTCTGTCTGAAAGTTGGAGTTCCTCTGTTTGACCTATTTTCCTCAAATATTTTTCAATTCTCGGTGCGAAAAAGCTAATTGCCAAGTCTATTTAAAACATTCTCTTCATATTGGCAATGAACCAATGTTCAGCCAAAGTCTGGAATGCTCTGTCACAAGGCACACTGAAATGCTCTTCTGTTTTGCTTAGTTGGTTTAATTTAATTTTTTTTAATGCTACAATAAATATTTTATTTTTGTAATCCAGGATAGCAGAAGAGGCAGCAAATATGCAAGATTCACTCCCTAATTCACACTCTGAGATTACTCAAATAATGATGAACAACCACCTACCTTCTTGTCTTGCTATGAAGTTCAAGGTCAAGATATGCTGAAATTACACTTTCTAGGGAAGTTGGAGAACTGGAAAGTCATGGGCAATTAATGACTTTGAGAAGATGAAAGAACTGCAGATATTGCTGGAAATTCTTCCAACAGAAGCTCTTACAAGGATACTTAGAGTGACATGTAATATATCATTTTTAGTAAAAGAACATTCTGTCCTGGCTGCCTGAGGAAGCCATGAGAAAATGCTGAAGAGAAACATGCTGAGGAGACAGAAGTCAATCTCAAATCTATATTCTGCAGATCTGCTTCATTTTCAACCCCAAAACATTTGAGTGTCAAATAACAAACCTATCCCTAAATTCGTTTCCAGTGTTCCTATGGTTGCACAAAGTTTGTTATGCTTTCTCCAGGGGAAAATTTAAAAGTAAAATTTTCACCACAGATTCACTGCTCTGCAGAAGGTGAGTACTGCTATTCTGTGCTAAATTACAAATTTAGCAAATATTCTGTGCTAAATTACAAGAGTGACATATAAAGCAGCTTGCTCTATATGAAACTTGTGCTATTCATAAAAATCAACATTTCGGCAAGGTGATTGATCTTCCTGTGACATGGGTTTGGAGAAGGAGGCAGGGTTTGTCAGTAGGGTATTGTCACTACATCTGCTTGAACTCTGACCATGATTTCTGTTGGCTACTCAGTCAGTAAAGTGTTTGCCACAATCAAGAAAAGGATATATTCCAACTGTACAGCAACAATACACAATGCATAATCTTGCAACATATTAAAATAAGATTATTTTCAAGTGATTTCTTTGAGATATATATATATAAAATTAAAAATCTGTTGGATATCTTTAACTTGTACAAAAGGCTTGCTTATATTCTTGGAGACTCACTGGTAGATTAAAAGTGTTTTATTTTCTTCTTTCATTACTTTCTCCCATTTGAAATGGATAAAGGAAAAAGTGAAAAATAGTGGAAAAGTTAAAAGGAGTCGGACAGGAGTCAGACAGGAGAACGGAAACATTTCATCCCTCAGACTTTCACTTAATTGTTTGCTAATCAACAATATGCAAAGATTAATACTGTCAGTGTTTATTCCAGAAATATGTAGCATTTTGAAACGGGGTGTGTGCTGCGTCTCAGTGAAACTGTGAAGCTATGGGCTGATGGACAGCTCAAGCCTCTATATTTACTGCTTCCTGTCCTTTGGATCCATTTGTGGGGTTTAAGCTCAGCAAAGAATCCTGTGTTCATGCTCAGTTTAAAGAAGTACTGCCATGCTTCAGAGATCTTGTGTAACTGGGGCTGGGTGTGAGAAGAAAATGGAATTTTTACCACTCTTTGCTACACACATTTTACTACTAGGAAATTTTTTTTCAGCATCGAAAGAACAGGAGAATTCATCTAGTCTTTAATCAGTAAATATAGTGGTTTCTTAGGAAGCAACCTTCATGACCAACTGGAGCTGGCAAGACATTTTGCTATGCACCTCTCTTAGAAAACACTGACTTATAGAGACTAAAACTTATTACAAAAACACTTGGTTTTGAGAAATCCTTGGTTTAGAACAAATACTTGTCTTAGCAAATTTTTAAAGGTTTCATATTTTTGCTTTGAAAGTAGAAAATATTTCTACTAATTCCTTTACAATAAAAATTGATAACATTTGAAATTAAATGTAAGAACATTTAGAGAAAAATTATTGTATTTAATTGAAATTGGAATTTAGGTTTAAAAATGATTTTGGCTTATCTCAGAATGAGGTTTTTTAAGCTCCAGACTTTTTCAGCTTTCTGGAAAAGAGGTTTTCTTTTCTAACCCCTCTGTGTCATCCTTTATACCTCTAATTTTTTATTCTTTTTATTGTTTTTAAATTGCAAAGTATACTGTTTTACAAGTTAACTCTAGGAGTGCCTCACTGATCTGACACTTTTGTACTGACAAAGGCCTGAGAGGAACTAATGAGGGAGAAACTAATGAGGATAGTTCAATTTCTGAGTCTCTAAATTCACACTCTGTTAAATTGCATGGGATTTTCCTCATCTTTTGCCTTTTTGTTAACTAGGCCAGACAAAGTAAGAAACTTAGGTAAATGGTAAACTTTCATTGAGATGTTGACTCTGCTAAAGACTTGAAGATCAGAAATTCGTGGAAGCCAGAGAAAACTATCAATAACACTACCTGCAACTGCTATAGACAATGCCCTAATTCCATACTGTTAATGAACCATGTGTTTTACTGATTTTTCCTTGGCATTTTTTACTTGTTTCATTTACATTTGCTGTTTGCATTCTCATTTCTTCTAAGAAAATGTTCTTCCTCCATAAATTCCCTGTAAAAATCCTGAATAAAAAGAAATCAATGGCACAACTTTCACTGATGCCACACCTGAACATGTCCAGGATTTCTTGACATTTCTTAGCACTTTTTAGCTTCAGCCTATTTGTCTATCAGAATGATCTGTTTCCCACACTGTCTATTTCAGAATGATCATCTCATGTTTGGGCTCGGATTCCAGTCTTGGGGTCATTTACTGTGTAATGGGAAAGCATTCTATCTTCTATAATATTTTTTCAAGATATCTGCACATTTTTATTTTTCAGCCACTGAAATACTCTCTATGACTTTATGAAAAATCAAATGTATAAGAGTATTTCTTTATACTGAAATTCTACTGGTAATATCTTTGCCCATGTCTGACTGAGGACTCCAGGAAGCCCATATGGCAAACAGAGTTGTTTTTCTCTCAACACTGCAATGTTGCAGTCCTTTCTCTGCACCAAAGCTATGGTACTGGGGTGAGTAGGGTTGTGCAGCTACTGAACTTAAGTGCTTAAGTGTATCTCCGGGCCTAAGTAAATGAAACTTCATCAGGCCATCAGGCTATTTATATCAAACCATCACGTGTATATATTGCATGTGCACCCAACCTTTACTAGACACTTTTAATTCAACTGGATCATATTGTCATATGAAGTATGAAGTGGTGTAGGTCATTCTACACCCTGAAGAGGAAGAAGAAAGACTGATGATAGGAACAGCAGTGACTGTCCTTCACATTTCTGTCACTCTGCAAAAGTGGACTGCTGACCACAGCAGCTGAGTCATGAGTACCT
Source organism: Pachycephala philippinensis (assembly GCA_013397055.1). Lineage (NCBI taxonomy): Eukaryota > Metazoa > Chordata > Aves > Passeriformes > Pachycephala > Pachycephala philippinensis. Next base: position 840,445 of record VWZT01003310.1, on the reverse strand, counting down.
GCAGAGCATTGCATTATGTTGGCTATTGGAGTGTCCCAAGGCATGAGATGTCCAAGTGGTTGTTGGGGCCAATGCTGGAGTCCATCACACCAAACTGCCCTCCTTCATTGTTCACTTGGAAGAGGTCTCATGAGGAGTGGCTAAAGGAGCTGGGTTTTTTTAGTCTGGAGAAAAGGAGGCTCAGGGAAGACCTCATCATGCTCTACAACCACATAAAAGGAGGCTGTAGCAAGGTGGGGGCTGGTCTCTTCTCCCAGATAACAAGTGACAAGACAAGAGGATATAGCTTGGATATTAGGAAAAACTCCTAACTAAAAGGTTGGCCAGGCATTGGAACAAGCTGCCCAGGGAAGTGGTGGAATCATGATGCCTGGAAGTGTTTAAAAAACGTGTGGATGTGGCACTTATGGACATGGTTTAGTGGTGAATACAGCAGTGTCAGATTAACGGGTATACTGAATGATCTTAGAGGTCTTTTCCAACCTAAACAATACTATGATTCTAAGAGGATTCCTGTTTGTTCTTTTCTCCTTTTAAAGCAGCCACAGGAGGTTTAACTGTAGCTTGGGATACTGGTAGTAAGACAAAGGGGACATTGATGCAGGAGAAGGTTATTTGTATAAAACCTTTGGCTTCTAATCAGCTTTAACTTTTATACCTAGAACTTTGCTTATGGATCCTGGCTATATTCAGGATCACAAAGCTGAAAGCAAAGCTGGTTTATTTAGCCTTAGGGGCTTTTGTGCCCTGATGCTACTTACAAGCCAGTCACGATTTGGCCAATAAATTGCTCAGTGCTTTGCACTTTCAGAGGAATGATTAAGAGCACTGTGTCTACGAATAAGCTATTTGTACTTCACAGTCATCAGCAAAACACTGTTAATAGATGCTGTAGTGTTTGGCTTTGACTTGCCCTTTGCAAAGTTCATACAGTCTGCCATCTGAATCATAGACAGCAGATGCACTGAGGTCTGATCTAGCTGCTATTTGCCAAAACTGAAAAGATATTAAATATAGGGCAAAAAACACAGACATACCTGACACTGCTGAGAGTAGGCCATGCCTTTTAGATTTTCTTCTCAAGTATTATCTTTTTGTATATGACATTTGAGGGTGAGTTATTATATGACTGTGTTCTCAAGGAAAAAAAAATGTATTAAGCAATGAGTGTTCATGAGCCTCTTTTGCACCTTCTATCAAATGCTTTTTGTCAAACTGATAAATATCAAATATTGATTTGTGTTGTTTTCCTGGCACTCCTCTTAAATTTGTCAGGTTTAATGGATCTTCCCCATGATGCTTTATTTATCGTGGAATCCATAGTCATTTTCAAGTGAAATGACAGCTCTTATGATTGAATGGGAACTTCAGCATTAGTCTGGATAAAATTTGCCTGCTATTGATTAAAAGTCAGGTGTCTCTATAATTATGGAAGTGATCTATCATCCTTTTTTTTTTTTTTTTAAATAATGTGTCAATAGTAATCTCAAAGAATAGTTTGTTCATCCTGGATATTAGACAGGTTTTATAACTCAGCACTGGGGATTGAATTCATACAGCTTGATATTGGTGCATGTTGCCACTTACCTCTTTGATACTGGCACCCCTTGGCACAAGGTTAGTAAATACTTTTAGGGGAATTACAGGAAAGGATGTTGTAGTCTCATTCAATGGAAGTCTTCCAGGAGCAAAAGACTGCATTTGGCACTGCTTAGCAGCCAGATCACAGTCTTCATGGTCACACTAAATAAACAGGAGGAACTCCTTCACATACATGAAAAGTAAACCCCAGTCATACTTAGTTTATAATTTCCAGTATCAGGGGTGAAATATTTTTCTAAAGAATCACTTTTTACAATGAAAGTATTTTTTTTCTGACAGCTGTCCCATAAAATGTACACTTAACAAACACCAATGTCACGGCAAATGCTTTAAGCATACTTATCTAATTTAATTCTGAAACGAGCCAAAATGCTATAATACTGGCATTTTTGGGAAGACTTGCAAGAAGTGATCTATTTCTTGTAAGGAAATTTTATGTAGCTTAGGAGTGCATACTGGAATGTAGTTCCCCTCAGGCTGTGTGTCTGAGTGTGTGTGGTTTCATTCCTTCCCCCAGCTTTTTTTAATTGTTGGGAATATTTAGTATAACTTATTATGTTGAATTTTGGGGGTCTATATTTGTAGAATTTTTTTCTTTTTAGAGGGAGCACTATCACTATTATTTACTTGAAATAGATACCTGAAGTACACAGTGAAGTTATATAATGTCTAAATAAATACTTATTTTGGATTTTTCATATACTTTGATACTGTGAAAGAGTCAACATTAATGCAACTCAGATAAATTCAGAAAGGCTTGCTCAGGTACACATTACCCTAAAATTATAAACTTTTTTTTCATTGGTCCATGGTTGAAAATGCCCTTTTAAAACAGCCATGTCATAGTCATCTTGTGAGTGGCCAGAAAAATTGTGTGATACTTTGTGGCAGCTAGTGGAAAAGTAAAAAAGAATTTTTTGTTAAAAGGTCTGTTTAGGGACTTGTCCTGACTTTACAATAGCGGTGACAATTGAGCACTAGAAAAAGAAGGATTTTGATACACAATGACTATTTCAGTGCTTTCTTCTTACTACGCGACATGCTGACAGCGGAATGATTTATGATGCCTCATAAATAAGAGGCAGCATTGCTACTTTTTTAAAAGATTCATTTTTACTTTTAAAATAAATAAATCTTTTGAGTGAGAAACAGATCCTGCCTAGAAAGATGAGGGAAATACACAATTCAGAATCTACTCAAGTTTCATTTACAGTCAAGCTTCTTTCTTGGTCATTGCATGCCTTTTGCACTGGCACTCAAGCCATGACTGGGTCTGGAGCTGTTAAAATGTAGGCTCATCAACTTTGGCTAACGTGCTGATAAATCTGGGTTAAGATTTGAGCTGGTAATGAAGCTTGCATTGAAGTATTGCTTGGTGCAGCAGTAAGAACAATGCCTTTCTGTTTCACATGGAGGTACGAGGTCCATGGAGGAAAGAGAATGATACAGGAAATCCTCCAGGGAGAGAGAGAAGGGGAAAGAAAATGGGAATATGGAGAGAATAACAGTTAAAATCCGTGGAGGAAATCTTAGCAGCTCATCCGTGTATATGTCTTTTATAGCCACTGAGGAAACCTATTGAATCCTGTCTTCTTGTTAAACATTTCCAATATTTGAAGTATTTTTCTGTAAGGCTGAGACTGTTTGCTAACAGTGTGTAATTAACTCTTTCACAGGCTTTACCTGGGCTGCGCTCTCAGCTTACTTGTATCCTACAAATATGTTATAATATAAACATAGGTTTGATTTTCTTCTCTCTTGGGTAGTCTAAGTTTCTTTTCTCATTGAGATTGAGGGTTTTTTTTTTTTTGGTGTGGTCTGTGGGGGTTTTTTGGGTTTTTTTTTGTGGGGGAGAAGAAAACACATAGCTGTGTATCTGTGTATTTCACTGCATACTCAGTGATCACAGTGATTTACAGAAACAATAGATTCAGATATCCTCTGCCTATTTAAGGATGTTCAGAGAAGGAATGAAAATGAGTTATATGTTTGGGGTGTTTTTGCCAGACTCATCATTCTTTATGCTCCTTCTTGGTATCTCAGAAACCCATATATAATATGCTGCAGTGATCTTGAAGAATTCAGCCTAATTTTAAACCAGGGCTTACAGTTTCCATTCCAATGAACTTCTTGGAGTATAAAATATATTTTTTGCATGAAAAACTGTGTCTGCTTCACCTTGTTATTAGGAAGAAAAACTCAAATGACTCTTTATGGTTTTTTTCCTATTCTTTTTCTTTGGAGCTGAATATGACCAGAAATAAAATTGGTCAATTGCAGCCTAAACATCAATGACTTCTTAAAAAAGTAATAATGCCCTTACAATATCAACAGCATAGAAACAGACCAAGGTGCACACTGTTTCAATGTCTTTTTGCATCAAACCCAGAACCACTTCTAATAATCCATGAATTCTGTGGGGACCATGAAGCCAGACTTGATGGACAAGATTCAAAAGTTAATAAAAAGGCATACTGAAAAAGAAGGGCGTTTTTAAAGAATGCCAGCAGATGCACATTTAAATAAGAGATTCATCTTTTCTAAAGAGAGCTAAATGTTTCTTTGAAACTTTTGTCTAGTTATTATTTTAATAGAGAGGTTTATCATTCTGAGATACCGTTCTTAAATCCTTGTAAGTGTAAGCATGGCAGAGAAACAGTTCTTCATTCAATTCCACTCTTTATTTGAGCAGGTGTGGGAAGGAACAGCTTAGGGACACAGACGCTGATAAATGACTTCACTATTAATCTCTAAGTAACATTTTGGAACTGATTTGGACACTATCAACATTTATTTTTAAAAATGTCTTTTATACTAACATTTTAAAAAATGAAGTCAGAATGTTTTTTTAATATTTCATATTTCAATGAATATTCAGTATTTACATTAATATTTCTTGGTTCATTTAAATTAATATTCTTCTTCAGCAGGAAACACAAAAAGTTAAACATATTTATATCCATTAGAGATGATTTAACTGAGCCGTTTATCTTTCAGATATCTTCATTGACACTTTAGGAGAGGAAGGCGGATTTAACAAAAATCTCCAGTCCTTCAGTAACTAAAAATTAGTTCTGGGATAATTTAGATTAATGGAGTTAGGGCTGGATGTTGAACGTATAATGACACGTGAAGTAGGTAGAGTCACAAAAGGTAGGCGCATACACTTTGGGTATCTAAAAATTTCTGTCTAAAAGATGGCCCAAAGGTATTATGGTACACAGTTATTGGTGTGGCTGATAAATTATAATATAGAAATAGCAAGTAATAGTACATATTTTATTTAAGTACCTCACTAGTATGTTCCAAAGAGCTAGTTATTTTATTACTATTTACTAGATTTGCTTAGTATGCAAAGGTCTACCTTGTTTTTTCCTATTATTAACATGTAGTATACAAACTGGCCTATTCATGTTTAGTGTGTTAAACTGGTGGTATATCAGTGTAGCACATCCAAACTGCTCCAGAACATACACAAACACATATGTTGGACCTGAAACACAGGATTGTCTACAACTTTCTCGCGTCTTGGCAAATTTTGTATTGGGAATATGGTGAAAAAGATGGTCCACCTTTTCTCCAATTTCATGGAACAATGCCTTTTTTTTTTTTGCTATTTGATGGTGTTATGAGTTAAAAGAGAGAAATTTAGCTGTGAATCTGTGTCTGAGGAATGAATAGATTTCAGAATAAGAACAAAACATGCTACCATGTTGTTACCATGATGGTCTTTCTCAAGTTCCAGGCAATTTATGAGGAGGAGACCACAAGGGGAAGACAACAAACAAACTGTATTTCTGTACTGCAAAACTCACTGTAGATTCTTTAATTTGCTGCATTGCAAAGCTCATTGTAGATTTTGTAACTCGTAAGGCTTTTAACCAGCAACTAAGGCTTTGAAGTATGTTTTTTGTTAGACAAGTGTGATGTCTGATTGAAGGTTTATTAATGTTGTTTAGTAGGTAGCCATTTTGCTAATGAGTATATACTCCCATTAAGCTCTGACATACCCAGCAGCAAAGCACAATGCTGTTGAACATCTCTGGAGGACCCCACATGAGAAATTTGATGTATGAATGTTTTCACAGGTAGCAAACTCTGAAAAGTATAAATTATACCCTTAGGTTGACCTATAGCCTGCCATTCAAAATGTGGTTTAAGAATAGTGTGGTCTATGTGTGGAAAGCCAAATGCACTAAACCTTTGTAGGTAAATGGGGAATGATGACTGATTTCTCCACAGAGGCTGTCAGTTCCATTCACACTGATGGAAACTTAAGGAGGGTAGGAACACAAAGAGTCACAAAGAGTCACTGAGCCCAACAGGGTCATTACCTAAGTTGCTGTAGTACCCTGATCTGGAGTGTAGAAGTAACACTTCAGAGGCAACTGAAATTATATGGAATTTTTCTTCATTTGGTTATTGAAGTAGTGTAGGCACCAATGTATGCATTTCAGGTTTTTTGTACTTGCTGTCAAGCCTCAAAAAAGCTTGAAGAGACTTTATGGGAAGTAGGAAAAGAAAGCTCATGAAGATTAACATGAAGGTTAGTTGTGGTTAACCCAACTTGCTTTTTGTCCTCAGCTGTGGGGCATTCCTAGGCAAGGCAGACAAAGAATAAGCACAGGGTGGAGCATCAGGCAGGTAGCTTTCTATTAGAGCCAACCACACCAAAAAGTGCAAGTAAACCCCTCTGACTTCTTCATACAAAATCCAATGACTCATGGTATCCTGTGGAATAGTATGGGAGAACCATAGAGCTCTCGTGGGAGAAAAGATATAGAGCGCAGTCAGTTTTCAGAATGTGAGACTTGAGCAAAGTCCAACACTTAAGAAGTTAACTATTACCAGAATACAGAATCATAGGGTAGTTTGGGTTGGAAGGGACCTTTAAAGATCATCTAGTCCAACCTCCCTGCCATGGGCAGGGACATGTTCCACTAGATCAGGTTGCTGAAAGACCTGTCCAACCTGATCTTGACTGTTTCCAGGGATAGGACATCTATCACCTCTCTGGGCAACCTATTCCAGTGTTCCACCACCCTCACAGTAAAGAATTTCTTCCTTATATCTAGTCTAAATCTCCCCTCTTTTAGTTTAAAATCATTACCTCTTGTCCTATCTCCATAGGCCCTGCTAAAAAGTTTGTTCCTATCTTTCTTTTAAGTTCTCTTTAAGCACTGAAAGGCTGCAATGAGGTCTCCCTGGAGCCTTCTGTTCTCCAGGACGAACAGCCGCAACTCTCTCAGCACAGAGAGGTGTTCTTCATAGGAGAAGAGTTTGACCCCTGTGATCAGTTTTGCGGCCCCCCTCTGGACTCACTGCAACAATTCCATGCCTTTCTTGTGCTGGGGACCCCAGAGCTGGATGCAGCACTCCAGGTGGGGTCTCACCAGAGCAGAGTAGAGGGACAGAATGCCCTCCCTCGCCCCGCTGGCCATGCTGCTTTGGATGCAGCCCAGGGTAGAGTTGATCTTCTGGGCTGATAGTGTACATTGCTGGTTCATGTCCAGCTTTTTATCCATTATGAACCCTAAATCCTTCTTCCCAGGGCTGCTCTCAATCCCTTCATCCCTCAGCCTGGATTGATACCCCAATTCAGGTTTGATTATTAGTAAATTTGAAAGAGTTCATTTATGTATGCTAGGTGTGTATGCAAAGGTACTGCACTGATGTCCATTATATGATTTTTTTCTTTTTTATTCTTATTTTGAAAGTTCTGTCAGCAATTTAAATTCATAGAATTCTAAATTTGGACTATTTAAGTTCACTTGGAAGTGGAGTGTTTTATTTTGGCAGGTCTCTTAATATAACTCTACTATAAGGTTGAATTTATCTAAGACTTAAAAAGCAGTCTGCATTTGAAGCAGAATTTAGCTGAGACTCAAAAAGCAGTCTGCATTTGAAATATGCTCTGAATTTAGCTGATAGTAGTAGGCAAAAGGTGCTTAAGCTTCTTGTTTTCTATGGATCTTCTAATTTTGCCCATTCACATTTTCTATGTTATGGATGTGGATGCCTGGTTTCAGCACTCCAGTTTACTCCAAAACAGGTTGTAGAAATATACATCCTAGTATTCTAGAGTCACAAGTGCTATTGCCTCTTAAAGGGATAATTAGCTTGAGTACAAGTTGTCTGTCTGAATCACTGTCAACACAATGCCTTTGACTCTGCTAAGTCAGGGATCTCTGCACGGTACTTGATCATGCAGTGAAAACATGATGGCATACTACAGTATGGGCTAAGTGTAGTTTTTTGTTTTTATTGAAATTTAGATGTAACAATGTGGTTGCATCAGTGAAAGCTGATGGCTCTCATAAATATCAGTCTATCAGCTTAGCTCGTTAATGTGTTCTACCTTCATGTATTATGCACAACTCAAAGTCTGTGTGTATAAGGGAAACATTTTTTTAAATAGCCCTATTATTCTTCAAATATCTGTCAATATTAATGTTCCCTGTTTCTAAGACCTTAAAAAATAAAAAAGATTTAGCTTGGCCTTTGCTTCTGTCATATGCAACAAGTTCCAACAGCTTCATTAACCTATGGAAGATGTTTATAAATTCTCATGCAATTGCTTTGCTCCCTTGCCCTGCATTTGAGTGTACTCTTAATGATCATTAGCTCACTACCTTCTGCTCTGAATATTATCTAGGTTCTGCTGTCCAGGACTGAAAATAAGAAAATATTATTTACTTCTGATAGATCAAACAGTCCCCTACACAACATTTGCTCAACGCTACTAAAGATTCCTCTAAAGTATTAGTGAATATAATCCTGCTTGAGCTTTTTGGGATCGTAGTTTTTTTTTAATTCTCCTTCCATCCTTATTCTTACAAAAAGGTAATCTATGCCATTCTTGTCCTTCAGAACAGAATTTTCCAAGTCCCAAGTGCAATATTGTGCAGTGGTGTTTTCTTTACACTTGGCTCTCTGTGGTGTTGCTGGTGTGTTTTCTTTTTTTTTTTTTTTAAATATGTTAATGTGTCTATAAATTCTGAATTTAATCTCTATTTGATTTTTTGTTGTCATGTTGTTTTATATACTTTACTGAAAAAATATACCTATATATTACATTTTGTGTAAAACTCAGCACTCTTCCAATTACAGAAATAAATTCAGAGACAGCTTCTTCTTCTGAATATACCAAAAACTGCTATCAAGACATAAAGTACAAAAGAAATAACTATTCCTTTCTTCAAGCCTTCTCTATTCCCAGTGCATTACTGAAGTGTACTTTAAGTCTCTCTAATTATCCTTTACCATATTTGACAATTTTGACTCTGATAAGGTTTTTCATACACATTTTGGTTTTTGTGTAAGGGTATTTTCCTGACTGTGGATACAACAGCTATTCCTGTTGATCAGAACTGAGGAATTTGAGAGAAGGAAGCTTTTTCACTTGCATTTGCTTACCCTTACCTGCTTAAGGTTGAGTAATAATCTCTTTGATTAGTGAATGTGTATACATTGAATAAATAAGGCAGCCCAATTTCAGGTTCCAAGCAACTAAATCTATGGGCCATGGTCGTTTTCTGTCTGAATAGAACATTTTTCATTTTTTGTGGTCTGACTGACAAGGCAGTGGAAAATCCATTCTAGGTACTTATCACATGACTTATAAGCATTTGGTAAATGATGGTAAGGCCTGACTTTGAACTGTACGTTTCCCAAAGAAATTTAAAAGCTTACAAAAAAGAGAAGGCGGACAGAAAACTAGAAATCTTGAGGCAAGTAAGTATTTTTGGGTGGGAGAAATGCAGGTATATATTGCTCAACTTGGCATTACATTACTCTTTAAATGATTATGAAGAGCCTTTTGTTCAGTGTTATCAGCCATTTTTTGTTAGCTGTTAGTAAAACATCAATTTTCATGTTCCATACCTTAGCCAGGTTCACAAAAATTTAGAACCCCTCAGAGACTTTGAAGCTTTTTTACCTTTAATATTTACACTACCTCCTGGAAAGAGTCCTTGTGAATTACTCCCTAATTATAGTTTGAAGGAGCCGAAATATCAAACTGAGCTTAATCTTTTAACCTGTTGACTCCATATAAGTAGTAGGAATCTAAATTTCATGAGTTTGGGGTTTTTGTTTTGTGTTTTTTTGTTTGCTTCTTTAAAATCCTCCATTTCAGTGCTCAAAGAAGAAAGTAGCTAAAAACATCTGAACAAAGTGGCAAAAATTGAAAATTAAATTGAAGAGTCTTCGAAATGCTGGTGTGATTAATTAGATTTGCCATAAAAGCATCCTGATATTATTGTCTGCCCTCACTAAAAACACTAATAAAATATGAAGACTGACCATTTCCAAGATGATGTATTTGAAATGCAATCATAAGACCTTCGTACTATGTTCTGCTTTTCTACAGTTTCCCTCTGCTGTTATGCCTGTTTAATCCTGTAGTCATGTACCTTTTACCCTACTAAGCTCTGGGGTCCAGTTAACATCTTGCAGTAGGTGTTTGCTAGATGTCAGGGTTACCTTGAAGAGGTAGGTGTTATGAGCCAGTTATTAAAATTATTGGAGAGATGTATCTGTCTGAATGAAGGAGCAAATAAGACCACATGCCCAAGTCAATAGTATGGATTTTATTTAACAGTAAATGTGAGGTAGAGATAGAAAGAGAAAAAAAAGTGTGTGGGGGGGGTGTGTGGAGAGAGAGAGAATGACAAAGAGAGAGATTAAGTATAAAATATCACTACTCCGTGAATCCCAATGGTGTCCAGTTGATCCTCTTCTTCTGGTCTTCTTGATGGTGAGTGTTCTGGAAAATATCAAGTTAAATGGATTAACATACTTTCAGGTCAGGTGGGAATGGCTGGGTTACTCCCCTGGGGAGGGGCAAGTTTGACACTGTCTCTTGCCCTGGAGACTCTGGATCTCTTGCATCACTTAGGACCACATGCAGTGCTCTGGTGCAAGGCCTCAGGAATCAGTCTGGGGCACTTTGGGGGTCTCTGATGGATCATGACACCTCCTCAACTGCTTCTGACGTGAGTGTCCCATGGATGCGGCCTTCCTGGGGCAGGTGGTGTTGACAATTGAGCCAATTTGTGCAAGGCAGGATGGGTTTTCACTCCCTCTGACCAGAGGTTACGCCACACACCCGAAACCTCTCCTCCTTGGAGAGGCTGGGGGAAGTGCATGCAAATGTGGCCTCAGCAGATGAAACTGTGGGCTATGGACTCCCCCACCCCCTCACTCCACTCCAACCCAGAGATGATTTTCAGGACAGCTGCTGGGCATGGCTTTCTTGCGGATAGACACATTCTTCCCCCTCAGCCTTGTTTACTTCTCCCCAGACTTGAGATAATTGGACAACAGTGTCACTTTTATCTCAAGTTCCCTTAGGTGGCTTAACTCACAGTCCAAAGTTCCAGGAGGCAGATTCAGGGAAGGGTGGCCTTTGTTGGTCACAGCTTCTTTATGTAGTTTTGTCATAACGGGCATTTTACATTTATAACAGTGTTTAAGCCATTAATCATAATATTTCAGTCTCTCACAGTAGGTCGTTAAAGTTGCTTCAACGTTTTATTGAATATGGAGAACAGGGAGGAGCAGCCATTAGCCCATGGGCTATTTCTAGCCCAAAATGTTTGACTCAGCTTGTTTCTGCTGCTTTTCCATGTTGCTCCAGATAAGCCTCAGGAGCAAGTTACCAATGTAGCTTCCAACGTTCCTGGTGCACCCGTGGTTCCTCTTCATGGTATGATGCATGCATTTACTGTGTTAAGACTATGACTTTTCCTATGTCAGCTGGGCCCTCAGGCAAGTGAACAACCCAGAGGTGGCTGTTGGCATGTCCTGGCAGCAGAGATCTATTCTTTTTGAGCAAAAACTTCACTTGCAGCTGTAGTGCAATAGGATCCACACACAGATGGATGGCACTACCCCTTTGGTTGTGGTAACAAACACTACAGTAAACTACAGACTGTCCTAGTTAGACTTGATGCATAGGTATGGCTTCAGACCAAGTGTTCTGCATTTATCAGCAGCTTCTTCATGTTCTTTTCTCTTTCTCAACCACCTGCCTACACTGACATCTGCACCTTATCATTTTGCTTCATATGCCAGTGCTGCTCACCCAGTGGGAGTCTTTATACTCCTAGGATTTCACAGACTTCTACTTAATCAGCTATTGTTTATATCATGTATGCAATTGGAATTATTCTTTTGATTTGAAATTATTATCTGAGTTATGTGTGAGCTTTGAGGAAGACACCTGTAGAACTGGTAATTGGAGGAGGATTGATTTCATCATAATTTAGAAGACTTTCGTGTCCATACTGAAATTAGTTTAGACTTCTTTTATAGTGAATAGAGAGAAAAGAGCACTTCAAAATTAATTTTTTATTTTAGATAAACATTCTAGGCAGTGTTCTATTTCTTTTCTCTTTGTAGATATCGGTAGTGAAGGACAAAAATGTCGCCAATGTATCCTATTATATATGTCATTCTGGTGCCTAGCTGATCTCTGTTTCCTTACATTTTATGTTTATGAGAGCCAAGTCACGATGAAGAAAATCCTACCTTTGAATTCTCTAGTGTATGTTTGTATTCCCCAATTAAATTGTTCATTAAATGTTGTATTTAAATGTTTATCAGCTGTGCTGCTGCACACTTTTATGTAAATAGCAGTAGTTATCCATCTTGGTTTGCTTTATCTACATATGCTTTCATCCTGTATTTGTATTTTATTAAAAATACTTAATCTAACCAGTTTAAATTTCTCATTGAACATGAATAAATCATTAATATGATTTTACAGTCTTTAATTGTGAGTCCCACATTTGTAGCTACAGAGAGAACTGTTTAATTAAGAAATGTAAAGTTAAGTACCATGTCACTGATTTCACACGCTCCTCTCTCCCCCTGTTATTTCAGCCAGTTTTCTTTCTGGTAGTATTTGTTCTTAAACCTGGAGTAATGAGCTAAATCAGTGCAATTACTTATAGAATAAAGTACTGTCAACATGGGCAAAAATGGAAAAGTCTGTCTAACTAAACTGCAAGTTTTTTCACCTGTTGTATTCAATAGCTCATCAAGACTTTGATCTGCTTTTCAAACTTACTCAAATACACAATGTCACTGATTAAGCATAAGAAGAACAAGAAGTTCCTCTATTTTTCATATGTCTGATTCCAAGAAATTTAGAGAGCTATCCAAAGCACAGAAGCTAACGACAATGTTAGACTTCAGTTATTGAGGAAAAACAGCCTGACAGGTCACAGCAAGCCTGAGTGGCACTGCAAAGCCAGTCTGACAGTCAGGCTTTTGTTTCAGAAGGTGGAGGAGGTACAGAATGTGATTATTTTAGGTTATATTCTCACTCCACAGGGAGAATGTAGGGAGAAGTTAAAGTGACCTATTAAGGTGTTGGAAAGGTTTCTGAAATGACAGTGTTCACAATCCCACGAAAAGGAATAGAGTGGCAGGGTAAAATTAATAAACTTGGGAAAATCAGTCTTTTGGAAATGACAGGCAGAGTCTCTTGGGAAAAACGGCTAAGTAATAAAGCTCTCTCTTCATACCTTCTCTAAATATGTTATGAGAAAATGGAATATGTTAAAAAAAAGCGGCAATCTATACTAGTGCAGAAGGAGGGATAAGAAAGCATATTGAGAGGTTGGGGTTTTTTGTTATTTTGGATTTGTTTTGTGCTCTTTTATTTTGTGGCTTTTCTGGTTGGTTGTGAGGTTTTGGTGTGGGCTTTTTCAGTATTTCCACAGTGCTTCTCATGGTCCTCGTTTCTTGGTTATGCTTTCAATATATTTTGTGTATTCTTTTTGAGTTCCTGGCTGTTCACCTTTCCATTGCTCCTCAAATTTAATAAGTAATGACTGAGAAGGTACTTCCTTTACTCTTTGTGTGCTCAAAAATAATTTTTCTGCATCTGGATTATATCTGAGGGGCAGAAGAAAGGCTAAAGACAATAATAAAGGGATAGTATAAGCTAACACATAATATAGAGAACCAAACTAGCATGTAAACTTCCTAATTGGCAAAAAAAGATGAAAAGATTCATGGAAAAATTGGAGAAATAGAGGAAAGTATCCATCGCTCTTCAAACAAATGATAGCATTAAAGCATTTGTTTTGGCAGAATAAAGATACTTTGTAATTAGATTTCTAATGCATTAATTTTTAATACGGACAGAGAAAGAACAGTTTTAAGAGTTTTTCATTAGCTTGGCTGTTTTTAATTGGCAAACTGTAATGTATTTTTTTTCTTCAAGGGCTTAAAAAAAAGAAAGAGGCACTTTTTGAATCATTAATTATTTTTGAGAAATGATGGAGGACAGGTTAGATCCTAGGGGACTGAAGAAAAACAAACAGTATATAGAAAATGTAGTTTAAGGGTGAAGAAAAAATGAGCACAATGTGCAGTGCTAGGGAAGAAAAAAAATGCTCTAAATGAATTATGAAACAATTTATAGGACCTAGAGGATAATGAAATAAGAAAACAACCAGATAAACTTGACAAGAGCAAAGTGTGTCAAAAAATCTGTTTACTTTCTTCAGTGAAAAATTCTTATCTAGTGGATAGAGAAATAGAAAGCAGTCTGTGATATTTTGCCCTGTAAGAATTCTGATATTGCCTTATTTGACATGAGCAAAATGACCAGTGACATTGCCCAGACGAAACTGCTGATCAGTACATGTGCAACTGGCTGATCCCCTGTCCTCCACCCCACACTCTGTGGTTTTCTCTCAAATCGAAAGGGCCTTCTTTGGTACAGCTCTACCTAATGTTTTCAAATATAGGTTTGTTGTTAGAATGCAGCATATAGTTAGAACGTCTCTGGATTTAACTGTGTTGGGTATATATTAAATATTACAGGAAAACACCAGAATAAGCTTTGAGAAATGATGAACCAGCTAATCACCGGTACTGCAGTGGAGGATTGCAGCTTGCAGCAGATGGTCAGCCACATGTCTGGAACAAGGAAAAGGTCAAATAAACTTTTTTCATTTTCTTGTAGGAGTAAAATCACAGGTCTTAAATTGAAATGAAGTAACAGAAGTTTTGCTTGTAACACATGGGAGTTAATTATTATTCTCTGGTGTGATTAAAACTCTCAGCTGGAACAGTGTGTGAAGCTTTAAGTATCATCCTTGAAGGAATGTGTAGTTAAAGTGAAGGATATCCAGAAGAAAAGAAATCCGACAGGTTTGGAAAACATGAAAATCATGAAAGAATTCCACTCTGGTAAGTTTAAAAAGAGATTATGTCTTTTTCAAGATGTGCAAATCCCTAATAAAAAGATGGAAATTACTTCCCCACACCCCAGTAGTACTAGGAGAAAATAGAAATAATCTGTAGATGTTGTTAACAAATGAGGAAACCACTTTTAAATGGTGAGGCTCATAAACCACTGGAATAGCACACCAAGGAAGAGTGTGGAACCTCCTTCAGTTCATACTGTATAGAGCAAAAAAAATTGATACTGGTCAGAGATGATCTACATGAGTTTCCTTTCCTACTGAAGGCCAGACTTGTGGATCTTGAGGCCTCTTCCAGCCCTGTCTTAGTATGATTTTTCTTATTCAGAGGTCTAAATGTGCTTCTTCCCTTTCAGGATATGTTCTCTAGTTAAAGCTACTGACAGAACTTTTGTAAGGAGAACAGTACGTTCAATAATTCAGAACACACAATGACTTGTGTGGGATGACTGCAGGTACATTGCAATTGCAGTCAGTATTTGTGCAGGAAAATAACCCCTACTATTAAAGATTCTATGGTGTAAGAAGTTAATAACCAACAATGTAATTTTACCTAAACATTAAAGGGAGATAAATAACAACAGAATATGCAGTAGGAAATAGATTTGAATTTGACCTTTTCTCTCCATTATTATTGCCATGCAAAGTACTGGCATGAAAATTTGGTAAAATGTTGGTGTCTGTATTTTGCTATCTACTGCTGCTAATGAGTATTTCTGCCTGATTTTATTGCAGGAAAGTATACAGAAAGAAATAGAACTTAAGTTTATTAAATGGTGTCACTATTACATTTTGCATAATTTGTTTTGAGTTTACATTTCTGCTGTAGCAGTCTAATGAAAATTAATATTTCAGGGATATATTAATCTATTGTACCAGCCAGATAGAAATAAATCCTGAAATATTGGGCTATATACCATCATCTTTCTTTTCCCTTGATATTACAACTGATTTGGAGTGCACTGACTTCAAACAAAAAAAATCAGACCAAAGAAAAAGAACCCTTTTGTGAAGATTCTGGTAGTTATGAGAGCTAACAGTTTTAAAATAATCTAGGGAGATACCAGAGAATTACACAGAGGATAAAAAAAAACCCTTAAGTACATATTAAAGTCTCAAATATGTCTACAGTTCCTGAAACAAGTTGAAGAGCTGCCTTTTCTGTCAATCTGGTGGGTTTATACACGAGATCATGTTCTAGACAGCTATTGCAAATGCTAGTATTAAATGTTTCTCTTAGAGGAAGAAACTTACAGGTATTGGGCAGTTTTCATATTAATGATACAGGCTGTGACTGCTTGTTTATTTGTATTTTATATTACTTTACCATTTGGACTTGTAAATATTGTCTCTGTTTTTACAGAGAATAAGAAAACTCGTTTTTAGGGTGATTTCTTGTTAACCAATATTTTTCAAAATGCCCTTTCCAGATGAAGTAATACTATTTCAGCCTGAGGCTGCCAAATCCACCTGGAGTTATCCACATTTTAGGGTCAGTTGCGAGGTATAAATCAATGAGAACTCTGTCCAGTTCATTTATCTTCTACTTCCCTTTGACTCATCAGCTTCAGGAGCAAAAAAGGAAAAACATTCTCTCCTTTGAAATCTTCTGAAGCAGTACCCTCTCCAAATTATCCCAAAAGCCTAAGATTTGGGCCATCAGTCAACGCTTCAACCATAACTTGTCTTTTGGGAACACTTTATTGCAAATAGGATTAAGGATATTTTCCTCTTTAAAACTGTATACCTAGTGAGCCAGGGTATATATTTCAGTTTCAGCATAGTCTGAAGCACCCATGTGTGCAGTCCCACAGCTGCAACTTGCTCACTAGTAGATTGAGGTAGGGAGCTTAATAATGGAACTACACTCCTGTGTAACATAGCTGATGGAAGCCCTTTTCCAATTGTGTTAATGTTTTCTTCAGAAATACCAGGCTCTGTGTTGTTATAGAAAGAGAGAGAACCCCATGGGATGTAAAACTTACTTGTTGTGGGGGAGTGGGTTCCATTTAGCAACTTTTCTTTTTCCTCTGCAGCATTTGTCACCCAGTGCCTCAACAGACTGTCAAGGTCCTGTCCAAAGTGTGTAGAGTGGGAGGCTTCTTACCCTTAAACAATACACATTTAAGGAAGCTCTTTTTCTACGGAGTTCTCACATTGGTAGTGCCATCCTTGGGAACTGAGGATGGAGGGGGTGCTGGTGAATGATTGTTTTTCAATATTTATTTGGTGGTTCTAGTTGCATAAACTTAAGAAAAAGCAAACTGGTTTTAACCTGGAGAGGTGCAAGATACACCACCTTCTCCCTGGTAAGGGGGAAGTAATTTGTTACTATACTTAAGTGTTTGCCTACTAGTTTGCTCCATCTCTTTAGTGTTGGGGTTTTTTTTTTATTTTATTGTCTCATAGAAGTAGTTTAGGAAGCTGAATTCTAGTTTCCCAGACCTAATTATAAGATCTCAGTACTTTGAAATTTTCCTCCAATTTACATAATTCTGTTACTGATGTCTGTATGTTCTTTTCAGACTTAATTTCTCTATAACTACATCTTTAGAGGATTGATAAATACTCAAGTCTTTAAGACCTTCTTAAGCCGTAATTGTTCTGCATATTTCCCTGCAATGCTATCTTTATAATTTTCATTTTCTTTTATTTGTCGTTGATTTCAAGCTTCTGAAGTTAATTTTGGGTCTTGATTCTAACCTTGGAATCAGCTAATGTGTTGGCAAAAAATATGAGAGAATTAATTTTGATTCTGAAGTTGCCCAATAATTGGTCTTTTGGGGGATATGTGTTTAAAGGCATTCTTCAGGAGGCTAGTCCAATACCCAGGAGTTCCCACAGTATTTTGTGATGCAAGTTTTCTTTAGTCCCATCAAGATCTTGTAGTGTGATGGAGGAGTTTACTTAAATGCAGGTTCAAAAAGACATCCACTCACCCCTGCCCTGCTCTCCAAATTCTGCTATTTGCAACCCATTTTCAGGGAAGTTGTCTGAGAATTGAGCAATTGCAATCAGAGTCGCAGTGGTATCTGTGAAACAGTCCCAGTCAGTGCCCTGCAAGAAGGCATCCATTCAGCACCAGTGCATCACATAAAAGGTTTCGCCTAAACTGAAATGCAGAGGAGTAAATTACTGAATAGGTTTGTCATTAGATATAGGTTCACCATTAGTTTAGAGGTTCACCATTAGTTTAGAGCACTTGCTGTAAATTTGTTAAAAATATTGCATTCAGACCTTCGCTGGAGTCTGAACCTGTCTTTCAGGCCGGTATGAATTGTTGAAATCAGCCACAGGGGTTGATTAAGGAAAAAAAATATCCTGCAAAATATTTGCATAGAGGAATGATATCTACCATGTAAACAACCATTTGAAGAAATTTTTCATTGCAGGGTGAGAGCTGTGCCAGAAGTTATTGGCCAGCCATCTTTGCTTTGCTGACACTGTGGCGTATTTGTGTAAATGGTTGACTGAGTCCTGACTTTTACAGAGACTCTGTAATTGCCTAGTAGAAGCCTTTTCTCTCAGTATTCATATTTGAGACTGTTTTAGCCATATTCAGAGTTGGATTTATTTCTCATTGTGCTGTTCCAGTTAATGTTACAACCTTTTGAAAACAAAGTTTTAGTTTTCTTTCAGACAGTGATATTGTATCTTTTGTATTTTCTCCAAGGGGACTAAGATTGGGAAAGTGCCAGTGTCTGTGGAAGTATATTCGTTTAAATTGCTGTCTCTGGATTTGTTTCTTGATAGATTGCTTTCCTTAAGATATCTTTTTAATGTGTTTAAGATGATGAACACATTGGGCTGGGCAGTCTCTATGGAGATGACTGCCCTCCTTTTGTGTGGAGTAGGCTGGAAAAGGAGGAAGAGAGAAGAAACATTTAGTTAGCGTGTTTGGCAGCCATGGACTGGTTTCTGGATGCAAATTGTGGATGATGTGTCTCCATCGTGTTTGACCCCTGAGAATCTTTAGGCAGCACTGCTGACAAACTTTTTTCTCTTTGTATCTCCTGTCATCCTCTCCAATGCATATGGTCTATCCTTTCTTTTAGAGTGTCCTTTGTTTTCCCACTCTGGGTGTTATTGAGAACTCATGTGTAGATAGATGTTCTGGGATCTTCGTGATGGGCTGTGTCATCCAAACTTGTCATCCTTTTATCCCTTTCTCCTCTTGTTCCTTCTGGTGCCTCCACACTCCCTTCCTAACAATGTTAACATTTCTGTTACAAATACCCGTGCAGAGAAAGAAGAAATTGCTGATTTTCCCTGTTTGTGGTCCATGTACCATGCAGAGAAAGATTGGTAGGGGTAGATCAAAAGTAGAATGGAAATTTCTGGGATAGATTAAGAATTTCTCTGAAATTCTTAATTCAACAGCCATAAAAGGAGCTGCAGACAGTCCTTTAGCTATTGGATGTACGAGGCCCTAAGAGACAGCTTTCTTTGCTGTGCTTTTAGCAGTGCTCTTCCATCATCAGAGAGCGTGTGGAGAGTGATGCATGCAACTAACACTCCGTGGGAGCAGAGAACTGCCAAGAGCTGGTGCAAACACAGGAAGCAGCTGCCAGCAGCCTTCTCTCTGTCTAAGAGAAATACCATGAGGTACCAGGGAATAGGAATCTTTTGTCTTCTTAGCCTACAAATACTTCAAATTATGTAAGGCAGCAGGTCTACTGTTAGGACTTCCTCTCTCCTGCTGCTGTCTTAAGACTCACTTTCCAGGAAAGCAGAGCGTGATCTTCATAAATATAAAATGAGAAAAAAAAGGTTGCTGTCAACTCATATGTGTTGCAGTGGTTAATGGCACTATAGATCTCAAGTGCTGACTTCCTCTTGAAAAACACTGTTGCTTTTGTCAGGTGTGCTCCTGTATTCAGCCTTTTCCCCAGAAAGGTCAGAGTGTAGAGAAGGTTAAAATTAGTAATAATAAAATAGATCAGTTAATTTTTAAAAAGCTGAAAGAAGAAAAAAAGAGTGAGGTGTCAATAGAACAGAGATAGCAAAACAAGAGAAGGAAGACTGCAGGTAAAAGTCATAAAAGAAAAGAAAAATGTAATGGTGAATTCAGAAAAGATAGGAAGACTGACATTACAAACAAAAGATAAAACCAAGTGGGTGATGTAGCAACTAATCAATGAAAGCATTATAAAGTATAATGCAAAGATATTTGCGACAATGAGGAGTAACAGCCTAAAACAGCTCTAACTGCACAGCACAACAGAGATACTTGTCAGGCACTGAAAGCATTACAGCTTCATTAGCATGTGCCTGGGTTAATTAGCACAAGTGTGGAGTGGTGCCGAGGCAGCTGCAAGGCTTCCAGCCCTGGGGTGGGCAAACCGGCAGAGGGAGCATCTGCAGGATGCTTTGAGTCGCACCTGAGAGCAGAGGCCAAGGCTGTTTGACCCAGCCTAATACAAATATAAACAACAAGACCTGGAAATTGCCTTCCTGCAGGGTTTCAGGTGATAAAGAGAAAGAAAGAATAGAAGAAGAAGAAAACGAAAGGGGAGAAAGAGACTAGATAGCTAGGGGGGTTGGGTCCCAAGAATAAGAAGAAATCAAAGAAGATGGTGCCTCACACATATTAACCCCATCAGCTCATATCCTCCTGTCATTTTTTCCAGTTTACACTAAGTGTTTGAAGCTGCCTACTTGTGAAGGGCTCTGGAGTAAAAAGTAGTGCAAAGGGGATGGGGAATATTTAGCCTGGAACAGCTCACAGTGGCACTGCTCTTCCTTGTGTGATATAAACAACTGTTGCTATTTTCAAGCTGTGTGTTATTCTCATCTCTTAGAAAGAACTATGAGTATGTTGTCTGGTGTTTTGAAAATCCTTGTAGTATTGCAAGTTACTAGGGACTGCTTACCCTGTCTTTTAGAGAGTAGAATCCAGACAAAGGGAAATAGATGATTTGCTCAAGTTCAGAGGAGATGTGTGCCACAGAAAATATTTCATTCCAAACCTCCATGGTTTTACTCTGCTGTCTCCTCAGTGGAGATCCATGTGAGCAGTCCTCTCACTAATTTACCAACACAGGAATAAAAAAAATCACAGATAATTCCTGCTCTTGTGTCACAAACTCAATATCCTGTCTAGCACAGAGATTCTGTGAGTTACTCCTGCATTTGGATGAGTGCTGCAGAGGAAATGAAGTATAGTCAAAGATAAATGCCACAGCAAATGGAAATTTATGTGGCAGAATGAACTAAGTTAGCAATGTAGTTTTGGTGCTGAATTAAATATTAAAGTGAGTGAAATTGCTGCATACAGTTTGGACTGTCATGCATTTTAATGTTTAATTCAGAAAGCCTCCTTTTTAAAGTTTCCTCAGTTAATCTTGGGGAAATAAGAGACAAAATCAAATGCTGGCCTGCTACAGAAATTTGGATAATTGCTTGATTCAGAGTTTCTTTCAATTCTGTTGTGAAGAACTTGTCTTCTGAGCTGCAATTAAAAAAGAATTTTTCCCCCTGAAGCTTCAGTCTAGGTGAACTGATAAAAGCTGAGATGTCTTTTTTTTTATTATTACGTTTTTCATATTTTTCACTTTTAATTCATAGTTAGCTTATTTTTTCCCATGATAGGTGTCTTCAGAAGTTTCTGTAAATCACTCCAAGTGCTTTTTAAAAAATGAATAGAGAGTTCCAGGATTGTATGTGAAATATGAAGTATTGAAATTGTAATAATTCAACAGGTGACTGAAAAGTATTGAAAAATAAAAAAAACATTTTATCTGTAAGTGTGGAGAAAGTAAGTAGAATGTTCATGAAAAAATGGAAAAATTCCCTTTATTTCAAGATGAATATTTATTAGAAAATATAAATTATGATGCATATGTATGAGGCATTTGAAATAATGCTTTTTTGGTTATAGTACCAAACAGACAAAATTTGAGGAACATTAAATGACATCTTTAAACTTTGTGCTGTTTTATAATCCAACCCCCGTATAATAAATGAGACAGGGATGCAGAGAAAATTATATGTGAGTTCATATTTGAAGATTGCTTGTCACTGTGTCTATGCAAGAGGTAAAATATCTGGGGAAGTATGAGGAATTCTGAAAAAAAAAAGAATAAATATTTTCAGTTCAATTCTGCAATATTTATCGGAAGTTATAAGAGCCTATCATAAGACCAAAGCTAAAGTTTTCAATCTATTCTTTTTCTGGTTGGGAACTTTGTGAGTATAATAACAAAAAATTACAGCCCAGAAAATTGATATAGAAAGCCTTTTCAGTGGGAGCTTTGTTGTATTTCCTCCATCACTGTTCTTAGCATTAATCTGTTCCTGACTTACAGTTCTGTCCCATTGTTTCACTTTAGAGACTGGTGCCTTATCTTTAAACTGCTTGTGGAAAACAAATATCTACTGGGATGCTGTTGCAATATGTTTTATTGGGTAGGGTTAGAAGTATTTCAGTTAGCTAGTCTGTTGGTATTTTTTTTTTGTCTTAAGCTTTTATCATGTCTGTAATATAATTTTATCATACCATATAAAGCAAAATGTTAGGAGGAAAATAATTTGAATCAATGTCATGCTCATTCTTTTTGTTCCTAATCCCTTTATTCTCAATATTTAAGGGGTATAGTCAGCAAACTGATGAACATAATGTAGTCTAAAATTACGTCCTGAATGGAATCCTTGTAACATTTTACATGCACAGAGATGACATTTATATTTAAGTATTTTTGTCATGTAAGCATATAGTCTGGTTTCATTCAGAACCATATCCTCGAGTAAAACCACTGCTGATTATCCCAGCTTCAAAAAAATGATGGGGTGAATCCCCATGTACCTGAAAAATCAAATTTAGCTTTCCTTTTTTAACCTTGTGAATCCACATAAAGCACATTTGGAGATGTAGAAAATCTGTGACAAAACAAATGAAGGCAGAGTTTGACCCACAGAAAGTTGGACAGGAAGAAAGGAAACAAGACTTTTCAAGCCATGCAAGAATGGTGAATACTAAACTTAAATAGTTTCTAATGCTCTTAAGTTTGCAACACCCAACAGGTATTGCAACAAGGAATTATCAACTAGAAAGGGAAATTTAAATATTTTTGTTAATGAGGGCCAGTTGAAACAAAGGACTTCCACCTAAACCAGGTAGAATTTATAGACTTGAGTCTTAAGCTGTGCTCTGAAAGGCCTGCTACTCAATTGAGAGGGAACATCAAATTCATGAGGTATCTCCTGAGAGGTCCCTCACTCTGATTCTGTTCTCCACAGGCAGAATTTTCTGGTTTGAGGATCATGTCGGTTATACCTAAGACGTCTGGCCTGCATATAGGACCAAGAGATGATATAGCACACACAAAAAAATTAAGTTACAATAAAAATAAAAATAGGAAAAAAGCACCTAAATTTTCCAGGCTGCCATTTCCAGATAAGAAGTTTTATTGAAGCTAGTCTTGTTGACAGGAAAAATATTATTTATCCATAAGGGTTTGATTAAGTGGAAGATTAATTTTCAAGCAGGACATTGAGAAAACCTTTTAACTTTTCAATTTTGCAAAGGAACTTTCCTCCTGTGACTTGTTGTGTCTCTGTGTCTTACTGAGAAGAGAAATCCTCGTTTATTACTGTTTATTCTCCATGTGTTCAGAGTGCTTGGGGTATAAACTAAATTAAAAATTATCTTGTCTACATGTTTTACCTAGAGCAGTGATGATGTGAGGATTCTTGAGCCACAGAAGAGATGAACAAAAGATTTGTCTAATATGTTTTCTTTACAAATCTGCCTATCTGCTGACTCTATATATTTTACAGTTTTCTTAAAAGGTAGTCTGTAGGGACATGGAAGGAAAACTGTGATTGATATAAATGTCTGTCCATATATATGTCTATTTATATAAGGTGACAGGATCTCCACAGTCTTTCCCACAAAATGGTAATGATACTCAAGAGTCTTGATCATTGTCTGGGGTCTTAAAAAAATTGGAAATATATCTAGATGATGCCATAGATTAAAGAAATTCAGATGTCCTCAGGATTCTGATGGTTAAACCTGTGGAAAATTAAGATTGGCCATCCAATCAGTGAGAAAGACAATCTGTTGGAATCGGTAATGAAGTGTTTTCCCCAGTGAATGTCTGTCAGCCCCTGTTCTTGCTTGCACACTGGCTTCTGGATGACTTCCAAGTATAACATATTACTGAAATCCTCTACTGCTTTGAGTATTTTCTTAGTCTTTTCCAGGTGGTGTCTCTAAGCCTTTTAAATTTACTTTTTCTATGGACTTGTTCTTTTTTTTTCCAGGCTTTTCCTGCTCTTCACATACTCCTAAATGCCTTTTCTTTGTGGGCTCCTGACTTAACTCCCCCACAGTGCAACTGACTGATGACTATAGTCAATGCTTCAACCTTCCTTTACTCATGTTGAAGGCAGAATTCCTTCCCTCTTCCAGCTGAGAAATCTTTGCTTCTTGCCACAAATAACATGAAAGGGAAATGATAAATGAGTTACATATGCAGGTACACAACTCAGAGCAAGGTTCTACAACAGAAAATCAATGGTTTGGCTGCAGCTGCTCTAGTAGCCCTGATTCAGGTGTAGGAATGCCAAGAGAGGGATTATTAGATCTTGGTGATGTTCATCATGTCGGATTCACATTGGTGCCCAGGTATGGGTTTGTCATGGTTGGTGACTGACAGTCTGTTTATCTACAATTATAAATTTACAGCTTAGTTTGTGAACCTTTCATGTGGCCTTTAAAAATTTGGTAATCTGATAGGATTCAGTAAAAGACGGAGAGGCAGAATTATATTGCTGATTCATCCTGCCAGCCAGACTGATACAACACCCTGGCTCCACACCAGGAATGTAAAAATGACTGAGTTTCTCTCTGGCAAAGAAGAATCCATATGCTTTACAGACACTAAAGTTCATGGAGAAGATTATGTCAAGATTTATGTCTGCTGTTATTTAAGTTAATGAGGGAAATCTATCTAGGGGTAATGCATGCATGAGATCCAGTTGAATTAGCTGTTTTAAGAGCATGATGAAAGCCTATCAGGTTGCACATGTTACTAGACTTTTTCTTCTAGTTTTTGCAGTGAAAAGCAAAGTGACATTTCCTTTTTCTCCTCCTATTCATGCTTTTACTGAAGAAAAAAGAATTTTGGAGGTTATGGGATTATGAAGAATTTAATTTGCTTTAAGATTCTAAAGGTTAAAAGCCTAAAGAAGTTAGTTATTACAAGTGGGAACGTGAAAGTCAGCTGGAGATGTCAATTTAATAGGAAAAATCAGATTAGAAAATGGAGCTACAAACTAAGTGTACTTTTATAATGATGGTAAATTAATTATATTAGTGCAGCCCATTAAACATTCCATTTATACATCAAAACCTTGGCAGGTGAAAGAGGTCTTAATCTGATAGCTTAATATTTTTCCTATAAATTTATCTTTTGGTATCAGTTTATATTCAACAGTGCATCTGTTCTGGGACTCTATACAGATGCTTTCCTGCTGTCTCTTTGCCAAACTGGAAGTGGTCCCACCTTAACAATGTAAATACTGGTAGAGAAAACAATCAGAAAATCTTCTGTTCTCCCAGTCATGGGCAGGTACAAAGGCAATCACTGAGCTAGCCTGAGGTCTTGTCAAATGCAAAATAACATTTAATATCTTGGGACAAAGGAGAAGAATTACATTTTAATAATTTACTGTACTCAAGTAAAGCGTGGCTTCTTTCCTGAAATCACAAAGGCAAAACCTAAATATCATTGAGTAAAAGTTTGTGACAATTTTAGAATAACTGAAGCTACCAAAATGATAATAATGCCGTAGCAATACACAGTTACATACAGGTATTGTGACAGAAAGTCCCATGTTAAACTTGAGATGGTAGCTGTGTTAGTTGAGATAAATTATTAAAGTCAACAACCAAGATCAGGAATTCTCTGTATTGGCCCATTGTGTGTTCCTCTCTTTAGAAGCTGCACTGGTTACCAGGCATATCAGTTTAGCAGTTAGGTGAGTATTTCTTTGCAGGACTGGAGACTTCTGTAGTAAGACATCTTTCATTCCAGAGTATTGCGGCTGGAAACAGATGAGATGGACAAAATGTTCTGATTCCATGTGTAGAGAAACAGGTGTACACACATTGTCCAGATAAGGGCATCTCAGTGTAAGCTCCCTAGCCTACATTTATTGGGCTTCCTACAGCTAATGGAGAAGGAGAGGGACACGTCCTCTATCACCAACTGAAACAGTCTATTTCTGTGCAGGTTCATCAGATGGATTAAGAGGATTTCACAAGTTGTGTGTTGTGTCAGATCCAGGTATAATGACTACAATTAGAGCTCTTGTGTAAAAGTAGATACATTCTCTGTAATGGCTTCCAAATGAGAAATGTAGGTGGTTTTGTTGTTTTGTTTTGTCCTTTTTTTTTTATTTTTTAATCTGGGAATCTATTGCTTTTTCTCATGAAGTTGTCAAAAAATAATGCAAACCCAAGGAAAACACAAGCAAGCCAGCATCATTGAAATTATGCATATTTCTAGAATTGTGGAGATGACGACACTCCAATATTTTTCTACATATATTGAATAGAAGTGAAAGGGTTTGGGTGAAGTCACAAAGGTCATTAGATTGTTGTTTCATTTAAGGTACTTATATTACAACATAAAAAAAAAAAAAGGAAATCCATTATCATTTCCAAAAGCTTTTCAACTGCCCTCAGAAACAGGGTTTAGGTAAATTTTCATTCAAGCTGGATTTTAAATTTTTGGAATTTACTCTGATAAGACTTAAAAAAATAATCTTTGTCTTCTTGATTTAATCTATTCTCATATACTAGTCCCTCACTCAAAAATGACCCACTCCCATGAACGAAGAGTGAAAGCAAAAGCCTTGTTCTTTACATTGTTTTTTCCTGAACTGAATCACATAGACATTTTTTTAGCCATAGTCCTCTCAGCTTAATTATTCTGCTGAGAAGGGGCAGGCTGCATAAAAAACAATAATCAGAACTCAGTGAACTGGTTTTTGTTTCCAGAATGTTTCCTTCTAATGTTATCTTCATTAACCTTCCATTTAATTGGAAAAGTAAACTTCTCAATGAATTGCCTGTTTTCTGACTCCCTTTTAAAGTTCATACTACATAAAAATCTGTTCCTTGTGGTAGAACAGGCAGTTAATTCTTGTTGCTGTCACAAGTGTGTATGTTTCAAGATAAGTTGATAACACTGTCTTGAAGCAGAGTGGAACAGTCCTGGAAGCACTGGAATAAGCATGAGAAGATAGAGAAAAGGAAAAAGGCAAGGAGGACCTGAGAGGAAGTAGATGTAAAAGGAGCAGAGGGAAAGCAAACATTGAAAAGTTGGTCAGAAAATGACTCTCTTCAAAGAAATTGAAACTTTGCAGCTGTTGAGCCCAAGAAAATATCAGAAACGCTCAGAGTGATGTTCTTTCTTAGAAAGAGCAGTGCTACATTCATATTGATTTTCTGAAAGCAGTAAGACTAGGGAGAAAAGTTCATTTCCTTCAGCTCCTGGTTAAGAGAGCATGCATACGGCAGAAGAAGGGCCAGGCTGCTCAGGCCTTCCTTTCTGAGCATCCCTGATAGTGCTGGCAGGTGGCTGTGTTTCCTTGCTCTCTCTGTCCTGACCCTATTCAGTTGCTTGCTATTTATTTTTCCCATCTCTTTTTTACTTTACATCCATTTACACACCTTTTTTAAAAATTACTTTTCTACTTTTCAGTCCTCTGACTTGTGTCCTTTCTTCTCTGCAGTTTGAATTCCCTTTTCCATCCAACAGAAAACTGTGTTAGTTGGGGTAGAGCCGCCTGTTGATCAATGTTTTCCTCTGTAATTTGACTTACTAGAGCAATGATAACAGGTCAGGGAAGCACAAACATTTCTGTGCAGAAGTGTGATCCCACAGGATATGGCAACTGTGCCCTTAGAATAATGTCTAATCTGAGACCACAGGAGGTGGGTCTGAGCTGGTTTCTCTTTTTTCCCCTGAATATACCAATCCTCTGTAGATTTTACCACTTTGGCTCCATACTGCATGCCCTTCGGGACTCCTCTACCACAGTCCTTGAGGGAACTAAAGAATTTATCTCTTGAAGCCCGTAGCTGAAGACTGATCTGCATATCCAGGTGACCATTTATTCTGCAGACTTCTGAACATGAAGAGGACATTGAAAGCTGCAGGGATTAGGGGTGATGTTTGTTGTTTTGCCCTTGTTGGCATGGTTTTCTTCAGAGTTATTTCCAGCCTACCTGATGAAAGTCCCAAGGTAAGGAGTGACTGGTCAGTTGTAGCTCAGTGCACACATAAGTATCTCTCCTCTCCTTGAGGAAGGTTATCTAGGCAGTCAAGAAGACCAGCTGCTAGTGAAAATATGTTTTCTCACAGTTGTTTTTCAGAAAGGAATTCTTTTTACAGTGTAGAGGACTTTTAGAGCTGCCAATAAAAACCTGTTTCTACTTAAAAAAAAAGTGGCACCTGTCATTGTAAAGGTTGTGAGGTGACAGTATGTTGACTGTTACAAACTAGAGAATTCATGTTTGAAGTTTTTCAGTCCAAAATGAAGTAGAGGAAATGAGAGAAAAAGAAAACTGAAACTAAATTGGGCAAAAACAAGGAGAAAGAAGAAGAGGCTACGAGCAGGCTCATGGCCCTAGGCAATATGTAACTGATGAATGGTAGCAGATGAAGTTTTATCCCCATTCTGAGTCCAATGTATGTGTTAAATAAATTAGTAATCTCATCAATATCCTCCTGAGTTAATTTACTTAGTACAGCAGGAGCACTCCTGATTCTTTCTCTTTTTAGCTCTGTTTGCAGAGTGTTCTGACGGGGAACCACTTGCTGGCAGAGAGGAGGAGAGCCGGGGAGCTCCTCCAGGGACTTCCCAATAGTGCTGACCTCATGATGACAATTAGACATTCATCATACATTGCTGCTGATTTGGTGTTCCTGCTGTGTAACCTAAAAATGTGGTATTTAACTGAAGTAAAGCTAAGTAATTTTATTCTGTCCTTGGAGACTGCTCTTGTACCTAATTGAGGTCTGTTAGTGAAACTTCTTTGTGCGTTGTTTTCACAGTGCAATGGAAAATGTGAGCTTCAAGCTGAGTACTCATTCAAGAAAGTTGGCAGAAGCAGTTTCAGCTCAGTATCTGTAAGGATTTAGCTACATTGCTTTATGTTTTCATCTGTCAAATATAAATAAAATATATAAAAATAGCTTCTTTGTGCAGGGATCCGAGGCCTGAGAATTTTCCAACAAATTTTTTGAGCACCTGGGAGCTTAAAGGGGCAAGAAAAGAATACATGGCTTACTCAGCTGCACTGCAAAACAAAAGGCGTGTCTAGAGGGAGTCACAGTCCAATATGCTTTGCCGCTGTTGTATCCTCCTGTGGTAATTTCTATAAAGAATTCTCAATATCATAAATAGAGGTTCAAGGATGAATAGTATTCCTTAAAACAACCCCAAACTTAGTCAGATGTAGTGGATGGCTAAGAATAAACCAACAGGAATTTTGCGGTCAGGAAGAGAACTCTGAGCACTTCGTATTAATACAGCACTTGACATTTCCTGCAAAAAGCCTAGAATTTTTCTTTTTCAGGAACTTCTCTGATAAATCACTAGAAAAATTGTTGTTTAAGAAGGCCATGATGAAAGAGCATGCTACTTTATAAATGTGTTTTGTCATAACTACCTTATTAAAACAAAATGAAAAACCCTACAAAACCCCTCAAAACCAAAACCTACAGCAGATAAAGAAAAACATTAATTTAAGCAAGCTAAAAGAAAAAAAATTACCTCTTATCTTAAATATAATTGTAGTAAAATAATCCAGAGTTGTTGAATATAATAAGTAATTCCCAACCATTTTTGGTCCTGTTTATTCCCCTTCAGATAGCAGTAGAGAGCTGCTGGTTTGTTTAAGTCAAAAAAGTAATCTTAATATCTTCATTTGTCTTGAGAAAAAATTGTTGGAATGGAAAAGGGAAGAAGCATTTGGATAGATTTAGGACATATATGTCTTGTAAAAGAGGTGTGGAAGAAGGGGGTAAAACAATCCAGTGCAGGCACCAGTAAGTGGAAGTAAAGATCATTTTAATGCACAGCTTTGTACGACATCCATGTGAAACTGGCAATATTTAATACAGAAATCACACAGATGGAGGGTGAATTGTTCAGTAATAGGTCTGGTATAATAACTCCTACTAAAATTAAGATGACAGAATGATTTGTCAAATCTCCCCCCAACAAGCTTCTGTTTATAGGATGACTTACTGCACTAATGGAACAGAAAAATACCAAAGTTACTTTTTATCTTTCTAAAGACATGGTTCAGCAAGTAGAAGTTTCTTGGAATAAAGACTAGAAATTTGATCTGAGCAAAAGTAACAGGAATAGCCAATTGTACTGAAATGAAGCAAATAACAAGAACAGATTATATCAACTGGAATGACACCGATTTTCATCAACCCAGGGTGTATGCAGAGTACATAGAAACAAAGGAGTGGATTATCTAACATAAAGTAAGTGTGCAAAGTTGCATCATGAACAGAGGTCATTCCCCAAGAACTTGATAACTCTGCAGTCCACACCTTGGTCTCTTCCTCTTGTGGCTGTACAAAAACTTTTCTTTAGGCTTCTTATGAATTATGCCACACACTGCCTCCACATTTCCTATCAAGATGTCTCCTCCTGTTTCTGTAGAACTATTTATTTCCTAGCAGTATGTTTTCTGAACTCTGCTTTTAGTTGTCTAAGGCTTCATCTCCCAAATGCCCATCTACTCCTAGAAAGCACCCTGCTTGTTTTGGGTGTGCTGGCACTGGGATTTCTCTTCTGAGCATGAGTATAATCCTGCTACAGAATACATGTACAAGGATATTAGCACAGTCTACTGCACTCAGGATCGACAAAGGGACTTTGGTTCACACTGCTGAGTATTCTTTTTGCTGTGTGAAGTTCACTGGTCAAAAACCTCTCTTGGCCTTCAATTTCCAGCTTGATTGTTAGGTGCTGCTTTAGCCTGTGAGTGGCTGACCAGGCTGAGCAGCTGCAGTGTGTTTGCTTCTGCTGTGAAATAGCAGAGGAAAGATCAGGTCTGAGGGCAGAGATCTGAGGGCAGTAACATCTTACATTGTTGTAATGAGATCTGACCATCTGTTAGTGTCCTGGCATTAGATATTGCTTGCACTTTAGATCATAAATTTATTCATTATTTCTTGAATTAAGAAGAAAATTCTTTCAGCTACAGTTGATAGCAAAAGTAAAATTCCATGTCACAAGCACTGAACATTAGCTAGTATTGGGAAGTGTCAATGTCAATAAATCAATGCAAATACCTGAGTTAGGGTGGTTTGTGGTAGCATTTTTTTGTGTTGAGCCCAGCTCACAAATGTAGGCTACTCAGCAATCTGCACTGTTAATGATTTTCATTACTAGTGAAACTCTTCAGCAATGTTTTTAATGAGTTGACTTAATGTGAATAACTACATTTACAGAAAGAACTTTAATTCAATTTGCTAAGGAGTTGACACGAAGAACTTATTATTTGCTCAGGAAATTGCTTCTGTATAAAAATGTAACAAAATACCATATGACCTTTCGAAAAAAAACTTAACTTCTTTTGTCTCTTCATTCCTTTTCTATTCTGAGTAAAATTGTAAAAGAAAAAAACCATAACACTAGAAACATCTTATGTCTTAGCTCTTTTTAAAGTGTTTTTTCAAATATTTTTTTTACTTCCATCAATCCATAAGCTGTATTTTGAAAACACCTACCATTACATTAACTCAGCTCATGAATTTCAGTGCCAAAAAGTATTTGAAGGGGGGAGGGTTGACTTTTTCTCCACTTCAAAAGCTTCCTTTTTATCACAGCTGTTATTTTTATTTGTACCATGACTATGTTGTGTACCTTTTAGTTGTTCAAAAATTAGGCTATGATATTTGTGTTTAGTTTATGAGAATAGTTGTGTGAGGCTAAATCAAAAGTGTGTTGAGCTATGCAGTTTGGGGGATACAAGAGATGATGCTGGGAGGAACCACAGAATGATAAAGGGTTCTTTCTCTTCTGATGTTACTTCCTTCAGTGATGAAAGTGATCCATTAGATCCATTACAGATTCTGTGACATGCTATTGTCCTTCATGTTCATTCTCAGCAATTCTGACTCTGCTGCAGCTGCTTTATCATAGAAACGAAGGAAACATTAGAAACAACATCACAACCTGATGTGGGCTCCCCTTTCCCACAGTTGATCACAACAGCATCCCTATGTAAAGCGTGCCTAGCAGTCTTCTTCCATCACTTGTTCCCCTGCCTAGACTGGTAGCTCTGTTCTTAAACCCCCTCTGGGCCTTTTACAGCTTCACCAGTCAACTTGAGCTTTGCATTTCTCTTTCTACTCCAGACATAATAGTGCTGTAGCATCTCAGTGCATGTTCTACATGTTCATTTTATCAAGATAATCTCCTGTGCCCCGAGGTTTCCATCTTCTGTCTTTTCTGCTTGGAATCATTACATTTTGCCTATGTGCACTATTCTTTTGGCTTCTAACATCTAATGTTATTCTCAGTCTTCTCTCTCATCCAAATCCTCTTCTGTTGTTCCTTGTCACATGTCTAAATATCATCCCTTTTGTGATGTTTCAGTGACTCGTGAAGTCTCTTCAGCCTACTCCCTTAACCTGCAGCAATTTCCAGGTGGCTGGAATTGTACAGGTGCAAGGAGCGCTGTTGAGTTCAAGGAGATTTTCTTCTTTTTTTTTTTTTTTAAATTTTAAGATTAGTCTCTGCAAAGCTAAGTGCAGGATTTGCATTTTTAATTGCAGTCTTCCAGGAATAGGGACTGTATTGTTTTCGTGAGTATGTGTGTGCATTGAAAATTCAGAAAATGCATTGTATACTAATTCTGTGCAACTGTTGCTACTTCAGCTATCAGGACTGGTGGGTTGATGCTGGCTGAATGCCAGGTACCCACCAAAGCTGCTCTGTCACTCCCTCGTCTCAACTCGATGGGGGACAAAAATATCATGAAAGCCTTGTGGGGGCTGAGATAAGGACAGGGAGAGATCACTTATCAATTACCATCATGGGCAAAACAGACTTGACTTAGGAAAAAATAATTTAACTTATTACCAATCAAATCAGAGTAAGGTAATGAGAAAAAAGCCCAAGTCTTAAAAACAAGTTCCCCCTTCCCTCCCTTCTTCCCAGTCTCAGTTTTACTCTCCATTTACTCTACCTCCTGCCTGGACACTGCAGCAACATGGGCTCCCCACAGGGTCGCAGACTCCTTTGGGCATTCATG
The DNA here is from genome assembly GCA_013397055.1 of Pachycephala philippinensis. NCBI lineage: Eukaryota > Metazoa > Chordata > Aves > Passeriformes > Pachycephala > Pachycephala philippinensis. Next base: position 807,316 of record VWZT01003310.1, on the reverse strand, counting down.
TGCTCCAGGTATGGATCCTCCATGGGCTACAGGTGGATCTGTGCTCCACTGTGGGCCTCCATGGGCTGCAGTGGACAGCTGCCTCACCATGGACTGCACATGGCCTGCACATTCCCTGCAGGGGAATCTGCTAACCTTACATATTCTCACTCTTCTCTCCAGCTGTGCTTGCTGCTGCACAGCAGTTTTGCCCCTTCTTAGTCATGTTATCCCAGAGGTGTTACCACTCCTGCTGGGCTCAGCCTTGGCCAGCGGTGGTCAGTCCTGAAGTTGGCTGGCATTGGCTGTGCTGGTCATAGGGGAAGCTTTTGGCAGCTTCTCACAGAAGCCAACCCTATCGACCCCCTGCTACCAAAACCCTGCCACACAAATCTAATCCACTCAAAGCCCGGAACATGTGTTTTTCCTACACGTACATAGAAACACTGAATGAAAATCAGAGGTTACAGTAGTACATCAGAGGACATAAGATATTTATTTCTCTGAGCCAGTTTTATGTTCCGACATTCCTGTCCTCTGACAGGCACCTCTTGTGTAACAACAAAACTTGTCTGCCTCAAGACAGTACGTGGTGTCTGAGTGCAGCATCAGGAGATACAAATCTGACATGGCTCACGACACTGTCGTTCCTCCATCTCTGAGGCCGGATCTCTGCTGAAACAACACAAGAGCTCTGCAGAACAGGGAACACGCGCTCTCCCTTGCATGCAGATGGGGAGCCCAGGCCAGGCTCAGCATGATTCATCACTGGCACTTGAAATGAAACCTTTTATATTGCTTCAAGCTCAGTAGCTCAGAATCAATCATACACTATTCCGCCTGCAGTTTTACACGCAGTCCTTTAATTTTTTGGAGATCTACGGATCTGGGGTTTTTTGCCCCTTTACTGAGAGGCTGTTGAAATGCTGGAACAGGCTTCCTACAGAGGTGGTTGATGCCCCAAGCCTGTCAGTGTTTAAGAGGCATTTGAGCAATGCCCTTAAACAAAATGCTTTAACCAGTGGTCAGTCCTAAAGCAGCCACAGAGTTGAACTAAATGATCACTGTATACCCTTTTCAACTAAAATATGCTCCTCTCCTCTCCTCTCCTCTCCTCTCCTCTCCTCTCCTCTCCTCTCCGCTCC
>VWZT01003310.1:761631-799097 GCA_013397055.1 Pachycephala philippinensis | reverse complement strand
TCCCCTTTCCCTTCCTTCTCTATCTCTCTCTCTTTAATTAATCTTTTTTTTTCTTTTTTCTCTTTCACCCTCCCCTTTTACCCACAGCCCATGGTTGTGTGCTTATACTAGGAGGTCAGGGACTAATCTACCAACTTCCATGCCAAATGTGTAATTAACTTATAAAACTTTGTAAGCTTTTGCAGACCCTTTGACTTACGTTGTTCCTTTCAACCACGAGCATCTATGAATCCTGGGTACTCCTCTCCCCTTAAGGATGGGATGTCACAAATATATTTATTAGAAACCTCTATACATCGCTCTGTATCTAATGATTGTGACAAATATTTTCTGTCCACAGAAGTGAGATTCTACCTCAAATGTCACTACTAACAAACTGATTCATACTTGCAACTTGAATAGTTTACTAAGTGAAATATATATGTGTGTTGCAATTCACTCCTCCCTGTTGCAGCAGTAATGTTGCAGATTAGAAATGACAACTGATGAATGGGAGGAGAAACACAGCTATGAGAAAAATTAAAAGCAACTTTTTTTTTTTAACCAAAACTCAAATTAAACCTTTCCTTCTAGGAATCCAAATACCTACAATCTTCACTATTTTTACCCTACTCTTAGTAATTTATAGCTGACTTTCGGAGGAGAAAAATAATATGTAAAATGCTGCTTCTTGTTTTGAAAAACTAGGCAGAACCACAGGTTGCAGAGTCAATTTAGACAATCAAAGAGTCAATTGCAGAGTTGCAGAGAAATACAGTCAGAATAGCAACTACACGAAAGGCAAATTCTACAAAAATTGAAATTGGCTGGAATCTGTGGGTTTCTGCTAATGCACAGGCCTGTCATGATGTCTATGCATTTATTTTTGATTTTGTTTGGCATTTCAATCTTAAAAGAAGCCATGTTTATTTGGACAACAGACCTGCTATTTTTTCTTAAAGGGAAAAATTATTACAGCGAAGTGGTGATTTTCTTCTGTTGTTTTGTGCAAGTAGAATATATCAAAATCATGACACTAATGCCTAGAGTTTGATTTGATCTTCAAAAAAGGCATGTGAGGGAAGCTTTGTAGAGCTTTTCATGTGTCCAGTGTCATTGTCTTTTGAAGTCAAATATGGCAGAAACACAGATACAAGGTATTAGAGTCAATGGCACTACAAAGGAGAACGGGATCAGCTGGATTTGCTTTTGCATCTCTGAACAACCAGCAGGGAGAAAATCACAGCTGTCAAAGCCATCAAAAGAGATACTCATCTCGGACAGGTACGAGATGTACTCAGAAAGAGAAGTCACAATTTGGCTACTTTGACTGCCATGCATTACAATTAGCTTTTAAGGATAGAGACTTAAAGTCATCCTGTGTCAGGCTAAGGCTTCCTGGAGGTTAAGGATAAATATTGGAATCAAATTAGTTTGATGGCAAAAAATATGGTTCAAAATTAGGCTTTGAGGAAACAAGTGTTGAGTTTTGTGGCTGGGTTGATAGGGAGGGTGACATCATTCACCAGGGGAAGGATCTGTAATGGGTCAGAAAAAAATATGGCTGAGAACGGCCAGTGTAGGGAAAGAGACTCAAGCAGTTGATTATAACAGGTTGTTCCAATATATTTAAAATGTCCAGAATATAAAATCAAGCTCTAGGAAGTTTCCACAAGAAATAAAATATACAATTTTGCTGAGTAGGAATTATGTATTTCAGATGTTACTTTCTCTTACATGATAAAAACATTGCTCTGTACATATTTATCCAATCAGAACAATGGTATTTCTGTTCCTTGTTGGTTTTGCTTTCCTATTCTTCTATCTCCTTTTTGTATCATTTTCTGTATTCTTCTCTCACCATTTTTCCTATTACAGATGTTTATTTCCAGCTGCCACAGGCTTCACACTCTTATTTAACCACAAAGTAATAAGTACCAAAATATCTGTGCCAAAGTAGACACTGTTTGAACACCGTCATTAGATTTCAGAAACTGTGCCCAAAATTAGCTAAATCGTCCATACCTTTATTTTTCAATGAGACTGGTTAAGCAGTAGGACAATTTCTCATAAAGGTTGTTGCATCTCTATGTTTGGAGATTTTCAAAAGATGACAGGACAAGGCCTTGAGGAACCTGGTCCAATTTTGATCTTGCTTTTAATTTCAATTTTACTTTGAGCAGGAAGCTAACATCCAGATGTCCCTTCAACAAAAAATATTGTTTTAGTCCAGAACATTTTTGTTCTAGATTGCCAAAAAAATCAGGAAGAGAGCAGTTGTATTGGCTGCAATCAGATCGAAATGGGAAGATTTTCTCTGCTAGAATCTATGTAAATGGAAGCTGAGACTGAAGAACCTGGAGGAATTGAGTGGCTTGTTTTGCTGTTTCTAACATATCAGTCATTTGCTGTCATGTTTTAGCTTATCTTTCCTTCTAGCTTTATATCTTTGAATGTGGACAGTGGCACCTTATATTGTAACAGATATAATAATACTTTCAATTCTTTTAGAGTAGCTGCTTATTCCATCACGATTATTTTAGTTTACCGAACTATTAGTATTTTGCCTTTAAAATAAAAATACAATAAAAGAGGGAGTAGAGGAGGGGAGAGAGTAAGAAGTCCAGAGCAATTTTTGCTTGGATATGAATATGCATGGGGAAAAAAGCAAACAAATTATGTTGATGAAATAGTACAAAGATCAATAGCAAAACAAACAGCTCTGTTTGTCCTTATCACACAGGCATAATAAGAAAGTTTACCCTAGCAGAGAAATTGTCTATGAGGAATTTTCCTGCCCAAAAAAAAAAAAAAAAGATGATGGGAGAAATCTTACTTCTTAGAAGAATAAAAGGAGTGAATGTGTGATAACTTTCTGAAATTGATTAAAGCTTTTTGGTGGTGTTTAAGGGGACATGATTATTCCTCTACAGAAGCCATACGGAATTGGCAGATTTATTAAAAGAGTTTATGCTAATGGCTATAACTCGGATGTACTCTGAATTACTAGTGGAGAATGCACTCCAAACAAGCTGTTTTGTAATTCTACAGCCTTTGTTGTATGAATGAGCAATTCACAATAAGATAACATAAAGTGATTAAGGACCTATATAATTCAGATATAGAAATTGCTTTAATTTTCCATCTGTTCACCCATAAATAATTTCAATTTTTAATTTTTAGCGGAAAAGACATTCTTGCAGCAAAAGTTGCTGAGAAGTTGAACATTAAAGTCATATTTGCCAGCAGCAGGGTCAGTTTTTATTACCAACTAACGTTTTTTAAAGTAGTTTTTAACATAGAGTAGATACATGCCTTTTTTCAATGGTAGGTTTTGGAAGCTCCTTGAATAACAGTCAGGCTTCTGGCTCGTATTCTGTTCAAGGAGATTCACTTTTAATGAATAATTTGACTGAGATTTTAGATTTGGGCTTGAATCTCTTAGTGAGAGTTTTTTCACCACTATTTAATATTGTCTCTCACATGCATCAGTCTTTGGATAAATATGTAAAATGTGATCCTTTAGTTCGATAGTCACTGTGGTAAACTTTTGCTATGAATAGAATTTATGTCTGGCTTTCAAAACAAGGCTACAAGCAGCATTTTCTCTTAGCAAGAAACTTGCTGACAGTTCCTTGGTGCCTGTCCCACCACAGATGTGATAATGAAGAGGATGAGCATGCAGAAGAGAGAAGGACCTGACAGAAAGGGGGTGTGGGGGAAAAGTGCTGACCTGCAATGCTCTTTCCACTTGCATTTGGAATCATAGGCATATGGAATATGTGGCAAATAGCAAATAACAAGCATTGATGCACACCCATCTGAGACAGGAGTGACAGCTTGAATGAAAAGTATGGAATGTTTGATCCTGACAGTTTTCCTTCATTTCTTCTAGCTGACATTCTATGTTCTGCTTTTCTATCATTTAAAGAAATTAGCAAAGACTCAATCGAAATAATGCTGTGTTTGACTATAAAGTCCTTCATTTTTAACATGGCTATAAAAACGCAGTTGATATCCTTCAAATTTAAGATGACTCATTCTTACTGGGATGATGCCAGTAACTGAGGTTATTAGTGGCATAGGCTGGAAAAAACCCAGTAGTTTGGATAAATTGTTCTTGGGAGACAGTTCTCTTTGCATCATTCATGGACATGCATCAAACTTATTTTTTTTTAGTCTGTCACAGAGGTTGCAAAAGAAGTAGAAAATATTTTTAAAGACAATGGCTAATAAAAGTATTAGCCATGTATCTTGCAACTTGTCTTTATACTAATGCTTTGATAGTCAGATAGTACATTGCTGTTTGTAAAATGTCTCCATTATTTTAAGACATGAAACTGATGATTAGTCATTGAAATAAATTGTAATTAAATGGGAACATTATGGTTATATTATGCTAATGGCAGAAGTGTGTTTCAAATGTTTGCAAGTTATTCAAGAGAAAGCATTAGGCAATTAAAAAAAATATTAGTATTTGTTTATTCTGAAGTTATTGAGTGACTTAACACTCAATAACACACTTATCTGAGTGATCGAGTGCATTAACAATTTTAAATCTCTGCAGTCTCATTCATAATAAATTGCTGATAAGTAGGAGATATTCCACCAAATGGAGGTACAGGAGAGAAGAAAGAAAGGGCAGAATGTCACTGTTTTAAGATTAAGTGTAACATAATTACTGAAACAGTCTTTAGAAGCTGAGGGATTTTGACATTTATGGTAAGTTATTTATTAATGATACAGCATAATTTTATGGCTGTCATGCAGTTCTGTATGACCTCCCATGAGAGTTGCTGGAGTGCCACAATAAACATGGACCAGTAATGTTTTCTAGTTTGAAATGTATGAGAAATTTTATGAGGAAATAGCTTAGTCCTGATTCTTGTGGGGGTATTACAAAGAATAATTTTTAAAATGCAAAACTCTTGTACATATAATAAAAGAATAAAATACCAGTGGATAATTTTGAACATCAAAGAAAAATGATCATGAAGTAGTGAAATTCTGTAAAAAGGTTTTGAAAAAAGAAATGAAGTAGAAAAGGAATAGAATGTATGGTGAAAACAAATTTTTATTCTTTTGAAGTAAATAGCAGTAAAGAGCAAAGCAAGGTGGCCAACACAGATGTGTTTTGAATGCTATTTAAAGCGAGAATATGACTGTCAAAAAATGCAGAATTCCTTAGTTACACCAAAATTTGCTTCTAAGTCCTCTACGTTTATTTAATATAATTTCATTTTTAAAATCATGGTTAAATATAATCAGAACTCTGCATATGTTCTGAAACTCCCATAGCCCATGTTTAATATAATTATTTGTTTCTCTGCATAAATTCATTTGGAATTGTGTGTCTATTAGTTATCTATTATTAATGCTTCACAGATCTGAGGGAATTAAATAATTTTTTATTTTCAGGGTGTAGTATGTATTATACAGTAGGTAGGTTCCCAGCAGACTTTCCTTAGTCCATAAACTTCCACATTAGTCTAGAGTACAGGTCATTACTGGGATACATCGCTTGCTTTTGTACATGCAAAAACCCTGATGAAAGATAATGTATGAGAGGGAAGTGCTAAACTGTTGGAATGTGTGTGAAATGAGTGAGCTTAGACTTGTAAAACTTCCCAGCTGAGTTATAATGCAATGTGGAAACTTTCCTTTTTTTTCTCTCCATTCTGAAACTTCATGAAGTATAATTCAGGGTTTGTAGCTCTTTTGCTTCTTCTTTGCTTGTTGTCACAGTAATGTTATGTTGCCAAGAGTCAGTGGAAACAAGGACAAAGCATGTTCTAGATTAAAGCTTGCAAGAGCTGTATAGGATGAAGTCTGATCAAATGAAATCTCAGTGTTAATCTTTAAAAGTTTAAAGTCTTATTAATGAACTTCAGCTGAAATATGTCATTGATAACAATGATTCTAGGAAAACAGGATTAGATACAAAGTTAGTGTTGTTGTCAAACACAAGGATTTTGCCATTGGTAACCTGAAAATCATTCAAGTTCATAGAAATTTGTTTATTCAGCTTGAGAAGCCTTGGATATGCAGAGCACAAAATAATGTAGGATTGAGTCCATTTTATTATAGTGCTACAGTTGTCTGTGGTAGCTTTGAGCAGATGAAGTTCTTTATTGTGTTGTGTTTGAACTAATCTGAAATTGATATACTTAATGAGTCCAAATAGGCCTAACTGTTTGCTTGGGAATAGCAATTAAAGTTGTTAACGCAGTAATTTATATCTTGAGGTATTTCTGTAAGAATGAAAACACTTTCCATTAATCATATTGAGAGGAAATACAGTAATTTGAAAGTGTTTATAGGACATGGGAGATACAGACTGAATTCCCTGTATTACCTGAATAAAACTACTTGTAAGCATGAGATCTGTTCCATTAACTGTTGTGCTAATAAGCTATTAGCTTCCTGTTGAACTTGTACATTGCAGATATTAATCTGAGCAAAGTTTTGTATCTTTTCCATTCCTCATGACACTAGCCTATAATATGTAAAATTTTCTTCAAGAAACCTAAATATTTATGTTAAAAGAAAATATTTAAATGTAAGAAACTAAGAATACTGTAAAACAGTGATACTGAGTAGTCAAACTACTCTCAGTTAACCAAGGCCAGATATCTCTTTTGCTGATTTTAATGCTAATGTAGGCCTGAAAACATTGAGATAAAAGTTACTAGGAACCAGCACAACTTGCTGACAGCCCATTATCCAGCATGTGGTTATTCCCAATTAAGTATTTATTATGTGTGACCCACAGTTTGAAAAAGACCAAGAGCATAGTGAAAGTGGGTGAAATATCAGAATTCCAATTCTAATTTAAAAAACTGACGATGAACAAGGTTGTCTCATGTTAAACATTTATAGTGGGGTTGTTAATTCGTGGGAGGTTATGTATCTGCATCTGGTTTCTACAAAAAGTCTAATTAATCCATATCTACAATTCCAGTCTACATTAATTGCTAATAAAAACTATAAAAAGCTTTGTCAAATTACTGTTACTGAAATGTTAATTTTGTCATTTACAGAACAAAATACATTAGGGACCGGAGCAATGCAAACTTCTGGTTTCTACAACTGATTTCTCTAACACATCACACTATATCCTGGAAGATGTACTGGGAGAGAAAGCAGTTATGTAAAGGAAGTATCTGTAAAGGACAAAAATCTAATTTTAATCCTGGTATCATGTGTATAAATATATAAACAACCTTTAAGCAATGCTGCAGACAGACGCTTTAAGATGATTGCTCAGACTTCACTTGCACTGACAGACGTGATTCACTTCTGTGATTGAATAGCAGCTGACATAATGGCAGGAGGAACAATAAACTGAAAAATCACAGATTCTAGATTGATTATGTATCTTCTGTAGCACTCTTCACACACACAAAGTGTTTATTAGATGTGATGCTTTAACTTGGTTAAAGGTAGGCATATTTTAGTAACCTCTAAATTCATTCGCAGTGTGGATGACCCAGGGCATTTGACTGAAGCTGTAAAAGATGTTTATTCGGTTGCATTGTGTTTTGTGACAGACATGATTTATTAAGGCCAGTATTATAACTAATGTAGTACCTGAAAATGAAATACACCATGCAGTCAAAAGGGTAAAGTGACTTGCTTTTGCTGTAAACCTTTCAGCATCCAAAAAGACATGCCCAGAGTAAGTCAATAGAATATCTATGAGCTAGACACCCCACAGTATAGTGGATTGTCAATGAAAGGGACTGGCTTTCAATGAGATTTGTGTTTCTGAGTCCTTCATGATGTCTTCAAAGTTTTTAATTTGAGACCTGCTCCCAAACTGGTATTGTCCTCATTATATCTCTGTTCTGTGTTTATAAACTAATGATTAAACCCCCAAAGAATCTGAGGAGGTAACTGTGAAGCTTAACTAGGTAATGGTATGTTCTGAAAATGTTCTGAAAATGCAAAATGATGCAAAAAAAGGCTGTCTGCATCTTATTCAATGTTTAATACCGCTGCTTGTCCCCAGGTAACTTTTTTTTTCTCCAGGTAAAGTGTCATAAAGAGTCCATTATGTCTTTCTCCATCTATTCTTTGCTAATGGACTTGTGTGGAAAACATGGTTCCTTAAACTGATTTCTTTGTTTTGTGTGTGGTATAAGTGGCCTACAACACATTACTTGAGATTTATCATTGAGAGAAAAGAATACCACAGTATCTTGTAGTTTGCCAAATAGCCTCAGAGACTATACACCTATTATTGTGCTTGTTACAGTTATTCAAGCATGACAGGTTTTCGGTGGAGTGGTTTAGAGGCTTTTTAATGCTTGAGGACTTTTAATAGCACATTCGAGAGAGTTTCTCTGTAAACTTCCACAGAACTCAGCTGATTGACATTTCTACAGAGCTCACATACAATTATCCTATGGCTTTATGGGATATTTTGTGGTTCACGCACTGAGTCAATATTCTCTGTATCTGATGTTGAATATTGTACCACCAAAATCAAGCCTATATTTGAGTCTTTAGCTTTTTCTGTCTTTGTATGAGAATGTTTGGTAGGGAAAAAAAGGTGTTCTCTCTATATATAAAAGATTCACTGTTTCTCACTCTGGAAAAGTTTTTAATTCCTTTATTTTGTTCCCATGATGGTCTTCTAGAACAGTTATGAATTGGCATTGCATATTTATTTAGAGTTTTTAAGAAGTTTTAAAGTCTCTATTATATGCATTTTCCTATGTACATCTGATGAGCTGCTTTCTCTTCTGCGGTGCCAAAAGGAGACATTCTCCAAGATAAGCGTTATATTATGCTGCTCTGTGCCAGTAGTGAAAGGTGGAAATTTCCATTCAAGTGTCTGGCTACAACTGATTTGGTTAATTGCATTGGGTTAACTGCTTGGTTACACCTGAAAGAGAATTTGTCATAATTACTTTTTAGGTTGTCTTTTAACTTAGTATAATAAATGTTGTATTGATTTCAGGTATCAGGAATTTATTTGAAATATTACTGCTGTAACCTGTCCAGGAGCTGAAGATATGGATCGCCATGTAGGATTTAGGGTCCGTTTCCCTTACACCTTGCCATTCCTTTTGCCACTGTGCTGCCCTTTGCTTAGATCATGTTGCCTCTGCATGCAACACCTCCTTGGAAAGCTGGGCATGTGACAGGTCCAGAATATGCAAAATATACATAATTTAATGTTGCTTGCAGACCATTAACAAAAATGTAAGACCGTTTTCAAACATAATTTGAGTTGACTAATGCTGATGTTAGTATAACTCTACTTCATTATTTAGACCTTTGAAACTAGGGTGCTCTTGTATGTCAATTCAGATTCAGGCAACTGAATAATTTCCTCCAGGTACTGCTTGGACTAAACTACAATGAACTGAAGATCATATGAAATGTACACTCAAAATGAAGGCCAGGTTTTCATTTTGATTAGACAGAAATAACAGTGATATTTTAGTGCGTGGCTATGGACTCATATGGAATGGCTTGACCTACATTAATGGCTCTATGTCCAAAAATAATAGCTGTAGAACAGTCCTCATGATAGCTTTTGTAATGAAACAACCATGTTTTTCTTAAATTTTTAAGTAAGGTTTGTTAAACAATATTTTTTTTGCCCATTTTGTACTGTCTCCTTTTTTTGCTATTTTTATTGGTTACTAGTCTTGAAGTAATTTTAATATTTTGCTTTAGGCAGAACTTGGAGTAGTGTCATTTTTTTCTTTCCTTTATATCCTTCCCTCTTTTCTATGGACTCCTTCCCTGATTGACTGTGCTCCAACTTCCATTTTACCCTATTCTGCATAGTTCATAGCCATTCATCTCTAACAGGTTTTCAGAATTGCAGTCACATCACTGTTTAAACTCGGAGCTCTCCAGGTTCCTCAGGATATTTTTTGTAAATGCCAGGCTCCAGTTTTGATCCAATAATTACTACTATACAGCTAATAAGCAAGTGCAGGAACCAAGATAGGTGAATTCACAACTTTATTGCACTAGAACAGAAGGGGGAAAAGCAGCATATCCATGATGTAATTACAACAGCTTTGAGCTAAGTGTTAGACCTTTTATATTTAGAAACCCTTGTTCCCTGCATGTGCTATACAACAAATCATTAACCTAACAGTGGTATTCTGGAATCCAATTTGAATTTTGCTATCTATATCACAGTTGCTAACTTCCTTCATTAGTCTTTTTCTTGCATTTTTCTGTTGAGAATCTTTTGAAGTCTGTGTAGATTTAACCAGTCTACTCACTCCTCTGATCCCTTATTGTCATTTCCTTGAAGCTAATTAGATTTATCTTGTATTATATCTTCAGAAATTCCCACTGAAAATTGGAGCAGTTTGTGTATATCTGAGCTTCCTTTTCTTGAAATATTTTTTAGGCCTAATGTTCTATCAAAAAAAAAAACCCAAACATTTCTTATTTCTTTTTCATATAATGATGCTATGCTAAGTTTGCCTTGTCACATTTGGAAAAAATCCATACAAAAAAACCTTCTAAAATTTTTGAGAAATGTCTGGTCTCAGGATACGAAATCCATCATCATAGGGAATGCATCACAAGAGTATCACCAGCTGCTGCTTTCTCAGTGGATATCACATAATGGCATAGAGATCTTAAGAAACAAAAAGAGAAAAGAAAAAACAAGTGTATTGTGTTTTGCTTTTGCTTTTTGTAGTCTCTGATGGTTGGATTTGCTTGCAGAGGATAAGCAGCTCATAGCCAACCAGGGAAAGATTTCTGCTGTACATGTGCTTACTCTAGTACCCACGATGATCCACGAGACAGATTAAAGAATAAGTAAGTGTAGAGAAGTCAGAACTTTGCTGAAAATGTTTTTTTCCTATCCTATAGACACCTACATATTCCTGAAAATACCAGTATGAATTTATGTATGATAAGTTACTACATAATTAACACTGTGACTTGTTTAATTGATGTGATTAATGCTTTTCATGCCCTCTGAGAACAAGTTGGAGAGTAAAGCTTTGGGAGATGACCTCAGGGACAGATAAACTAACTGCACAGAAAGAGTGAGTAAAGTTTTGCAGGCACAGAAGTGTGCTGCTTGGATTACTTATAAAGAAAAGTCTAGGTTTGCCCTAGGAAACAGTAGGACATAGCTTGCAGGACACTTTTTTATTAGTTTGTCTGCTGACAATCTCTTTCTATCTCTGTGGTTTTTCTGTGTCTTGGGTGAAAAAGGCCTTGAGGGAGTCTCTCCCTTACAATGAAGAAACACCACTACTCCTTAAATGAGGCAAGCATCAGGCCTTGGTTTCCTATCTCGTCTCAGTGCTGAGGATTTGGAAACAGTCTTCAAATGAATTTTCTATGTTTCCTCTCTGACTCGGATGCAGAGCTGAGCAATTGTATTTCTTCAGTTGCAAAATTCAATGATCTGCTTTAGCATTCAGCCCTTATTTTGATAGTGGGCAGACTTTTAATGACATGTACCCAATAAACAATTGGGGTTTTTTGTTCAAAAATAAAACTCATGTCATACTTTCTGTGCAGCCTAATGGTATTTTGTTTGTCATCAGAAATGCTGATTCTGAAAAAACTATTGATATCTGATTTTATTATCTTAATGTAAACAAATTGAAACTGTTGACCAGTGAATGATTGCTTTATTTTCTGTATTTCCTGATCCTATTATTTCTAGGAAGAAGATTTTTTTTCAATATAAAGTCTCTCATCTCTAACTTATATATGATTTATTTTCTATAAATATCTCCTTTTTAAAAATTCTCTTCACTGCAGGCTTACTGTAAATTTAGTACAGTGATTTTAAAGTTCTTGTCCTTATTTTCAAGGCCCTAAATGGCTGTGGTATTTAACTCATTTTCTCTTCTGCATTTTCTAAGCTGCTAATTACAGTCTGAATCATAAGGTTACTTTTTTTTTCTATACTGTAATTTTGTGAGTTGTGAGTCACGAAAATTTTGTAGCTCTACCCTTTTAAAGATACTGCAGGATCCTTCCTTGCTGCCCACTTGGTGTTCTTATTTAAATAGAAGATTGAAGAAGGAAGTCTTTGCTGCTACTTTTAACTCCATATTTAGTTGTACATGTTCAGTACTTCATAACTTCTTTTTAAGGATAATGTATTTTTTTTTATAGTTAGTAAATCCCCTAAAGTATTATATGAAACATAAAATGTGTAGAGTGTATGTAGTGTATGTATGTAGTGTATGTAGTGCTACAGGCAAAATGGTTCAATAAATTTTCTTTTTACAGAACTTCAGGCAGACTAATGTGCAGTAAAACAATAATTCCTGTAATTCCTGCCATTACCGTATTTTGACAGTGTGTTTGTATATCACAGAATTGTAGAATGGTTTTGGCTAGAAGGGACTTTAAAGTTCCAACCTCCCTGCCATCAACAGACACACCTATTACTAGACCAGGTTTCTCAAAACCCCATCCAACCTGGCCTTAAACACTTCCAGGCACCAACAACTCCTCTGGACAACCTATTCCAGTGCCTCACCACCCTCACAATAAAGAACTTCTACCTAATATCTAATCTAAACCCACCCTCTTTCAGTTTAAAGCCATTCCCCCTTGCCTATAACTTCATGCCCGTGTAAAAAGTCCCTCCCCAGCTCTCTTGTAGTCACCCTTTAGCTACAGGAAGGTGCTCTAAGGTGACCTTGGAACCTTGGCTTCTCCAGGCTGAACAACTCCACCTCCCTCAGCCTGTCTTCACAGGAGAGATGCTCCAACCCTCTGATCACCTGGACATCACAGCTGTCCTCTGAACTTGCTCCAACATGTCCATGACCTTCTTATGCTGGGGACCCCAGAGCTGGATGCAGCACTCCAGGAGGGGTCTCCTAAGAGTGGAGGGGGAGAATCACCTCCCTCAAGCTGCTGGTCATACTTCTTTTGATTCAGCTCAGAAGACACAACAAAAATGCCGAGTGTATGTGAAGCACGTGTGTTCCTTATGACTCATGTAGCTATCTCTCCTAGACTGCAAATATCTTTACAATTATCACATTGAAGTGAAGAAAATTATTATCTTAAAGAAAGCAATATGGATTATTGGCATATCCAAATGTTTGAGGTCCTGTCCTGTCTTTACTTCTTACTCAGAAAAATTCCAGGATATACTTCCCATTGAAAGGGAATAAAAAATGATGGTTTTTAGAAGCATCTTCCACAGAAAGCTGAAATGCATGTATTTGATCTTTTTTCACACTGAAAGAGCAAACAAGTTTAAATACTGCTAGAGACTAAAGAAGAAGGGTTTGATTTATTTATGTGAAAGACTGCTGATTAAAACCACACATAAATCTAAAAAAAATAACAAATCTCTAGCTTTCATAAATAGTAATTCATACTGTTCTTCCTTTCCAAGATCAACTTAAAACTATTTGATTTTAAACACTTGGGAGAAGATTGGTTTTCTGATGTTTTCCACTTGTTATTAACTTGAATAGTTTTTTTTAACTTTTCTTCTGAGAATGTCCTCGGGCTTTGGTTTTAGGAATGAGAGATTCCAAATTATTCCTAATTGTGTAAGGCTTGCAATAATTGGTGACAGCAGAACTTAAAAAAAGACAGACCATGCACATTTCTCACTTGCTATAATGGTCTCCTTTACTCTTTTTCTGCTATTCTAAGCCTCCTAATAGCCATGGACTTGCCTAACATTATCTTCTATGAGAGATGCTTCTGTTCCTCTTGGGTAACTTTGAGGTTTCCATTATCAGCAGCAGGCCTCTGTAATTTGGTGGAGAGAGAGGCTGAAGGTTAGTGGTGGACTGTGATCTCTTCCTGGGAAGTTTTGCTTACCTTGTCATGGGGCTGGAGCAGATAAACAACTCATTAGAGGTTAGCAAGGTTATATGAGTCAGCTAACCCACGGTAATTGGGAATGCCAAAGCTATTAGCCCAGGGCTAACATAAAATAATACGAGTGTTTTTACGAAAGGCTAACTTGATAAGCCATGCACACGGGTATGGATTATGGACTATTGCCTGTGGTTGGCTCATTTAACTGTGTAAAATCATTTATCTGTGTCTGATTTTCAGTTTTTCAGGAAAAACAAGACATAATGGTGGTTTGCTTTCTGAGAAAGTATGGGATTCCCAGTTAAGCCTACTCTTTTAAGGAGCTGCTTTTTATCTTAAATCTACAGTATCTATTACACTTAACAAAGTAGAAGCAAGTATATTAATTTTCATTTTGCTTACTTAAGCTTGAAAGCCAGAATCTCAATGACATTTTTAAACCACTTAAACTATCAAAGCACTGTGGTGGATTATTATTCAGGTCTAATGGGCATCTTTCACATCAGTTGCACATTTTCACTCTTTATGAATTATTTCACAAGGAGAATGAAATCAAATTTGAAACATAATTTCTTACAACCACATAATAATTTCTCAGTCTTATCGACATGTATTTTTCAAAATAATAGTATTGTACACAGGTTCTGTATGAGCTAATAGAATTACTGCTAACATCTTTTTTTAAGGTTCCTGTTGTGCTCTGTACTCTCAGTCAAACACTGTTAGCTCACCAATCAATCTACTTGTCAAAAATGTTCTTCTTTGGCAGAAAAGACTGAGAAGTTTGACAAAGCACATTAAGTTGGTGATGTTGATTAATGCTTTTCAGTTAGCAGCATTTTGTTGAACACTATAAATTAAGAATTTTGATGACAGTTGGCTTTTCATAAAACACATACAAGAAGAGCTTATCATTGCAATGAAGCAATTTATTTTTACTCTCTAAGATTTGCCATGACTCTGTTTCATGTAAGTTTCTCTTTGCTTTTTTTTCCTTTGCCTTTTTTTTTAAAGTGTAAATGGCAAAACTTAAGGTCCATAGATCTCTTGGGGAAAAAAAGAAAATAAAAGAAAGAGGCAAAGAAGCTTGATTCTGAGGCTTTGTGGGTATTCCTCATTTTCATAAAAGGCAAAGAACCGTAGGGAGAAAAGTTCCAAGAGATGTAGGCCTTTTTGCTATTTTTTATATCCCAACTGTTTGTCAGCTTCTCTGAACAGTTTGGAAATGTGAAGAACTAACATGCAGTCAATGGTCTGCAAGAGTTTCTGTAATAATTATTCCACAGAATGTGGGAATTTACTGCATTTTCTTCAGTGTGTTCTTCAGCCTTCTTTATGAAACTACATCCCCAGGGTCACCAAAAATTACTTGTTTCTTGAAACACCATATCTATAAAAAGCACAAGACTTCCAGGATGTTTTTAGTACACATTTAAAGAGACTTTGTCTAGGACTTGCTATACAAAGCACTTATTATTGATAACCTTTCAGGCAGCTGTTTCACAGCAAGAGCCAAGAACAGTGTTGTCATGCTTCTTCTTGACAACATGAGTTTAGCTTAAACATTCTCCATAAATTGAGAAATCCTGCATGTTGCTCCTTCAAATTTTCCCTTCATAGATTGTGTAGGAATGAAGAAAATATTTGGGGAAAGGATTGTGACTGAAAACTTGGAAAAACACAGACTTCTATAAACAGCGAAGAGTTTTCACAAAATCAAAAATTTAATACCATTTTCTATGTTCAGTGAGAAGTATTCCAGAGGTAATCATCAGTTCCTTGACTGACTGCATCTCACCCACCTAACATCACCCCTTGCAGTCAAATAACATAATCCAAATATTCAAGCTACATTAAGTACTAACAGTTACTTCTCTCATGTCACAGGAAGACACTGTCTTCTAACCGTCTTAGTGGAGTAATTTGTTTTTGTTGTTTTGGTGTTGTTTTTTTTTCTTCCTTTACCCTTTGAAATGCTTCTTTCCAAAGTCACAAGAGAATTAGGTAAGTAGCCTGTACATTACCACATGGAAGCTCTATTTGCTTCTTAACCAAGCAGAGGAGGTAAATAATGCTTTTCTCCTTGAATTTCTGGAAATTTTAAGTTATGCCTTCTGAACATTGGGCTAAATTATCAATGTACACATAGTAGTTTTCCACAAAATATGAAGATGTTCTGCACATGCACTTGTCATAAATATCCTTGCAAAAATGTGTTGCTTTTGTTCACATGTAAATCAGTAGATGCCTTAATTTTTTACCCTTCTGGTGTGGGTATGTATCTATTTACCTAACTAGAATATATTTGGAGCCTCAAAAGAAAAACATCTGTGAGAACCACTTGTCATACTGAAAGCACAACCACAGTCTGAAAAACATGGAAGGAAAAAATTCAAGACATTGCCAATGATTTGAACTTTAGACAGAATGGTTCATATAAATAAACTTAGTGTGACAGATTTTATTCAATGAACGAGATTGCATTCACAGTGTAAATTCCTATGCAGATGAATGCAAGTGTTGCTTAATAAAAGTATAATTTAATATGGAGATGACTGAATCACTACTGAATTTGAAGCAAAAGTTTTAAGGCTGTGGAGGCTTGACTTTGGCCAGCTGCCCACTCAGTCACTCCCTCTCCTCAACAGGACAGGGGTAGAAATTGAGGTGAAATAGCTGGTGGGTAGGGAAGAAGACAAGGAGATGACCTACCAATTGCCACCATAGGCAAAACTGGGTCAGTTTGGGGAAAATGTGTTTAATGTATTTCCAATGAAAATAGATTTAAATAGTGAGGAGCAAATGCAAAAATTAAAGCTTTTTCAGCATTAAAACCCCAACCCCATTTCTTCCCAGGCTCAAACTCCTCCCTCATTTCTGACTCTTCTGTCTTTCCCCTTGCTGAACCATGCAGGGGAAGATGGGGAATGTGGGCAATGTGTTCAGTTTTTAGCAGTTTCTTTCTGCTGCTCTTTCCTCCTAACACTATATCCCTGCTCTGTTATGGGCTTTCACACGCCACAATTCTTGAAGATAAACCTGAAGCATTTGGCTACTTCCCAAAAGCTGGAGTTTTTAGGATGAACCTGCTCCAGTGTGTGCTCTTTACAGGCCCCAGTTCCTTCACGGAATATCCACATGTTCTGGTGTGGGGTACCTCATGGGCTGCAGTGTGGATATCTGCACCAGCATGGATCCTCTCTGACCGCTGGTGGGAAATGCCTTCCTTACACTGCTCTCCTCCATGGGCTGCACATAAATATCTTCTCCGATGCCTGGGGAACCTCCTTCCTCTTCTTTCCCACCACTGGTGTTTTCAGGGTGATTTCTCATACTTTTTTCCCAGTCACTCTTCTCTCTGGAACTTTTTTTGATCTTAAATGTGTTTTCCTAGAGGTGCCACCAGCTTTGTCAATGGCCTTGGCTGTATCCTGCAGTGGTTTTGTTGTGGAACTGGTAATGTCTGGCAGGCATATGTCCTCTTCTCACACAGACACTCCTGCAGCCCCCCGCTGCCAAAGGTAAAACAGCTCCTGAGAATTTAAACTTTTTAATATAATTACCCAAATAAGATCAATATGCCTATTTTACCTACATGTCAGTGAAACAGTGGCTTTTGTATGAATGGCTTCACCTCTGGTCATTGCTATCAGCTCTGCCTTGGAATGGAAAACAAGGAATATCTTACCTGACTGAAACTACTATTGAGTCTTATCTAAGCAGAATGTAATGACTTGAAATGTAATTTAAAAAGAAAATTGAGGCTACCAATTCTAACTTTTCTAACTCCAAATGTTTTGTTTTGACAAATAGTAAGAGTCCCATTTTTCTTACACATCTAGGTTTCATGGAGATTCATAAGAGGATAAAGGAGACAATGGAGAAAAAAATGGCTTTAGGTTTCTAGTGCTTCCTTACCTTTACTGAACCCACCCATGTAGTAGTTTTCTATCCAAGTACTAATGAAGCCAGGTACTCCTATATTTCCCAATGGAGCAGCAGAGTGAAAAAACAGTAATCTCTAAAACTGTTATGTAATCAGACATTTCACCTGTTGAATAAGTGTGGTACATTCCCTGTAACACCACCTCTGATGTATCTCGAGCAATGTTTTTAATTTCAGTGTTCAGGCTCCCAAAAAGCCTGAGAATGATTAAGCATTTTTCTCGAAAAATTCTGTGTTGATTTTGTCACCACTTTTATTTTTCCTTTAGTTGCTTTATAGTTTGTTATTTGTTTTATTTCCTGTGGAAATGAAACATCATTCTTTGCTGTACCTTTTTTAAAAGTAAATTGAATGTACTGTTGAGAATAATGCAGTGCTTTTACCCCATGCACTTTGTCACCCTAACATTTGGATTTGTTCTCATTCCCAGACTGTAGTGTGTCTGTATTCCTCAAACAAAATCTCTCCCAGTAGTATGCTGACATTCACTCTGGCTATAGGCACAAATATTAATAAAAGTTGAAAAAGAGGAGCAATTTGCTTTTCTTTCCCATTGTTAATGTCTAGTTTTTCGGCAGCTTAGGATTTGTAGAATTGAAAATAGACAGTACTTGAGGCTAAAGCTTCTGTGATTCTGCAGAGTGCAAACAGCACAGATGAGTATAGTGCAAGATTCTTTCTGCTCACTTGCTGGGTATGTAAACCACAATGCTGAAGATATTGTTCAATTGACAAGCCAGTTAAGTCACTGATTTTCCTGTTGTGCCTGCCATCTAGGCTGTTAACTTTTAAAAATTATTTCCCTGAGGAACTGGACAGATATATTTTCTTACGTCACATTGAGTATCTTACAGTAATTGTTATGAAGCTGGATTAAGCTCATCTTTTTAGAGGTAAAAATCCGATTTACTGAATGAATTATTTGTTGAATTATCTCCAGTTCCCTGGAATTCTGTAATACCCTTCAACTCTCTTTAAAGTGTAGGGTAAAATGAAAGGGAATTAGGAGCAAGTGATATATGTAATTAAGGTCCCATTGTGAGTACATCTCTCATTACAGAATTAAAATACTAATGTAGATTTCTAAGTCTGCAAATTAGGTTATTAAAAATTTTTTTTAATCTTGCTGCAAAAGTGGTTTTGTTCTTTTTTTATTGTTGTCGCTTTAACTTTCTTTTTAAATGAATTGTTATTTCCCCCATCTGTCCTAGGGGAAGACCATTCATGATTTTTATATCCTGAAAACTACAAATTTCTGTAATTTCCTTTGCAGTGGAAAATATTACTCTAGTGAAAACCCCAGTGGGGTGCATTTCTATAAAGGATTTTATTTGATTTCTTTGTGTTATGTTCAGACACATAGCATTGAATCACTGAATCACAGAATCATCAAGGTTGGAAGATACCTTCAAGACCATCTAGTCCAAGCATCAACCCAGCACCACCATAATTACCTCTAAACCATCTCCCCAAGTGCCACATCCAGACACCTCTCGAACGCTTTCAGAGATGATGACTCCAGCACCTCCTTGGGCAACTTGAAGCAGGGAATCATCTTTAAGGGATTAGATGGACTTGTGATAATACCAAGATTGTTATTTATATTTTCACACATTTAAATGGAAAAGTAGGCCCTCACATTGCTCTCTCCCTTGGCACAGTGTGAGAAACTGTAAAATCTGTCCATGAGGCTGTTTTGTGACAACAGCTGGAGAGCTGACATTTGTGCTATTCCTCAGCTTGACACCTTGAGATCACTTGCTCCCACATAGCTACTCATGAGTCGGGTGTTCTCTACAGGCTCTTTACATCAAAATGTGTGAGTGAAAAAGCTAATTATGTTTTAGGATTTTCCATCAGGCTCTCCACTGCACTCTTTCATAAGATCATTTGAAAGCATTGTGCAAGATGAACAGAGCCAGATAACACTGCACAAGACTTCAGAGATTCAGGAGGAGGTAAGCAGTGTGTGCTAAAATGCCTGATTTTTATCTAAAATTGAGTGAATAAAGAAAACCCAGGTGCAGACCAGTAAAGAAGAGACTAGCTGAGGTCAATTTAAGAAAGAAATGGAGAAGACTAAAAAGCTTTGAAGAAGATCTCTCTCTCATTTTGCAAGTGTTGACTTGGATGTATGGGGAACAGAGTGGAGCATCTGAAAATCAGCTGTGATGAAGATAACCCTGAAAAAAATCATTGTTCACGACTTTGAACTTGAGAAGTTGCTCTTTAGAGTCACTGGCTTTTAACATTTAGGCTGTAGCAGTCTTCATGATCTCCCTGAGGTAGGCAGAATTTCTTTCATCTGAGGACAATTCCTCCTAATGTCTACTTAAACAAAGTTTTAACATAGAAGTAGTGAACATACTAATTTTTCAGTACAGTGAACTTCACTTTAGTGAACACAAAGGCTCCTACTCTGACAATTTATGTCTAAACATGGAAATTATAGAGAGAAGGCCTGAGGGAAAACAGTGCCACTAATTCTGAAGTATGCTAGATATTTAAAAATATGTGCTTCAGTTTCTGCCAGGTGGTCTTTGCACACTGTATGCACCAAATAACCCAGCTGCTATCCTTGCAGAACTTAATTTATAATTATAATATTGTTGATTATTTTTGAATGTGTTATATAATTTCTCCATAGATTTAGACTCAATAAAAGAAATCCATGCATTTAATTACTACTCTAAAAATATGTATCAGTTAATTCTATGATGTACTAAAACCAAATTTAGTTTACATAAAAATAAAAGCATACTTTTAATACCAATAGTGTGAAAGCATACTTTTGCTGAGAGACTAGCTAGATATATGTCTTTGATGGGACATGGTTTTTGCATAGGGTTTTTTCCTTTCATTTAAACTGAATTCTCAAATAATTCAGGAACAGGATTAAAAAATATAATCAGTAATAAAAATAGTTGTTCAAAAGTTCATGTATATTAAGGCTTCTTATTATGCAGTGTTCTTAGGGTACCTTAATTTGCAAGATGAGAGTAGTAGCTCCATTTTCGGTGGAAATTTTAAGCATTGAGGTCAGCTTTGTCCTATATTTAAAATAAGCTGCTTTTAATGTTTTTAAATATGAGAAGAAATAATTTTGCCATAGTTTAAAAATGTCCTTGGTATTAGAGCATAGCCCTTAGGTTGAAGAATATTTTAGATCTACCATTCTTTACCTTTCCTTCTCTCTTCTCATAAAATATTTACTCTTCTAGAAATATTTAATACCATCTATTTAATAGTGACAAAGTTGCAAGCTCTGAAGACTTAAGTTTTGAATCTGCTTTTCCACAAGAATTGAACTGCACCTGTGATCTATGTGCCAATACAGATCATTGAATAAACAAATGTCTCATAGTAGTTTCTCAACTGAATCTGATGAAAAAGTGACCTCCAAGTCAAGGAAGGGCGAGAGGAGAAATGACTTTGAGATACAGCCAAGAGTCTGCTGCAGGGAACAGATTCCAGAGAATGCCACAGTCTTTATTTTACCAAGAGATCAATCCAGATACTTTAGATAGTTTAATGGGGCCAAAGGGGCTGGATAACAAAGCTTATTTTAGTGTTATGGATCCACTGTAACTACAGGTTTCCTCAGAAAAGGTTTATTGCACAGGAAAAGGCCAACAGATACATTACAATCCTCAGAAGGTATTACAGTAACAGAAGAAGGAGAAAGATTCATCATGAGTAATTATGGTTGTTAAACCAAATTCTCTCATCTGAATGCATACAAAGTAGATGTTACCATATTCTCAATGGTATTTTAAGTCCTTATTAAATATTAGCCTTGTAATAATGCTGCAACTGTGATTTTAAAAATTATGGATTTTTTCCTTTTCATCCTTCCATCTTACCTGAAGTTGCTTGGAGATGGATTCAGATATTTCCTGTAGTGTCTCCCACTCACAGTCTCTGAGAGTTCAAGCTTTCTTGCATATATTAAAAGTATAGTTATTAATGAGAGACCACTACTAATTCCTGCAGGTTCAGATTTATTTAAGCTAATTTGATTTACAAACACCTATAGATGTAGCATCTCATTCCCTCCTTCAGGTTAAATCTCTATCCATGCTTGCAAATCTGCCTGTCTTATTTCTTAGTTTTTCCTCAGTTTCTGAACATCATGCTGCAATAATTGTTGTGTTATTTTGCTTGGGAATTGGAGGTATCAAGAAGATATGGAACTTGCCCAGAATTACACAGAAATTATATGATGGAGGAGGTTTTAGAATCTGTTTTCTCAAGTTTGTTTTCTCTGTCCTTGGCCTTCTCTGTTGCACCTTTTAAATTTTAATATATGTATCAGTAAAGCTTTCCCCCCTCCTCTCCCTATTCCCTCCTCTTTACGTAGGTTTTAATCTATCTATGGTATCAACAGTACATTTTAGATCATTTCTTCTGAAGGTTTCTCTTGAAGAAGTCTAGTACAGGAGACAGCAGCTTGCACAAGACTGATCTTAAGTTCGTTACCAGATAGTAGGAAAATATTTAATGTCCTGTCTAATGATATAGATGTGGAATGGGTGTTTTGTGATGCTTTCTAAACTGAGAAGCAGTTAGACAAGTAGCTGAGATGGAGTATAATGTCTTAGTGGAGCAGTTCAGTATTTATTATCTACACACGAGGGAGACATAGAGCTTTATCCTATGTCAAGCAATTACTGTTCTTATTATAAGCAGAGCTGTGTGAAAATAATGAATACTTTTAAAGAAACTACCTACTTATTTTAATGATAAAATTCAATTATGAGGGTTGAAAATCTGTTTCAGAGTAGCTTAGATTTAGATGCAAGCTTGAGTGTATATCTTACTGCATGGCCATAGCAACAACAGCAAAGTTCTTCCTTTTCACACTTCCCTATTGATTTCTTATTTTTTGTACTTGGATGTAGTTGCAAGCTAGATGAGTGTATTGGGTTTTTTGTGTCAAGGTTTTGGTAGTGGGGGGCTACAGGGATGAATTTTGTGAGAAAATGCCAGAAGGTTCCCCCTTCTCCAACACTGCCAATGCCAGCTGGTTCCAAGATGAACCTGCTGCTGGCCAAGGCTGAGCACATCTGTGATGGTGTTAGAGCCTCTCGGATGGGAATATTTAAGAAGAGGAAAAAAAAATGCAGTGCAACAGCAGCCAGGAGAGAGGAGTGAGAACATGTGGAAGATGGGGAGGAGGTCTCCAGGCACCGGAACAGAGATTTCCCCACAGGCTGTTGTGCAGACCATGGTGTGGCAGCTGTGCCTCTGCAGCCCATGGAGATCCATGGTGGAGCAGAGATTCACCTGCAGCCCCTGGAGGACTCTGCATGGTGCATGTGGATGCTCAAAAGGAGGCCGTGAGCCTAGGAGAAGCCTGGACTGGAGCAGACTCCTCGCAGGACCTGTGGCCGTGTGGAGAGAGGAGCTCACACTGGAGCATGTTTGCTATCAGGATTTGTGACCCCCTGGGGGACCCACTCTGGAGCAGCCTGGTCCTGGAGGACTGGACCCTGTGGAAGGGACAGTTGGAGCAGTTAATGAAGAGCTGTAGCCCGTGGGAAGGACTCATGTTGGAGAAGTTTGTGGTGTGCTCTCTCCCATGGGAGGAACCCTGCATTGGAAAAGGGGAAGACAGTGAGGGGGAAGGAGTGGAAGAGAGAATGTATGATGAACTGACAGCAACCAGGAAATATGGCTTTTGCCATATTTCCCTCTGTTCAGTTGATGGGAGGGAGTGATAAAATGGCTTGTTGGGCACCTGGCGTTCAGCCAAAGTCAACCTTCCACGGTGAGGCTGCTCCTTTTCCCCATTCCAGATGGTGATATACATCCTCATCTTCCCATTTGCTGAGAAAGACAAAAGCCTCTGTCTCTATCCTTGCTGCTTTTGTGTGAAGCCATTGAGCTCTTGGCACAGCATTTCATCTTTGAACTTGACATTTCCCTGCCCTTCAGGGAAATGCTCTTGTGCTGATCTCGTTCAGTCAATGTACCTGAGTGCTGGCTTAGTGTGTCCCATGCAGAGTCTTTTACATCATTATTTGGTGAACTGTTAATTCCCTTTGCACTACCAGGTCTACTGCAGGATTCTTGCATTGATTTATAAAGCCTTCAGTTTGTTAGGCCATGCTATCTCCCTGATGAATCTCTTTCCAGTGTAGCATTGATTATCTGACACTTGGTATTTCAAGTTTTCTCAAAAGTAAGTTGCATTCTCTGGAAACTTTTCTCTATGCAAACTGGATGGAGTTTCACTTTGGTCCCTCACACATCTACTACAAAAGAAATTTCTTCTACAGTGTTAAATTTCACCATTAAAGTTCGCAATTAAAAACCTCAAACTGGGATGCACTATAGACTCAGAAATGTGGAGCTTGATATGGCAAATGCCTTCAGTTACTAGCAGAGACCCAAAGTTGTTAATTGTGGGCAAGTCTCCAAGTAAGAATGGCTATAAAAATAGACATCCACAGCATCTGTGTAAGCAGAAACAAGGAGTGATGAGGGTTTGTTGAGGGAGCACCATAATTATAAAATTATATGGAGGTAGCAGCAAGGCTGGGAAAACAGCACATAAAATCAGTTTTTCTATGGATTTTAAGTTTTTGCTGGCTACATGAAGGAATAAATAGATTTCTGCGTGATAATCTTTGTTCAATACTAAATTTAGAATTGGACACAGAGGAGGAGTAACATTGTAAAATACTTTTGGGCCATAATTCAGGATGAAATATTCAAATTTACAAAATCAGAGCCAAAATTCAGTTCTCTTATATAAGAAGACAAAAGCTGAGTTTTTTGCTGCTGCTGTTTGGCTGTCTTTGACATTTCATTACACAACTATTACAGAGCTCTTACTATTTGCAGACATCGTGATTATTTGCAGAGATTGTAATAACAGCCAAGAATCCCTTGTTGTGGATTAGGACACTGCTATGAGATGTCAATAGGATGTCAAACAGGAAGTTTATAATTTCTGTTGGCTAGGAACTCTATGAGCACAATATGTATTTTCCACTAAAAGGAGCCACAGGTAAACATAAATAGGCTTACAGAATTATTTGGGTTGGAAGGGACTTTCACAGACCACCAATTTCAAATCGTCCCCTACCCTCCACTCCACTCCCTGCCAATCCTTCCCCATGGTCATGAACAGGGACATCTTCCACTAGATCAGGTTACTCAAATCCCTGCCCAGCCTGACCTTGAACAATTCTAGTGATGGTGCATCCACAACTTCTATGGGCAGCCTGAGAAGTTGTGGATGAAGAGAGACAACAAATAGTTCTGCATCTTTATTACTACACGTGCCAGTTGTAGTACAATATCTAGTTAGATATATGGCAAGAATTATGAAATTCCAGTTTAATGGTCTATAGCTTTGCCATCTTTAACACTTGAATAAAGATTTTCCAAACCAAGTTCCTTCATCTGTCTGTGCTTATTATGTTGCCTATTATTTTCCCTGCTGCTAAATTCTTCATCTATGTCAGAAGATAAGATTAAGGGAAGAATATATTTTTCCAGATGTTTCCAAAACAAACAAACCGTCTGACTTCAAAATCCCTTCTATTTTGTTTGAGTTATGAATTTTGCTTACTTACATACTCTTTGATTGTTTCCTAGCTCTGTTTGCTTTTAAAACCTTTTTTCATTTTTTAAGTATTTATCTGCAGATGTATTAAATATGTGGTGCATGCAGACAAATGTACAATCACGTATGCTGAAAAAAAGAAACCTGCAAAAAACCATTCTCAATAGGTTAATTGTGTCTACTGACACTCAGGAGTTAAAAGCATAAAAAGACAGTGATGCTTATAAATAATGCTGGGAAAATAAGCTGCAACTTAATATTTCCTTCAAGATAACCTCTAGATTCCACGTTATAGTAACATCAGGATAGCTTATGGTTATTCTGTCTGTGTGCTCTTAGTTTTATTGTGCCAGTACCATCCTCTTTGAAATAAATTTAATCAAAGGAAAAACGCAGCTAAATTAAGAGATTTGAAAATATTGTATAATTAGAGATGATTCGGAGTTTCATGGTGAGATACTTATTGTTATAGATACCCATCATTATATCTGCTGTTATAAAATATTTTAAGAATATAATAATATTTCCTTAAAAAGTCACCTACTGAATATTTTGCAGCAAGCTTACCTGCTATCATCTTTCTTTTATATAAGCAAATATAAGCAATTTTATTGAGTTCTTATGGGACTTCTTGCTGAGCATGTGCAATCAACATAATTTTATTTCCTATGCCAGTGTGTTTCATGTTTACAGTTCAAATAAAGCTGTCTGTGTCTCAGCAGCAGCTTTAAGGAACTTGAGCCAGTATGCATTTGGAAAAATGGAACTGATTTTTCAGAATGTGCCTTAGAGTAAAAGTGTGATTAGGTATTTGAAAGGAACTGTTGAAGTTCTGTGAATGTTCCCCATGCTAGATGTTGTTTATGTGCATCCTTGGGGAGTTTTGAGACTGCTAAAGGACAGAATGGAGAAAGGAAATGATAGGACAAGTAATTAACAGGTAATCATGAGCACAGTATTTTGAGATGATTTCAGAGAAGAGCTTTTAAAAGAAAGATCAGCCAGGAGAATGAAATCCAGGGCATATGCCTAAGGTCTATAAACCAAGTTATTTTGAAATATTATAAATATTTTACTTAAAATTGAGTTATGCATCCTGCTTTTGCTTGCTGCAATATGGAGTCACTATGAGGACTTACTGCATCTTAGAAGCTGAAAGCTAGGATTTTACAGATTCTGTTTTTACACAGAGATGGGTAAGTTAATATAGAAGAAAAACACATTATCTACTTAAGAGATACTAATTTGTAAGCTATTCTTTAATCTGAATGGAGCTGATATGAAAATATTTGCCTTCATAAACACCAGCACAGACATATGGTGAAAGGGTATTTTTGACCAACAGCACCAGTGAGGTTGGCACAATCTGAAGAAATAGTGCTTGCTAATGGACTAATTCTGCAGAGGCAGCAAAGAGCAAAAAGCACTTCTTGTTTCTCTGAGCTCAACAATATATAGCAAGAAAGGCTTACTCAGTTTAAATAACCTCTGCAGTGGGTTAATTAAAAATAGATATGCAATATCCAGCCAATTCCTTCCATCTCATTCTGTGGTAACTTCAAAATAATATTGAAATTACCAATTTCTTTATATAAATATGTTGATTAAAGGGCTTTATACTGCTGCTGGAATTTAGCTGGTATGAATAAGGAGTTAAGAAAATTATGTATTAATGATGAATTTCAACAATTTCTTCAGTGATGATCTCTGCTTAGAGTTCTGTTTGCAAATAAAATAGTTTTATGCTGTGAGTTTTGAAGAATATGAAAAGTAAAGGGACACCTGAGGTGACTCTGTTTTTGGTACCTCTCTTGAATCTAAGTTTTCAAAGACAAGAAGGAAAGGACATTTCAGGAAGTTGTGACCATATTACTTCCCAAACACACAAAAAAATATTGGAAGGGAATGACCTTCTCTTTCTCCCCTCTATAATCATTGATAAGTTTTAAAATGTCTCATGAACTCTAATGCTTGCCTTTGGAATATCTATCCAGTGTCAGTGCTTCCTGAACCTGCAGAGTTGCAACCCAGCCTGTTCAGGTTTGTACACAAGAATGACATTTGGCCCAATGTGTTCAGACCTTTTGAAGGGAATTAGATGCAGGACTCTACACTAGGTTATCATCCCTTTAGGCAAAAAGTCTCTGATATGCCACAATTATTGATAAAACACCACTCTGTGATGCCTAATAATTGACTCCCAATGGAAAAGGGAATAAAGGAAAAAATACCCAGAAAAAAGGACTTCTAGGAAAAAATATTATAAATGATGTACACATTACTTATACAACATGTATAAAAGACGATCTTCACAGTAAAAAAAGCAGCTTTCTCACAGCGTAAGATTAGATAACATCATTGGTTGGCAAAGGTAGTTGGTAGCCCAGCAGCCCCACCATATGTTTTCCATTGAATTCTTAGCCTTCCAGGAGGATATCTCTTTTTCTTATCTGTTTTGCAGACTCTTTCTCACAAAGAGGGGCAAAACATGCATGCTTTTAATGCAGCAGGCTGAATCTGCCTGGTTCACAGCAATCTGGAATGTTTGCTCCATCTGAGAAAGTTGTGAGCTGACTATTATCTGCCTTTCTGCAGTTCATGCAATTCACTACTTGAAAGGCAGGATTTGGCAGTCTGATTGACTCCTTCCATATTATGATTATTTTCTTAAGACCAAAATCAAGCTGCTAGTTCCGGAGAGACTCTTCTCACAGCAGGTAATGCCAATAAAAGGAGTACTGAGAAGTGATGGGAATAGTGGGTGTGCCAGGTCAGCCCCATCATCATCGTAGGGTTGATGCTTTTTAGCTTTTGTCGCACTCTCCTTTGTCTGACCTCTGATGTCAGAGAAGGTGGCTGGCATCTCTGCCTCACTAATCATCTCTGACATGTGGCTGGCACTGGAAAATTTACTCAAAAGGATGTGCCTGCTGTGTTCTAGATTGGCCTGCACTCACAGGAGGGGAATAAATGCTGAATATATCAAATTTGGGATCTAAGAATGTAATCAGTACTTTGTGTACTACTCTACTGTCTCATTCTTTTTCACATGAGGATCCTTTCCTCTTTAGACCAATAAGCTGTCCACTCAAGTACCACAGTGAGTCATAAATTCTTCAGGCTGCCATTGCAACTGGTATTTTTTCTTTTGTCAAGATAAACAAAACATATGAGCTTGTTCAGAAAGCACCATCATTTTGGAATATCTTGAAGGTAAAAAAAAATAATTTTCCTTCCTACAGAAATATTTGCATTCAGAGTGCTTTGAAATAAAAATATTTCCCATAAATTTAAACAGAGAGAGGAACTTGTCTCTAATCTTTCTTCCTTCAACCACTTATTTCCCAATGAGTTGTACAGTTTTGAATGACAGATCTACAGAGAGGACAAAGACAAAGGGTTTGTATACGTTTTTTTCTTTGTGCTCATGATGAGTTAGACATTCCCCTTCAGATAAAGTGCAGAATGAAGAAATGTGTGACTTTTATGGATCATCTAGTGAGTCTAGTCAAAAGGATCTCTGTGTTTGTGCCGTCTGGGAGAAGTTTTTAACAAGCCTTGATAAATCAGTAATAATGTGCATGCATCTTCAGTCTTGACTACTAAGACTAAACAGAGCTGTTTCTTAACTCACTTTCTGCTACTGAATCTTAGTAAGGTTTTGAAATGGTTAGGGGGTTTATTTATTCTGCATGATATAATAATCTAATTCCTTGATTAGTGTGTTTTCATTTTACCAATAAACACTACTCTGAATTGCAATTAGATTTTTCCATTGAGGAATGGTGAGAAAAACTGAAGTGTTTCAGTAATGATGGTAGTCAAGGGAAACAATGCATTCCACGTTGAGTGTCAAACACAGAAATATTTACTTTAACAGCATGTTAAAGTAGAGAAACAGCATGTTTAAATTTTTTAATATTTCATGTGCATTCATTTCCAAAAGTGT
Source organism: Pachycephala philippinensis (assembly GCA_013397055.1). Lineage (NCBI taxonomy): Eukaryota > Metazoa > Chordata > Aves > Passeriformes > Pachycephala > Pachycephala philippinensis. Next base: position 769,841 of record VWZT01003310.1, on the reverse strand, counting down.
GAACATACACTGGCAGATGCTTAGTCTTTCTATTTCCTGTTATAAGCTTGGTAAGAGATATATGTACAAAAAGCTGTTCAGCAGCTCTTGGTTATAGGAGAAAGGGACAATTCCATTGTTCCTCATGCCTCAGAGGCTGAATTGACCACGGGGGTTTTTTGTTTGTTTTTTTCTTTTTTTTTTTTGGCTGGCTACCCGATTTGCAAGAGAATCAGCTACTTTGGAATCTTTTAATGATGCAGACGTATTTAAGTGTACATCCTCCTTTCCAATTCAAATTATGCAGGCTGAATCATTGGCACTGAACATCTTAGAACAACAAGAGTTACTAGTGCCACCTGCAGTTTTGATTAAAAGAGGAAAAGGTGTTTGCTGGTTTGTGGGATAAGAAAGAAAGAGGTAATGGGGATAAGTTTAATTGAAAATATTGCATTTTTGTAGCCACTCTTTCCATTTGAAACACAAATGATAAGTACACCTTTTGGTTAGAGTACAAAAGATTTTTTAAGAGGTTTTGGATAAAGTGACCTAAAATAATCACAGTAAGATGAAGGCTAAAGGCTGAAGAGGGATTCTGTGATAACAAATCAGTGTGCTTCGTTGTCACTTCTAATGCCTCATAATGAACTCTGATTTCTTCTTGCTCTCATTTGGTGGGCATGATTTTTCAGATGTTGAGTTAAATGGAGCCATGGTTGGTTGACTGTTGAGTGTGGCTCACTGTCTTCTCCAGAAGATAACACAGGAGAAAAAGTGCACTTACTGGTTATGTAGAGGTATTTAAGCTCACTGCTAATGAACTGACTGGAATCTTGGAGAAAAGCCATACTTGTTCACTGCTCTGCCTGAGCTAAACTGCCCTGCAGGAGTGGTGCCGTTTCTGAGATGAAGCACAGTACTGTGGGGAAATATACTCCATGTTTTCATTAATCCGAATTCCTAGATGGTTAAGTGACCGAACAACCTGCTGCCACTGATCTGTTTTAACTCTTCCTTACACTGAAATTAAAGCATCTTTCCCAGAACGAGATGTTATCTGGAGAATCTAAAAGGTGTCTTGTATCACTTCAGGCCTCTCACCAGCTTTGAGAGTTGATAACTATCTGGTCAGAGAGCTTTCCATTGATCTGATTTAGACATTTTCTATTTTGACTAGGCCCCAGGCTCTAAAGATATTACCTCAGCCTGTTTGTGTGAAAATGTTTTACGTTATATTAATAATCATTCACTAGAGTACATAGACTAAAAGACACAAAAATAGTTGCAGAGCTTCATATTTAAGAGATTCATTTGGTTAATTAGGACCATTTATTTATGCATGTGAAACCAGTTTAGTGGGAATTCCCTTTAGAGAAATGCATGGCAGATTTGGTTTTTGTTTGTTTTTTTGGGACATGAAAAAGCTGAGATCAAATAGTTGTTCAGAGATCAAATCCTTGTTCAGAGATCAAATCAAATGTTTCCCATCAATCAGGAAGGTGGCACTTGGCATGATCCTCCAGACAAGTGCTCTCTTGCCTGGGTCATGGGGAGAGTATCTGCATTTCTGTGTTTCTATGTTATGATTGGGATGCTCAAGCAAAGATCAAACACTTGCAGGCATTTCTTTCTCAGCAAGCACAAGTAGTTCCCTGTCACCTCTCTGGCATTTGTGAAGCCTGTGTTTCCAGAGGGGATAATTGGTCTAACTTCAGGCTGTGAGTTTTGACTGGCAATACAGACCCTTTGTGGATCTAATTTTCTATATTTCTCTTCTTCATTGCCCAGAAGGAAAATGGAGGAAAAAAGCACTTTTCAGTTTTAGGACTGTTGTGAAAATAAATGTGTGAAAACCTGTGTGATATTCAGATATTAATGTAATTGCCAATATCTAAATGAAGTAAGAATGAGTCACCAAATATGAATGCAATATGACTGTTATTTAGCTTTATGCATTCATGCTAACCAGCTAGAAGAGAATCCAAACCACTAAATCACCACAAGGAAAATCATCCATGTCTGAATCAGATTCTTTAGCCAGTGTAGGTGGGAATTGTTAGCTGGGAACATCAATGGTAACTTGTTAGGACACAAGGAAAGGACAATTATTTTGTGCTGTAAAAAGATACATGTGACTATAAAAGTCCTAGCAAAAATTCATGGCAAAGGTTAATTATTATAACTTAATGTGACCATTTCTGTTAACTTCAGGTTATACATTTTTTGGTCAATATTCAGTATGTTGAATTTATTTGATATTTTACCCTCACTTTATCATGTTTACCCTCAGGGACCATGTTCTCTTCTTAAGTTTCTGTTCTGATGATCCCGGCTATCAATAAAATCTGCTTTCCTTCGTTTCACAGCCAATTCTATTGACTTCAGTAGGTCAGCTGGCATGAATCAGGCAGAAGATTTTGCATGATTTCTGTTGCTTAGATACTAAGAGAGAATTATTGTCTTATTCCCACACATAATTCTTAATCTGAAATGGATATATTTTCTTTTTATTAATGGTAAAAAAATGCAAGACAGTTTTCAGGAGGCAACTGGAGTTTTAGAGTGAAGGGAAAAGCAGATAAAAAGGAATTGAACAAGTAGGTTCATAATATCAGGTAATGTGGTCCTGATTCCACTTATACCCTTATTAAAGTAATATGGCATTATAAATTTTAATTTAAAAGTTCATGATTTACTTGTGTTATTTGTGTGTGTGTGAGTAGGAGGAGGTGGTAGAGAGCTACACAAAGTTCAGCTTTCATCCTAGCATTACTTGAAAATGTGAATTGAAGCTGTCACCCAACAATTGCTCCATCTTGTCATCCAGAAAGTCCATGAATGTCTGTGCCCCAGATAAATGAAAATATTCCCCCACTCCCTAGTGCTTTCTTGAACAGTGTGATCAGATCACACGATTGATAGTTTTCAACTGCCTTTCTTAACTTCTTAATTAAATAAATCCAAGGGCCCTAGAATCTCCATTATTTATAAAAAGAAAGTAAAATTATAACATACCACTTCATGACTGACATTGTGAAGTCATATTTACCACTCTTCCCTGAAATACTCCTGTTCTCCTTACACAGAACAAAACACTGCAAGTTAGCAGAAAGAAAGTGCTATTCTTCATGCACTGGGGTATGTTTACCTCATTAATTTTGGTAATTTATGAAGCAGGCTTTGACATTAAAAAACATGGACAGTTTTTTCTTTGAAGACATAAAAATGTGCTTTCTTAAAACCACCCCACTCGTAATATAAACTAGTATGCTGCTTGTTTAAATCCCTGTGATGGTAAAACTTCGCTGCTTTCCCCGGGGTATTTAGAAATCACCAGAAACTCTAATCTAAATGAAAATGGTTAAATAAATATCACTGGAAATAAGTGCTATGTAGTCATTGTCCAATTAAAATGGGCAGCATGAGGTCTAATAGTCCTAGACTAATTTAAGTTTCAAGTGGATTGGACCATTGAGAGGTATGTGCAATAGGTGGCACATCAAACCGTGTTATTGATTGCTAAAATGTCTTTCAGGGTTGAACACTGTAAAAAGGCTATGTGTACTATAATTTTTCCATCTTTTGCATCTTTTAAAGAGACGAGTACCTCATAAAAAAACAGTTTACCCTATTCTTCATGTTACCTAGATTATAATCAGAGCAAATTCCACCTCATTAGACGAGACATTCTCCATTCTTTCTCTCCACGGGTACTTCTTTCTTAAGTATTTTTTTTATGAGCATGGGGAAAAATCATAAGAGGTCTTCTGAGGAAGCTGTATAGAGATATGTGAAGTGTTAATATTAAATGTTAACCTGAGAAGAAAGAGGAGAACCAACAGACAATGATGTTTTGACCAAAATCCAAGGCATATCTATCTAAAGGCAGCTGACATGCAAAGATTAATAAAGGGAGGAGTCAGAGAATAAAATAGTTCATTTGAGACTTTAAAGAATTTTTTAAGGATGGAATAGAAAGATCAAATCCAGGAAAATGGAAAGAGTGTCCCACAATCAATGCAGAGAAATAGAATTTAACACTTGTTTTAAAACAGATTAAAGCTTTTTAGATCTCTGGAACCTCCACAATGTCTGTCTTAAGGATTTCACATGTACAAAGGAGCAAATTCTATGCAGTCATTTGTTGAAAACAAGCAGATGCTGGTTCTCCAGTATGATTTATTGGTCTATACAATCTTGAATTATTTTACCATATATTTACTCACAGGTGCAAACTGTACATGGCTTCAGCTCATTTTTGAGGTCAGCAGACCAGTTTTACTTGTTTCAGTTTCAAATACCACCTTGCTTCCAGATGTAACCTATGAAATATGGCATGCTGGAAGACAGAAATACCGAGGAACGAAAAAGAAAGAAAGAGATACGAAGATGGCTGCAGACTGCAAAATGTCTGTTTGGGTAATCTGAGAGCACAATAAGTTAAGCAAGTTTTAATGAGAAAATCGAAGTCTTTATTACATATAAAAGTGAAAATTTACAGTCTCAGAAGAAACTGAAGGTCTCAAAGTCTTAGATTTTAGTGCATTATAGTGGAATTTTCCAAAATAAAGTCTACAGAGAAAATCAACAACAACCTGTATATAGCAGAACTCAGTAGGGTAGACATGCACACAATAGACACAAATTTTATAAAAAACAGGACAGTAAAGCAGCCTCTTAGAAACAGCTCTAACATTTAATATGGGAAGTCTAATTTGAACAAACATATATGAATGCAAACATGTGTGCAGCCTGCAGTTAATGTATGTTCATGTAAGAATTTGTTCCACCTAGAACTTTTCTTTCAGCCTCACTAGTGATTAACAATATAACACAAATAATAATCTTCCTTTCTGCCTTCCTGTTTCTCTGATATTTTTCTGATTTTGCTCTGGGGGAGAATGAAAGCTGTTTTGGGGATGGATGTGATTCAGCGGCTTAGACCATGCCCCAGTTAAGATGTTATTATCAAATTCAATTTCAATTTGGTTCATTTTTATCTTCAGGCATACTTTTGAATTCGGAACCAATATCTGCGACCTAGGGCTTTTAATTTCTATTTTTTTTTTAACAGCCAAGATTTTTGTCGAATTAGCAGTCTCCTATCTCTTTCAGTTGCTTTCTGTACAGTTTCTGTGCCATTTTTAAAGGGTGTTCCTTGGTGTAGGGGGCCCTGGCTATGAGTCAGTTATGTTTTTGAAGAGCTGACTTGTGATAGGCCTGACATCAGCCAAAGAAGCCCCACAGAGCATCCTACCATGTGGTCAATAACTCAGTTCTCTTTTGCCCCAGAGCCTTTGTTGCCAGGCCCATGTCTTCCCATGTGCCAATCCACTTCACGGAGTTATCCATGTGTGTACCTGTGTATTTACTCTTTTATATTTACCGTGGCAAAACTGACCACATATTTTCTAGGCTGCAGATCCAGTGGCATTGTCCATTGACTTAGGTGGTGCACATAAGTCCACCAACGTATTTGTGCACTTCAATGCTTCTTTACAAGCTCCATGAAGCAGACTGGCTTTATGAAAGAGTGTAAACAAGCTGTATTAACTTGGATTGCCTTCCCTCCACTGATCTTGCTGCTTTCAACTGCTCTTCCCAACCCTCTCTCAAATAATTTGAGTTGCAAGATCCTTGGTTGGTTGGGCAACCATTCAAGATTTGGCAGCATAATAAAGCATTGCATTAATAGTTTTGGAATCTTTTCTCAAGCAAAAATTACCTAACTAAAGACTAAAGGCAAAAATTACGGCTGAATGTGAGTTATTCAGAAAATGACAGTGATTTTGGTAATGCAATACTCTTCTTTCAGAAGAGTTGCTCTGTGGTCCAAGTGAGTTCCCTAAACAACAGGCTAGTGGCTGTTCAGTGCCTTTACTGCTTCCATTTCATGATGGACCTATGTAATTAAAACACATAAAATTTGGAGGAATGGGGTGCGACTATGTATTTTGATGGAAGCACTTCTTTGAGAAACATCTCATCTGAAATGGAACTTGAAGGAATATATAAGTTTTAACAGCTTTATTCCTTCATTCTTCACTCTTTCCCTCTGTTACAGAATTTTAAATGTAGAAAGATTGGTGGTATAGTAAGCCTAAAATATTACAGCACCATTTTAATTTGGACTATTTCTATCCTAATCAAGCTGTAGAAAACCTGTAGAGATTTACTATGATACCTGTCATTGCAATTTTGAAAAACTCAAATAGCTTGAAAGTCCAGATATGGGAAAATTCATGTGTGTGTTTCTTGGTGCTCTTTGGACCATGACAATGCTCCTCTTGCTACTTGCTTTGAGTTACCTTTGCAACAGAGCAGTGACATAAGCAGTCTTAATTCACAATGATTTACATTGAAATTGTGATAAGCCAGTGCTGCCCAGCATAAGGCAAAAAGGTTTAATTTTTAAAATTTTTTCAGGAAGTATTCCAAAATTAATTTGGAGTTAGTGGTAGTATATCTGATTAGAAAGTTAGAAACTCATCTCAACTTGATGAAATAAGTACTGATTTTATTGTGAGACTAAAAAATGGTATTAAGCAATACAATTTTTTGAGAGTGTACTTTTGTCTTCAGGACATGGTAAATATTCTCACCATTGGGCTTTGTGAATTATACTGTCCTTAGTAGCAGATGAATTTTTTGGTAGTAAATCATGCAAAGAGGAGAAAGCTTTTCTTCCTACAAGAAAATAGAAAACTATTGAATAAATAGCAAAATGATTCCTCAGCTGAATTCAAAATATTGAGCTTATGTAAAAAATTATCACATAAAAAAAAAATCTTTAGTGCTACATAAAAGATTTTGTACAAAACCATTTGCATTGTACTGAATCATCAATAGAAATGCTTTTTTTTCAGTATATGGGGAATGTTGTGGATAATAATTTATGTAAAAATGTAATACTTCTATTTCACCATGACAAAAGAAAAGAAAGAAATAAATTTTAATAAGACTGTGATTCAGGAGGGAATTTTGCTATAAAGAGGTGCAAGAAAAAAAAGCAATCAAAAAGGAGACAAACTTCTTTCTCTTTCAGTAGTCAGTCTGTATAGAAAATGACGTTCATTTGTATGAGGTATTTTTGTTATAATCTCATGTTTTATACTAGCAGTTTAGATAAGTCTCTCTGGGAATTTAATATAAACAAGAACAAAAGGGAATATGCCTAGACTGAAGACACATGTTATTTTCATAGATGGTGGGATTTCTTGGGAATTACTAAATTTCAGATGGCTATTATGTGTGTCTGGGAACTTCCCCAGCAGTGTCCATTTTACTGTAGGCACCACATCAAGCACTGATACAGGGGCTCTGAACCCCTGTAATTGGGAGAAAGAAGCTTGGCAAGACCCACATTTTGGTGTTTTTAATTTTCCTTGGCTTCTGTTGAATTACAAATACAGTACAGTCTAGTTTGATTTTCTGGGGAAAAACAATTGCGGTTTTATATTGTCACTAAACAAAGGAGTAAATGGGAAGAAGATATTACAGTGTTATGAACTCCAACCATGATCTTGGCAAGGAAACAATATTAGTTACTTGTGATAAACACAAGGCAATACTTTCATATCAATACCAACACTGAACTGCAGGTGACAAAAGGATGGTTGGGACAGCTTTTTCTCCAGTGTCAGATATTAAAAATCCATTTAAAAAAAAAAAAAGTGGAAAGCGAATAAGAACCTATTAGGTCACTGGCTTTTTCATTTTAGCACTGGATGAACCTGTAGGCCTGAAGTATTTCATACAACCTGTCTTTTTGTTTCCAGTTTACTGAGTGAATGAATTCCTCTGGTTCAGTAAGATCACAACCTGAATTTTGAGGATTTTGAGCATATCTGTACTTCAAGTGTAGAGTATTATACGACTGCAGAGTATAAAAGTATGGAGGAATTATATATTTAGTCAAGATACACTTACTGCTGTCTCTGGGTTTATATTACAGTACATTTTTGAAACTCTACATATACATATTCTTACCATCTTCATCTATACATTAGTTAACAAATTCTGTGCTGAGTAACTTCTCAGAGCTATCAATCTTATACCAATCACATACATTTGAAAGATATCCGTTATGGACTGTAATTTTCATAACAGTGTATAAATGACTTTGCAGTTGTGTGAAAAAATGGTAGTTTCAAGTTTTTTACCAAACTGAAAAATTAAGAAAAAAAAAAATTAGGTTAAAGAAATTTTTAGAATTCATTTCAAGTAGGATG
>VWZT01003310.1:667907-761601 GCA_013397055.1 Pachycephala philippinensis | reverse complement strand
CAAAATTTTCAAGTAAAAAAAAAAAAAAATTATTTGACTAGGTAAGAAGTATTTTAATTTTTCTTAATACAAATTTAATCAAAATTATTAAAAAAATTTTTTTTTTCCTTTAAATAACATCAAAGTCTACTTAGTTGTATAGTGGACATTACTGTCCAGTCTGTTCTAGACTTGAAAAATGTTTCAGTCAGAGTAAACTGACTAAACTGAGAGGGGAAGGATTTTTGACTGATAAATTTTACATTGAAGATAATGATGAATACACTCAGCTTCAGAACTGTGAAGTTCACTCTATCCTCACTGCTCACATACTCAGTTCACAGTGCTTCGGCCAGCCCATAGGAACTGTTGATGGCTAAACTGGTTGTCATGGAAAAGCACATGGATGGTAAAGAAGAGACTTACAAATTTTAGCATATTCAGAAATTTTTTGCATATTAATGTTATTTTTAAGAAACTGAGTCTAATTTACTTGCTGAAAGTGAGGATGGCTCATGTTAATTTGTCTCTTAACTAAAAATATGCAATGGCACTAATCAAAAGTACTATGATGATTCACATCAGCAGCGTTATGGTAGGATCAGTAGAAGGAAGGGGGAAAATGAAAGAAAGAAAAAGCAATTTTAAGTCATCAGAGCAGAAAAAAATAATCTCCTAATAGGTCTGTAAAGACAGTTTCTATTATTATTGTTATTATCACAAATCAGTAATATTTATATTGATTTATTAATGATTTAAATTGTTTCTGCATTCTCAGTTGCACATCATCTTCCCTCTTCTGATGTTTACACCAAGAAATGTTACCTCTAATTCCTCTGCCATAACACTACTGAATGCCTAAAAAAAGCAGTCTTGATTCAGCAAAGCACCATCAGCATATTTTACTGTAAGCATGCAGAGTAATTCAGTGACTAGTGTGGATTTGCTTAAGACTATGCAGAAGCTTAAAATTTTTACTGAAATGGAACTTACTTGTGTTGATTAGGTACAGCTCTGATCTATCCAGAAAATTGGAAAAAAATTATTTGTATTTTAAAACAGTTTTATAGGAGTTGTTTTGGGGTTGTTTTTTATGTTTATAGAAAATGCTACAATTAAAAAAAATACACTAAGTGGAAATTAAGCAAAGTTCTGAGAACTGAAATCTTGCTCAAGGTTTCTGAGTTGTGTGTCAGTCTCTCCTTAGCTGTAAGTTAAATAAAGGAAATTCAGTTTTTATAAAAGCTGCTGTAACAACTATTAGAATGACTACTGACAGAAATTGCTTAATTATTCATGGACTGTGGACTGTGTTCGTTTGAGACACTGGATGGATGGGAAGTTCCATTCACTTTCTGTCACTAAGTGCAACCTCAGCCACCTGAAAAAATCAAGGTCAAGAAAATCTTTTATACTTTTTGTTCATTCAAGACATCACTGAAAGTGAGTTGATACTAAAGTTAGTACAAATATCTTTTCTGCTGCAGATTCATATTCAACAGGGAAATAAAAGCAATTCTTTTTAGAGAAGCTGCTCCAGAGTCACTAATGGTGTTTTTGTTGGTTTCTGGACAGGATAAGGTTAGAGAAGCATATGCCATATATCATATGTTTATATGATACATGAAGTGACTGAGATTTGATTGACACATTTTAACCTACTGAAATAATAATATGTGTGTAATTTCGGAAATTTTGTAAAGACTACTTATTGCTCCTAAGAAACTACCTGTACATGCCCCCTTCTGTCCCCCCACCCCACCTCCTTTTCTACTATTTTACAACATTTTTTAGCATGCTGTATTGCATTTATATGTTACACTGCACTTATACGCTTTGGTATTAATTTGAAATATTCTCCATAAACACAAAATGAAATAAATAGGACATAAGGGCAAATCTTAGCCCACGTTCTAGCTTAAGTACTTCTTTTTATCATGGAGCTTCAAGTGGATGGTTTTTATACTCCTAAAGAGCATAGCATTTAAATCATAATTGCAGTTTTGTTTATCTTCATATTTTTCTCCCTGTGGAACTGAGAATTTTTATATTGGTTTGCTTTCAGTGCTTGTTATATTAGAGGAGTTTCTGAAAATGCAAAAGAGAAAGGACATAAAAAATAAACCCAGAACTTTCAGTAGCTGCTGCTACAGTTCTGGAAAAATGGAGAACTGTAATCCCCATTCCCAACCTGCAGATTAATTAATATCCTAAAATTCTGTGAGACTGAAGTTTTAAACTTAGGCAAATAATTTGAAGTTTTGCTATGGTCTTCACCTAGGTAATTAGTATTTCTTTAATTTCTCTTTCTTTTGATGCACTGTTTTCCAGCTGTACATTTGCCAGGCAGCTTAACTTTTCTAGTACTGGCTATGTCTACAGCAGCAAGTACAAAGGAGAAACACATCATCAGATCAAAGTAAAAAATCTGGTGCTGTCTTGTCCACTGTTCTGGGGGATTATTTTTAGCAGATTTAGTTTGATTCCCTGATTGAAATCTCTTCACCCCACACACAGTTTGAAGTCATTTGAAGCACTGACCTCTGATTGGAACACTAATGATCCCATTAATTCTTGGATTGTATTTGGTGCATGCCTGTTATGGAGTTTTCTCTCCAGTTTCCTCCTAAAGGAATCTAGTTTGCATAAATTAAAACTGCCCTTTGAACTGAGCTAATGCACTGTAAGGGGGGACATGGTCAGGGATGAAGTTCAAAACTGCAATACTCTGAACCAAAGGGCTGATTTAGATCCAGCCATTGAGTTTCACAGATTTGTCAAGTTCAGGTTCAGGAGGGATTTTTATGCTGGCCTCCAGTGTAAAAGAGATTATGCAATTTTCTCCACTAATTTTTGCAAGCTCCGAGCTTCTGTTTTCAGTCCATGCACTCATTGGTTAATATAATTGGAAGGGTGCTCAAGAGATCTCCAAGTCCTGCTTGCAAAAGAGCCAGCTCTGGGATTAGACCTGGTTTCCTGGGGCTTTGTTCAATCGGGTCTTGAAAACCTGATGCTACAAGAATTTGAAATAAAAGTTACACATAGCAACTCTATACATACATACTGCAATGAAACAACGCCTGTGATTGGCAGAAGGATACAGTTGTTCTCTCCCACCCAAGAGTGTTTAATGTGTATTTAAATTTATGCAAGATAATATCAGCGTAATTCAGGGTTGATAGCTCTTTGGAGAAGGACCTGGGGTGTCCTGGTGGATAACAAGCCCTCCAAGAGCAATGTGCCCTTGTGACCAAGAAGACAAATGATATCCTGGCCTGCACTAGGAAGAGCATTGCTGAAGGAATGCTCTTTTCTCTGCCCTGGCTAGGCTGTTTCTGAGTGGTGTGTCCCGTTCTGGGCTCCCCAGTACAAGAAATACAAGGAACTACTGGAAAGATTCCAGTGGAATGCTGTGAAGATGATGAGGGGACTGGAACATCTCTTTCATAAGAAAAGGATGAGAGAGTTGGGCTTGTTTAGCCTGGAGAAGAGATGACTGAGAGAAGATCTTATGCATATAAATACCTTAAGGACAGATGTCAAGAGGATGGGCCAGTCTCTTTTCAATGGTGCCCAGCAACAAGGCAAGGGACAAGGGGCACAAACTGAAACAGAGGAAGTTCTGTCTGAACGTGAGGGTAAACAACTCTTCTGTGAGCGTGGTAGGACACTGGAACAGGCTGCCCCAGGAAGTTTTGGAGTGTCCTCTGGAGATATTTGAAACCTGCCTAGATGTGATCCTATGCAATCTCTTCTGGGTGACCCCACTTTAGCAGGGCAGTTGTACCAGATGATTTCCAGAGGTTTCTTCCAACCCCAACCGTTCACTGATTCCATAAGATGGCCCTGGTTTTATTATATCAAGCCTTAAATGTATGAAAAGAAATTCCAGACACTTGAGTTTTGGTTTGTTGGCTCTGACTTCTGAGATGCAGAGCTTGGAATTCTCTGTCTACATGATGGACTTGAGATGCCTGCTTATTTCAGTGGATCTTGTAATCTTCTTTGGTATCCATAAAATCAGTGGACCTAATCTTATTGAAAGCCATTAAATTCTGTAGACAGATACTTTTATATCTATCTATTCTTGTACACATGGATTAACATCGTTAGGATCGTTAAATGTGTTTTTTAACAACAAAAATTCTGTAAGCAGCTTAGATTCAAAATGAGAACTGAACAAGACAGAAATGCCACTCAGCAAATATTGATCTGAACAATAATTTTGCCCATGTACAAATGAAGTCACATGGAAAGAAAAGAAAGTAGGATCTAATTTCTAGAGAGGCTGTAACTGATTGTGCCAGAAATTAGGTATTTTTTATCGAAGTCTAAATAAAAGCAGGGCATATGGTTCTCATAGTACAAATGAGAGTGGTTCAAGGAGTGAATTATGGATAGGACTAAATTATCCATGCATATTCTGCAAGGGACAGATAATGAACTTAAAATTCTCATTTTTAAACTAAATGGTTGCTATTTCAATTACTAGTGGGTATCTATCAAAAAAGCTACTTTTATAGTACTTGGGTTAGATTAAGTATCATTACAGGAAATTGAACTATGAGAAATAACAGCTCATCCGAAAAAACAGATGATACCTTGTTAAAAATATGGCTAAAATTGAAATTTGTTATTCCAGTCATGGTTTTGCAATATAGAAGTACACAACTATTTAATATGGATAGAGAGAGAATTCAGTTCCTGCATGCTCTGGTAGCAGAACTGTCTGCATATATGGTCAAGTCCTCCTAACAGAAAATTAAAAATGTATGTTAAAATGAGTGCCTATAATTTATAATCTAGAAAATTAAAAAAAAAACCCAAAACCCAAATCCAAACTCAAACAGACCTAGACATTAACACTAGAATTTGTTAATGTGGACAGTATTATTTATTTTAATAAATTATTCTATACCAGTTTTCTACACTTTTAAGGACTCCATTTTAAGCAGCGATCAGTGTCTCTAATTCTGTATGCAGAATGGACATGGTACTTAAATCCACGAGAGGGGAAAACCTATTTCTAGGATTTATGCACACATGCTACCTGGGTGGGCTTAGTATTAATGGCACTTATCATTTCCCAGAATGACAGTGTATTTTGCAATCCTACATGAAAGATTTGTGCAAGCACAGATGGTCAAAAAGGAAGACAGTATGAAGATATAGCTCTAAATTGATTAAACTGGCTATGTTGAGTGCTCCTGATAACAGTATATATTTTTGTAAGTTTTAAAGTCTTATTTCTAATGACACATTAAGGATTCACTTACTGTTTTCCAGCTTTCAGATTTATTCTGAATACATTTTTATAGAGCACTCAACCTTAACTTTTATTGTGTGGGCACAGATTTATGCCCCATGAAATACTTGCCTGTGTAATTTTGGTCTCTGTATATCTGGTTTATTTGTTGAAGGTGTCTGAACATGAACCTCTTTGTTTATAGCTTCCTCCTGCCTCACTGCAGGCATGTGCAAGCAGCTATGTGTTTCAAGGCTGCAGTTGGCAGGACGGGCACAGGATTTTCAGCCTGAGGCAAAGAATACGAGAGGAGAAATTGTGGATTAAATAAATTCTGTGATGTGATAAGAAAGAAATCATGTACCATGTGTAGCATATCCTTGAATGAATTTACAGAGGAACAGGGAGGAAGATTAGAGAGTTTAGGAAGAATTAGAAGTCTGAGAAAAGATGTAAGAGGATGGACTGCACACCTCAGGAAGAATATGTCTATATCACATATTCTAGGATGACAAATTTACCTGGCACTTCATTCAGATATGAGCCACATCCTAATCAGGTAAAAGGTTTATCTGTTTGTATTCCAAGTCAGCTGAAAACTCAGCTTCAGTGCTGGATTAAACTGACTATATTGCTTCCCAGCTGGAGCTAGCTCTGATATGTCCTAAGGCACCAGTTTTATTATCAGGTTTTTGGGATAGCAAACTATGAATGAACAACAGTTTTGCTTAGAGCCAGCAATAATGAAAAGCTTGATTATTTTAAATTCTTAAACTGTTATAATTGAGATATTTTGTAGAGCATTTTCCTACTATTTTCTCTCTTGGTTTCATTGTTGGGGAGACTTCGTTGCCTAGCCCTGATGTATTTATTTGAGAAAAATTAGTATGGCTTCTGACAAGGTTTTAAGAATATAGAGAAAGAGAAAATGTAGGCAAGCACAGCATCTTCTTGTTTATTAAGCAAGAACTGTTGTTTATCTGGGATAGTTTCATCTGGAATCACTCTGATAAGGATGAAAAGCTGCTATGTTAGTTGTCATTAACATGATATAAAATTTTCAAATGCTCATTTCAGACTGACAGACAAGCAGTGAGGCTGCTGGCTTATATATCTGCCCATGCTACTGTATGAAATGAAGCAAGTTCCTTGTTGTACCTCTCCCTCTCCCAGCAAAATGAGGAAACTTGCTCGGTATCACTTGAGGGCATTTAAAAATCAATTTTTTAGTGTATTTGACCCAGCAATTACAATAAAAATGTGGATACAAAAAAGCCTATTTACAGTAATGCTGTCATTGTGGTTACCATTTTCAGCTATATTAGTCCAGATACCTGGGAAAGTTCCTTGTGCCTGGAAATGGCATGAGGCCACCTGGAACCAGCTCATTTGTTTTGACTTGCTTTTGCTGACAAGTTCCCAATTGTCTGACAAACTAAAGTTTATTTTTTTGAAAATGTGAGCTTTGATTTTCTCACCGACATGGTGCAGCAGCCAGGGGTGTAGCCATCCCCAGAGTCTCAGGGAGCTGAGTGCAGAGAGCCCATGCTTGGAGCCTTCCCAGGAGCCTGTGAACTGCATTTATATAATATATATACACAGTATATATACAACCTGCATTTCCTCACAGATTCCCTGTTAGCTGCTTGTGTGGGTAAGAGCTGTGAGGGGCTCCTGTCTCTCCCTCCTGTTTTCTCAGAAAACACACAAATTGTGTTTTGTGGGGTGAGGGCCACCAGTCTTGCTCTTGGTGAGTGCATCCTAATTTTGGCTCCAGGTTTAAATAGGTTATTGATTTCAGATTAGCAAAAGCAAGACAAATCTAAATAAAATATTTGTGTGAGAGAGTCTCTTCTTCCTCCAAAAATTCTAACAGTGACAGGATGTTTTTTCCAGGCAGGCACTTGCTATTGATTATGGGTCTAAAACTGTAAATCAAACAAGATAAAAAATAATAAGGAAAAGAAAGCACACACACATTCAATAATAAATTGAATAAAAAAATTTTTGTGCCTTTAATGCAAGAATTTTACATCTATATATTCACAGGTGTTGTGCTGTATTTTCCTAAGTGGCTTAACTGTTCTATGTAAAACCCGGTATATGATCTCACTGTTGGAAAGTTATGGAGTGACCTAAAGAAAAATAAATAATAATTTTTATGACAAGTGTAACTTAGAATATACCATACGATTGTCATTGTAAAGCACTCGTAACTCTCTTCTTTTCTCAGCCATGGATGAAATTGAGCAATATGATGCAGGATGGTAGAACTGGAACAGGTCAGAGGAGGAATCTCTCTGTCTTATTATGCTGCACGGTCCTGAATACAAAATCCAAATCTGGTCCTCAGACAGGGTGTTTGTGTTGAGCAGTTTATTATACTTTAATCCCTATTCAAGACTGAACATTCAGTAAATTGATAGCTCAGGATCACAAACTAATCATACCATGAAAGGAGGCATTAAAATAATACAAAATAAATTTGCTACATCCTTTTATGTTGGTTTACTTTTTTTTTTAAATCTTCTTAAAAATATTGAAAATATTTTATGTAGTCCGTAACCAGTTTTTGCAGGAAGCATTTTTTTTGTCTGACCTTGACTTAGGAGGTAGTACATAGAATTCCCTTTGACATTCATGAAGTTGCTATGTTCTTCAGTGCAGTCACCCTGTCCATAACTCCTTTCTTACTGGAGTTACATGCCTAAAAAACTTTAATTAATCTTCATTCTTTGTTACTAAAATTTGTGTATTTCTATCCATGAAGAATGGAAGCAAGTGTTCTCCAGTTTATGAATGGTACTAATGCTTTTCCTGTGTAATAATTTTATTTCATGAAAAACAAAGTTATATCCATTAAGCATAGGCCAAAATCAACATTTCAGAATATGAAAACTTATACTGGTATGGCCCTACCTTGGATCAGAGTGTAGCAACCACATGACAGGAGTGCTAGCCCATATGTAGGATGTGATCTGACTTAGGAGAAAATCTGCCTCATGGTGTGACTGTGACTATTATCACAACGTGAGAACAAAAAATTGTGTGTTTTGATTAAAAAAGACCTCTATGACTTTATAATTTATTGATTGATTGATTTTTCAGCAAAAAGGACAGGTGTTTATAAGGTAGGATATTTTTTACAGGACAGTTTTCCTTCAAATTTGATGTTGAGAAAAATTATGTATGTATTTCATTTCAGAGTGGTGTGGGTGTTTTCTTTTTTTTTTTTTTTTTTTTTTTTTGCAGTACAACAAATTTGAATTGGCAATTGTTATTCAGAGTTTATAAAGCTTGAATGAAAGATGATCATATTTTTTCCAATGAACTTGTTCACTGTCTAGATTGCATTTCTGTGATGCATTGATTGAGCATCTTGCTTGTTTTGGAGATCCGTTCTGGATAGGAAAAATGGTCTATGGAGGTTGTTAAACAATACATGCATTTTAGTGCTGATCTGAATGATCCTAAGCAGTACAGTAACACAAAATGAAAATACAAGGACAGGCAAACAATTTTAAAAGGTTGGCATGCTTTTCCTCAGTACAAAAATCTGAAACAAAATATCTTACTCTATTACCCTTTCTTTCACATTATTTTTAGTTATTATCCTTGCCCTTTCCTTACCGTGTTAACCATCAATCTCTCCTAAAATAAATCTTCCACTTTTCTAGTACATAACAGAACAAGCATTCTGTTTTTCCCCTGGGTCTAAACTGGAACATTTGAAGTGTCTGATCGTACCCTTCAACCAAAAAGAGGAGAGATCAAAGAACTCAGTCCATCACCTTCAGGTACAGTACTTCTGTAATTTTAAGCCATTCCATGCATAGGGGCTGATATCTCTAAAGATATGTCTCTGAAAGTATTACTGAATATCCAGTTTCCTAACATTTCTGTAGTTCTTTAGTAAAATCTCCAGAGTTAAGCCATAGAAGAAAGATAAAAATTAAATTCAATATGTTGGGAAATGTGGGAACTATTTAAGAAATAATTTTACTGTTTTATCAGTATACAAGCACTTTTATGTTCAAGAACAATTTGGAGCAAGAAATATGCTATTTATACAAAATTTCCCTATAGTAAGAAAAACATTTCTGGCCTGTTTGAGCAGAGAAATTTTTATAACTTTTAAATTATAAAAATGAAATAACTTTATAAAACACGTTTGAAGCTGCTTACCAGTTCTATAAGGAAAATTTTCCCCTTTGCTATAATGAAATATGTAAAGTTCAAGATCTATCTGATATTACTGTAATTGTTTCTGTCTGATTATTTTAATTATAACAGGAAACTCTGCATTCAAAAAAGCAATGGCATTATAGACTTCTTCACACTCATGGCTGTTTCTAGAAGAGGAAAAGTAATTCTCAAGCTTTTAATAAGTTATCCTTTGTTTCTATACTGACCAGATTTGCAGGCATTTATTTCAAATAATAAGGTATTCAATGTTTATTTGGTGTGTGGTGGATGTATGAATCACATAACCATCTAGTAGATCATTGCAGAAGCAGCAACTAATCCATTCAAATACGTTTATCTTAGATTTGCACATTCAACTCTTTACGTCACAATAACATTAAGCAAATATAATAAATATAAAAACAAACTAATAATTTTATTTGGTATAACAATACCAAATAAGGGTAAGAGATGAAAACATTATTTGCAAAATATCAATTCTAGACTTATAGATTATAGAAGAGTCTTCTGAAAATACTGATGAAAACCAGCAGTGAATTACAGAAAACCCTCTTACAGTTCCAGCATCAGGTGCATAAAGGCAAAAGAAGTATCTTCGTGAAATATATGAGAAGAGAGGCAGGATGATAAATTTTTCTCTCATAATACAGTCAAGATAAGTTAGTAGGCAAAGATACTGAAGATGATGTCTTTGACAGAGCATGTCAATGTTTCCCTCTGTAGTCTTCACCTCGATATTCAGCAAGCAGCACTGAGTAAGAGAGAACAGTGAAGCCATCATTAGTTTTACTAGAGTCCTGAAATTCTGAAACAAACAAGCACTGAAGAAGTCAGAAGGGAGGTGATTGAAAGAATAATGCCATTTTGTACATATTTGGCAAAAGATCTTTCAAAGTAAAGACAGCAAGGAGGTAGCATGAAAACAGGGGTCTTTTCCTACCTAAAATCTGGGGTTTTTTTAACCATATATTGGGTTTGCTGAGGTAGAAAGTAAGGACCCAGTGAAAAAAAGCACAGGAACAAGTTTTCTTTTAAACAGGCTAATCTATGAATATTTGTGGAATAAATTTATGTATGTGAAAGCCAGGAAAATAGCTGTGAAAATCAGTTGTCATGCCTTAATTTCAGCTGGCAATTAAGTTCCGTGCCTCCCCCCACTTCCTTCCCCCCCACCGCCATTGGGTTAAGATAGTAATAATTTAATAACCAAAACAAGGTAAAATGTGATAATACTAATTGTAATAATAACAATGAAAAGGAATGAGAAAGAGGAATAAAACCCAAGGAAAACAAGTGCTGCACAATACCGTCGTTCACCACACAACGACCAATGCCCAGCCTGTCCCTGAGCAGCTGTCAGTGGTGCATGGCCAATTCCCCTCGGTTTATGTGCTGAGCATTCTATGGCATGGAACATCCCCTTGGCCAATTTGGATCAGCTGTCCCAGTTTGCTCACTCCTAGCTTCTTGTGAACCTCGTCACTGACAGATCATGACACTGAAAAGTCCTTGGCTTAGGGTAAGCACTACTGAGCAACACCCAAAACAGCGGTGTGTTGTCGACATCATTCTCATACTAAATCTGAAACACAGCATTGCACCACCTACTGAGAAGAAATTCCATCCCAGCTGATACCAAGACATCAGGTCAAGTCAGAGATGAGATTCATACTAAAGTTAAACACCTGACTGAAACAGAATTTTGTCCAGGTGGCCTTCCTCTCTAATGCTACTGAGTCTACATTCAATATTGCCTCTGTGTTTGTCCACGCAGGCAAGAAGTGGCCTAAGTCACAATTGCAAAGATATGTTCAATTGCAGAAGAAAGATATTGGGAAATATTTCAAGGAATTAGGTCACTTGAAAGGAAGTTCCATTTCAAAAGCTGGTATTTCAGCACTTGTCACTATGGAGCCATTAGCTGGGTCTTTATTTTCCTTTTCCTTGACCTGGACATGGTTACTTTTTTTCCCTCTTTCATTATATGATAAAAAATTTAAAAACTTCATTTTCTACCTCTGATTCTTGATTTCGTCTACCTTTTCTGCTTGCACTCTACCTTTCTGAGTAGAGTGGGTTGCTTGAAACCTAAGAGACAGGATAAAAATGGTCAGCCTTTTTGCAGTTGGAATTACAGACTCTATTCTAACCACTGAATTTCAGAAGATTTTAAGCCATCTGCTTGATGGAGCTTTGCGAAGTTAGTAGTGTAAATAATACCACATAAGTGATGGCACAAAGTTTGTCACAGACCTGGGGAGAAGTAACCACATCAGTGAAGGGTTTGCTTATTTTCTCCACAGTGGGAAAGACTGTATGGTTGTGCTGTCCACAGTGGCCAGCAAGATACTGGAGAAGGTCTGAAGGAGAGGAAGGAGTTCTGCTTTTGGTAGCCTGATATTGAAAGGATGTTTTCCTAGTCAGATAATATTCTATTCATATGGGAAACTTCATGTCTATAGAGCAAAGCAGAAGCATTATCACAGAACTCGATTCTGTGATTCTATGTGATTCTGTAACTTAATTCATACTCTTTGGTAATTTTTCTCAGAAATAAAACCTGCCTTTTTGGGTGATAGGAAGGTGGAGGAGAGATGTACAAAGACACTATCTCCTGTCAATCTGTACATTTGTCTGCAGTCCTGCCTGTAGAAACCTTGCAGAGATGTAAAAGCCACTGTAGACTACCACTCTAGCAAGGTTTAGCAAACTCTGCAAGAACTGAGTTTCTTTGCATCTGGGGAAAAATGAATTCTGTATACCGTGGTTTCTCCCACTTGAATAATGACATGCAGAAATAAAACATACAAGAAGAGAGAAAGAGACCTGTGGAGAGCCACAGAGCAAAGGGACGAGAAAGTTCGAGTGTGGGAAGCTGTGAGGACCATCTTCCTAAAAGGCTATGGATGAGCAATTTGAGAAGAGATTGGAGAACGTGAAGCCATATGCCCAAATGATTGAAGAATTTCACATGCAGGTATTTATTTGCACACATATATTTGTAACCTAACAACAGTCTTGTGATATCAGTGGTAAATCTCTCATTGATGGTAATGATCAAATATCAATTTATTACCCTTACTTGCACATATTGGATTTTATTCCTTTATCATTCCTAAACACAACTTCATGAGTTTTAAAAAATCTAGCTCTGCTTGTTATGTATTTTCTGTTTTCTCCTCATGAACCAGAATAAATGACAGAAACATTTATACACAGTCCCAAAAAGCAGGCGTGCTGGCAATTCGTGACTTGGACAACGATAAATGTTCTCTACTTCATATGAGATCAGGAAATCACTTGCCTTTAAGCCATCCAATCTAAGGGTATTAATTATGTATTACATCTCATGAACCTTCTAAATTTAGATAGCCTTGCAGGGACTGGTGTGATTTATTAATATACTGACAAATAATTAGCTGAGGAATGTATCATGTATATTTCATCTATAGCCTGAAACTTCAACCTCTGCCACTCGGGAACATGAAAAATCTAAGAGTCTGTCTATCATTTAGTTATTGAAGACTCACTTTTTTTGGCCTTTTTTTAGAGCAACAACATGAAACACTGATATTGTTCAAAACTGATGTTTCAGCACACCTATACTGATGGTGTAAGTAATGTTATGTAAGAGAGAAGCTCTTCTGAATCAATGCAATTAAAGCCTGATCATGAATAGAAGGCTCTAATAAGCATCTGGTTGTGGTTTTTGACAATTAATGCACTTGAACCAAGGCTGCAGCTGATTGAACTATTGTTACGAGAAATAAAAGATGCTGTTTTCAGTACAATATTCAATATATCATAGCCTTATGACTATTTTTTACTGTAACAGCTATTAAAAGGTTAGCAACTCATTTTCAATAGAAAATATATTGTTTTGAACAAAGATTATGGGGGACAGAAATTTGAGATACGATTGCCAAAGTAATTTCTGCAATGTAGAAGGAATCCTGGAGTAGCATACTTAGCCAGGCTGCAAGCTACTTGTCAGAGGATCAATTTCCACAGAACATCATGTGTATCAACACTGTATAAATAATCTTTTAAATTCCCATGTTAGAAGAATAAAATCAGTGTTGACCAGAAAATGTGAAGCTATCATGCATTGCTTTTGTGACCTGCAGGAATGCATTCCATCGTTTAATACTTTCCTTTCTTTTTTCTTACAGTTCACATACCTCGTACTAGATTGTTTTTCCTACAACCTGTTTTATCTGTACCTGCTTTGTGGGATTGAGGCCTGGTTCATCTCCCTTACCTGTCCAGCTGTTTACTCTTTTATTTCCAGTTGTTTCCATTAGCTACAACTTCATCAAAAGCCACACAAAGGCTTTCCTCAACAAATTATAGAATACTAGGTCCCTGTGCAGGGATGGATCTTCCTGATGCCTAGGAACCCTAAGAACATACAAGACAGTACAACTATGAGCATCGTCTTCGCTCTCTGCTAAGTTCATGATAGTCCCTCCAAAGCACTCATACAGACTGAGATTTTTCAATCTTTTAAGTTGCACTTGAAGTATTAACTGCATCTCAGGCATGTGCTTACTTTAAACTGTATATTTATGAAAACAGATCTCTTGTCAGACTCATGCAGATTCAGGAAAGAATGACAGCAAAACCTTGGAAAAGAGCCAAATGTCAAAGACTAGTGTGAAGTACTACTCTAAGGGGTTAGCAACATGGCAGATGGGAAGGAAAAGATTTTCACTGACTCTTATTGTACTTTTGTTGCTCAAACAGACATCACACTCTTCAATCTAAAACTCCTTTTGTTCTGCTGCTCTCAGTGTTTCCTGGTTACCTTCCTTTTCTGTCAGTCTCCAAGCTGAAAATTTTCTATAGGTGACTGCAGCAGCTCAGAATCCAGACACAAGCTTTTGAAATGTAGTTTCTCATTTTTATTGAAACAAAATAATTTGCATCCTCTTTCAGCAAATTGCTGCAAAGAAAGAAAAATTTCTCTTTACCCTGTCAGCTGTTGTTGCCCAGCCAATATCACTGTCAGTAAGTATTCAGACCTCCACAGAAGGAAAAGTAGGAAAAAAATGAAAGATAATTGAGTGTTTTCAAACCAAAGTAACAAAGGTCTGATTAACTTCCTCATAAAAACTGTTGCAAAACCAAAACTTCAAAGACTCTAACTGCTGAAAATTTCATCCAGGCTGTGGTTAGTGGTGATCAGTAGCAGAAGCTATGTCCCAAAGAAGGAATTAAAAAAAAAAAAAAACAAACCAAAAAACTGTTTTGGAAGTTCTGAAGATTTTATTTATAGAGCATCATCAACTTTCTGTAAAACAGATGGTCATACATTTGGAATATGAAAGTAATTTACCTTTGGTTTTCTTAAGAATTTCTCAAACAAACCAATTTTAGACTGATAAAGTCCTCAATTTTCTTTTGACGTTGATGCACTTGCATGTCCATTCACTGCTTCTTATGTTGCAAGAAAAGTATGGATTGGCATGGTGAACCAATTCCAGCATAATGTGTAAATTATGTGACTTGCCTATGAATATGACTAGTATTTGATAACTTATTAATGGAGAGATATTAATAAAACTGTATCTTATTATAAGGACAGTGGAAGTTAATTTACCTTTATTATTTGCTATATAGAACAGATTCACAGCATTGCACAGCCTTCTACAGAGCAGTATAGGCTACAATGTGTTTAATATTACGTGTAATAATAGGATCATTATTAGCCCAGAGAACCTGCCAGCACTTTATATCCTTTTATCATGATTCTCCTGAAACAAAGCCACATATGCTGCAAGTAAGATCCCAGAAAAGAAGACATGTTCAATGAAATGGAAAGTACAGATTCACTGGTCTATTGTACTGGCAGATGCTGCTGCTGAGCAGACACTGGTGTCAGGCTCCGTGCCTGTTGCAATGCCCAGTGCAGAACCCTGGGAGACTGTGTGCATCTGTGTGTGTGTGGTTCCACATTTCTGACAAAGCATCCTAAGCTTTGGCTCCAGCTAAAGGTGAACTGCTGCTGTCCTCTCATTAGAAATGTTTCTCCTTGCTTTGTTTGGAGTGGCTTTCACTGCCTCAGAGGGACAGAACACTTACACAAGTAATTAAACCAGCTCTTATAAACCATGGGGAAGTTCCCCTCTCTGTCTTCAAAACAAATACCAACAAATTCCACTGTAAGGGGTTACGATCTTTAATTTTAATTAGGCAAGGCTTTTAAAAACTAAGCTCAGCTTTTATTTTGCAAAATATGTTGCCCAAACTTCTAAACTGAGAGATATCTCTGAAATTCTGTCACTTTGATGTGTTGGAAGAATCACTGCCTTACTCTGCAAGGATGGATTTCAAATGTAAGTCATTATTCTGCCTTTTTCTGTTCTACTTTGCATTAGCTGTTAATGCTCCTAAAACTTTCTATCACGTCTTTATTGCCAAGCTACTACATCAGCTTGAGACAATCACAAAATAACTTCCTATAAATTTATGCAATCGAGATCTTTGCAACTGCCTTCAGTCCCAAGGCAGAAGTCCAAACTCTTCAGCTGCAAATCAGCACAGTCCTTGTTGCCTATTCTAAACTACCATCGGAATTTACACTCTGCATTTAATATATACTCAGTTTTTAACTACCAGCCTCAGGCTACACTATACTCTACCATCAGTTACCACTTCAAATATAATACAAAAGTTAAACCACTGTTGCCAGAAATGAAGATATTGTTGATCCCTGGGTATTTCAGGCTGAAATATGTTTAATTCAGAGAATCAGGAAAATTTAGATAAATAATAAAAAATCACTTAATTTTAGAGGCAGGAATTGCATCTATTTTCTTTTTGGGTCAGTCCGACAGACTGCAGGCAGGGGAAGAGGAATGGACATGTGGAAAGTTTTGTGAGTCTTGGGAGATGGTAGCAACTCTAGAAAATTTCTTTGGGATCCTTATCCCAATAATTTGTAAGGTATGAGGGCTTAAAAGTATAGAATCAATTTTTGATGGAAAATCCAGGAATACTTTACAGACCTTAGAAATAAGTGTAGTTGAGAGGAACCCATCACCTGCAAAAGGTGGGAAGAGAGCCAGGCAGGCTGTCAGTTTTATGTCATACCCTCTCCAATAAGTTGCCAGATGAAAGTGATGTCAGAGGTTCATAAAGCAGGGACTGCTTTGTGTGAGGAAAAAACTGTGTTAGGCAGCATTCTGTGGTGTGCTGGAGGTGAGAATTTGGGTAGCGAATCTGTTTTTGAGATTTTTCGCTTTTTGACTCCATGCTATTAAGTAAGTGTTTACCTGATTGCTCAGGCTTCTACACACACATGAGGCTGTTTTAATTTTAATGCTTGAGTTGACAGTTCTACAGGTAGAACTCTTATCCACTGGTGTCTTAATTTCCAGTACTTCCATATCTCAGGACTTGACAAATTTTATCTTGTTTTCTACTTTGATTTTGTCCTTCCCTCCTATCCTGTAATCCTTTGCATGAAGCCTTGGATAGCAGATTTCCTTTGTCATTCTCCTACTTTTATCTCACTATTTAACCTCCCCTGTGATCAGCCCTCAACCTCAGGCCTATTAACCAAGAGATAATTATCTTTAACTAGTAGCTTTTCTCTCTGCTGCGTTTCATAGGACTTGGAGAGAAACACCCACAAAGCTGATTCCCTAAAGTTTATTCTTAAATTTCCCTTTCCTACAATGCACCCATGAATTCTACAACACTGCTCCCCATTGCACTAATCATTACCATCTCATTATTTCCATGCAGTCCCCTGGCAGTCTGTATCCATCTGCTGTATCACCTACTTGTGAAGCTTGTAAACTTTTTTGTAAAGTTCTAGGTGGGGTCCATCATGCTCTGTGCTTTTCAAGTGTTACTTACAATGGCATCATAGCTTATGATAGAAACTGCAGGCAGGAATATAATATGCATAAATAATAATTAGTTCTGGACAGGTGTTTGACTCTTATAAAGAAGGCTGAAGTTGCATATGTAAAATGAAGTGCGCCATGCTGATTAAGAAGCAACAATTAGCTTAGCTAAATGAGTTCTTAGAAATGGAAGAGCTACGGACCTGGCATCTAAGTTTGCTGCTGCTATTCCTGTATGACATCATCTGCTTACTTCTCATTTTTCTCATTTTCTCCTGTTTAGAGGGCAGGACATGTATATCGGCAGTTCTTCGGGTGTGATATAGGATCCTGTTGAAGAAAGTTGCCGATAATAGAACGATTAACTACAGGTCAGTGACTGCTGTGTTAGTCACTTTGTGTTAGTCATCTGTCATCACCAATAAGTTTAGTGTGTTATCAATTCAGTAGACATTATATAGATATATATACATGCACATTCTAATAAATAAACTGTAAACAAATTAACAAAAATTAATCTTTATTTCAGCAGAACAAATGAATGGAAGTATTTCACCTCACTTTTCTAGTCCATTGGTCATTCTCCAGTTATTTTTCAGTTTTGAACACGAAAACTTGGATGCAGCATTTTTGTAACTTTCAACTTAAAAGCAGATACAATAGTAGTAAGATCTCTCTGTATCATGAGTTTTAATTCTTCAGAGCCACTGTTTATCGGCATTCACCATTCTGCAAGAACTTCCTGCATTAATGTTAAACTTTGCCGTAATGCCATCCAAGGTTTGCTTTTAACCACCTGACTGAAAAATAAAGACCCTTCTTTACTTGTTACATATTTTCTTCTGCATTTTGTGTTTGAGTAATTTTCAAAATTAGTCAGTAATTCATTGTTGTTTTGTTGGCTAACAACCTTATAAACAGGAAGAACCAGGAATTGTTCCCTGTGGTGTCCTAAGATGCACACCCACTCACCAAGGAGTCTTTGCTCTAGAATTAATTGTACTTTGAGACTTCCTGGTTATTCAGAGCTGAACATGTGTAATGTGTAGCAAGCTGATTTTCTGGTTTTCTGACTTTCATATTGTTACTAAAATCTAATTGCATTACATTTAACCACATTTTTCATTTCATCAGTTGTTAACAAGTAAGCTGGACAGGTTTCATTTTTTAATATTTTTTATGTTCTCATTTTGCTTAGCTTGGAAAGCAAAGAGTATGCCTCAGATGCAAGAAATCTCTATGTATTACTGCTACAAATAGAAATTGCTTGAACCACCAAATAGTGGCTTTTCGTAAAAAATTGTGTGGTTAGAGCTTTAGGCATCTGATGTGCACTTGCCATCTCATTTTAGCGTGCAGAGGTACATGAGCAAATAAGATCAGATCACATCACTTAAAAATATATAATCTACCATGTTAGTAGATGAAAATTAGCTAGCTTGTCATCTGTTTACATGCTCATCCTCTATAAGGAGTTTTGTTTCAGAGAAGGGCACCATTTCATTAGGATAGTCTTACGTGCATTAGAATTTCAGTGCTGAAGCTCAGGCACACTAAAAGATTCAGGATGGTATCCTTGAGTTCTGTACCTATCTATGTGCTATGAATAGAGAAACAGTAAATAGCACAGCTGCTGAAAACTTTATCATTTTTAAGCTCTCCTATGATACGTCAAAATTGTTAACAATACTTTTCAAAATCTGCTCCCCACATTCCCTTGCATATCTTTGAAATTACAAAAAAATTTTCAGACTTACAGTATCTGTCCATTTTACCAGACAACCACTTTTTGACTTGCAGCTTATTTTACTGTAGTTCAATTTCCCATAGCAGTCACTTCTTTAATATTAAAATTTGTCTTAGTAAGAATGTCAGTTTCCAGGATAATAATTTTTTCCTATCCTGTTTCTTCCTTTAATCTTCATGAAGACACAATAATGGTGTGATCCCTGATTATTTATTAAGAGGCATGTCTGAGGTGTAAGAAGGTAATAAAAGTTGCTGTAAAGAATTAGAAGTATTTAACTCAGAATATATCTTTTATTTTGTCAATGCATTTATTTATGCTTTACAGTTTCAGAATTTCATTGGAAAATTTGGTGAACCTGAGAAAACAATGAAGTGAAAATTAGCCTCATTGCCTCACTTTAATAAATGCAAAAGACAATAGCAGAAGAAATACAGTAAGGAAAAAAATAGTGATCCCTACTCTGAACAATCAAGTAGAAAGGAAACAAGCTGTTTGCAGTGTTTATCTTTCTGGAATATTGCAACTTAATTATCCAATCAACAGTATTTTTGGGGCATGTATCGTTTATAATTTTTAAAAGTATTTCAAAACATTTGTTCATCTGAACCTTTTCCTCACACGGCAAATGCCTTAAACTAAACACACCTAAGAGACAGGAGAGCTAACTTTATTAAAGGCACTGTAATACTTAATCAGTTTTCAAAATTGTTGATTCCCTGTTCTTTGTGTTCTTGCATCTTGGATCCTACTTCAAGAAGGTGAGTCTCTTCTCCAAGGGCTTGAGTTCATCCCAGAGCAACAACTTAATGGCATTTTATCCCATTGGTTAAACTAATTAAAAAAATGGGGACCATAAATGCTTATCTTTGCAAATAGCAGTAGAAACAAAAGGGAATGTGACTCTGAAATAGTTTTGCCTAAGTTATGGAAAGCATTAAATAAATCATTTGTGCATAAAAAAAATTTGTTTGTTTTATCCTTTAATGTATTTTTCCATGCAACATTAGAAGAATAAATGCAAGCTTCACATTAACGGAAAAATATTTATAAGGATAACTTTCTGAGAAAATTAAATACTCAGTGTAAAATTCTGTATTAACTATTTGCGTTTACAATGATACTGACCTTTGCCTTTAAAAATTTCAGCACTGCATAAATTTATTTACTGGCAGTTTCTTCAAGGGCAGAAGAAACCATCTGTTACCTGCCTTGTTTGTATTTTTCTGTTATAGTGGAAGCCACTTTGGGGGTTAGCATTTATTTACAGAAACACATTTTTCTTTTGATTTTATCCTTTCCTCATCCTTATGATGTCAAGTGGTCTGAGGAGAATGCAAGGTTAAATCCCATAATTATCTAAATTTCACAAGGGACGTTCTCATAATGTCACCAGGCTCAGTTTTTATCTTTTGAGCATGAGAGAATTCATGACTTTTCCTGACATTTTTAAGTAATGAAGTCTTGAACTGTGTGGTGCGTGAAATATCCTTTGCAAGGTAAATTTTAGGATTGCTAAATTAATTTAACTTTGAATTATACATAGGGGAAGAACACTGCTCTTCTTCACACAGCATCAGTCTTTGTGCACTTCTGAGGCATCTGCAGGTAGTATATAAATGGATTGTTTTCCACTGGGCAGTGCTGGGCAGGAGGGAATTCACAACTGTAGCCTGACTAATACAGTTCAGCCATTACTAAAATACCTTGTATTGATGTGGGAGTGCAGGATCTCAGAACTTGTGTACGTTTGCCTCAGCCAAAGCAGATTTGATTTTTTCACTGACATCATGGTGGTAGAGTGACCACAGCCTCACGTGGCTTAGTGCAAGTTTCCGGAGCCTTATGTATTTTAAACAGTCTAACAAACCTAGGTTTGTGCATCCAACCCCAGATAATTGTGACTGAGGGAGTCTATTGTGCAAGCTGTAGCTGGGAACCAAGGAGCAGGAAGCAAGCTGTGATAAGTACATGTGTAAAAATGACCTAAATGGTCACTGAGACTGAGGAGAAAAGGACCCCATCATTATCACTGTGATCAAACACTTCCCAGCTCAGACCTTAGGACGTTGATAACTGTTTTTAATCCTCCACTGTTCTTGAGGAAGAACAAAACTGCCTACCTCAGGATCCAGAGTGACCATAATATTTGGGAAGAACAGCTATTGAGCGATATAATTAAAGAGGTCTTTATCAATTAAATAATTTCTTGATTGGATGGTTAAAACATTAACTGGACTAACAATAAATTCTTATCTTACATGACTCGGGCAAAAATATGATCTGCTACTGCTTTACTTGAGGGTCTCGTCTGACAGATGCAGTCATAGAGAAGAACATCCTGAAGTTTTAACATGGACTTTATAAACACCAAAATCATTACAAGGGAAAAGCAGAAAAGCAGGTGCAAAAAAGCAAGCTAATCTAGGACAAAAGTGGAGGATATTCTTATTGTTTTTTAAGATCCACATGAGTTGTAGCAGTGCAGAAGAGAAACTCTTAAAATGTTTGCAGAGGACTCTTAGGCTTCCTTTGAGGATTCAGGACTAGTAGATCCTAGCATGACAGTGCTTTCTATAAAAAGGGATACAGATGTTATCTCTTTCTGAGATTTAACATAACTCTATTTCTATGCGAACTCTGTGTTCCCTTAAATAACATTGCTGAAAAAATTTTACTTTTGTTTTCTTGGTCTTTTAAAAACAAAAGGGCTTGTATGTGTATGA
The DNA here is from genome assembly GCA_013397055.1 of Pachycephala philippinensis. Taxonomy (NCBI): domain Eukaryota; kingdom Metazoa; phylum Chordata; class Aves; order Passeriformes; genus Pachycephala; species Pachycephala philippinensis. The sequence continues at coordinate 739,842 of VWZT01003310.1, read as the reverse complement.
TAATAACAACAACAACAATTAGGCCAGACAACAGAAAAAGTGATACATTGGCTGCAGTAAAAAAAGCCAAATTAAAAGGTAATTAGCATAATTTTGCGTAATGAAAATGAGATGGTGTCTTACGGTTCAAATTTCTCTATCTCCTCTATAGCACCTCTACAACATAATATATACAAGATTGTAGCAAGTAATTTGAAAGAATAACAGTAGAATATGTTTAATTGCAGTCTTGGACGGTATTTATATTTTAAGTCATTCATTGTGCACCTAAAATTCTCATTGCTGGCAGAATGTGCAGCTAAAGTAATCTCATTTATTGCTGATTGCTGTTTATTACTGATAAGCCCTATTGGTATTTGATGCAGAATTAATGTTAATTAAAGTTCAACTTGCATGTTTTCAATGTCAGTAATTAAAATGAGAAATTAAGTATTTGGCTCAATGCACAGTAACTTTACATTCTGGAGAAATTGTGTAAGTATTGGGCCCAATGCACAGTAATGTTACTTTTTGGAGAACTCTGCTGCAGTGGACCTTGAGACTGCTCCTGTTTCTACTGATATCTGAGGCAAAGCTCTGTTGGGCCTTTCTGAATGTAAATAATCAATCCGTGACATTCAGAGCTCCCCTCATTCAGTCAAGGAGATTTATGTGACCTCAATCTCAACTGTTTGCAATTACTTCAAGTATTTCTCACCAAGGAAGATAAAGCTGTATTTTACTATGTGGAGAACAGTTTGTACCAGTGCAAAACATGCCTGCCATAATGATATACAACTTCAGAAATATATATTTTTCCTCACCATTGCCCTCCTTTATTGTCAATGTAATTAGAAGAGCTTTAAACAGATATTCCTTTGCAAATATATCTGTTATTTTATTCTTTCATTGCAGACAATCTTTAAATTAATGATGCTGCTGACTTTTTATCTCTCAGCATTAGCTGATGCCATTATTTGTGTCCACATTAAATGTGGAAAGATGTGGTTTTATGGATTTGATTATTTTCATTTTAAGTTGCTGGTTGTGTCAGACTGAAAAATGCATTAATGAATATTATTGAGCATTCACGAGACACAAAAAATTATTATTACAGTCTTGATATAGGAAAAGATCTTAAATTCTTGTTCTAAGCAAAATCATGATGAAAATTAAGCAAAATAGACCTGCATCTAATTGGAGACTATTTCACATCCTAAACATCTGTCATAGTTTGATATTGAAATAAAAATACTGCTCTGTTGATTAAATACACCTGTGTGGGGTAAAATGTCTTCTTTTACATGTGGAGACACAAAACTACAATCATTATTTCCCACTGGGATGGCAAAAGTGTTGGGCAATGGTCTTTTTACCTCTTCTCAGCATCATTAAATTTCCTTTAAAGCATACCTTGCCTTCCACACTTACTGGCTGTTACTTGGAGAAGCGGTATAATGCCATGATCTAGATTATTTTCAGCTGTTACCATCAAGGATGTAGTGAGACAACTTTCTCTGAATGGGGAGCATCAAGAAAGCATCCTACAAGGTAAAATCAAGGTAACACTGTCTGAAAGAGTTCTGGTTAATGGTATAGCTTTCATCCCAGGTATTGGTTTCTATTAACATAGAATTATCAGCTTCCAATCATTAATATTTGAGGATGGGTTCATTGTTCTCATTCATGATTAATGCCATTTGATATAGAAAATCAGTTAATTCCTTAAACATTTGGTTTTATTTTATCATTAATCTCATTAGAAAGCTATTATCTGGCACCTTCCTTTACTTTCAACAAACTTTAATTAACAGTATCTTGGTTTACGAAAATGTTTATAAATTGTATATTCATCCTTGCAAAGATTCTGAAAATTCAGTATTACAAATCCAAATTAGGTTCTGGAAAAGAAAATAAAAGTTCTTGCTGTTTCATGGAGGGACTTTCAATCTCCTCACGATTGTGCTGTTTTTGATATTTGGCTTAAAGTTGACTGCCTGTGCCAAAGACCTGTATTTCTGCTTCTAACTCAAACTAATTGTGCTGGATCAAGACAAGGGTTCTGTCACATTTTTACTGCTGAATTTCCAGAACTTCATTTTGCCAGCTTTTGAGGAGACTAATATTAATCAAATGTTGATGGTATACCTATTTTTGGCATTGTGGTAAGGTTCGTTAAATTTATAGGGTAAAGGCTTTGTGTTTTAGATCTATCTAAAGGCTAAGGGGATATCCTAAGTAGATTGTGGGTTTGTTGGTTTTGTTTTGTTTTTTTTTTTTCCCATGAAGATGAAATTAATATTTACTTTCAAAAATCATTTCTGTATATAGAAAGAGGACATGAATTTTTTTTTCAGAGTATTTGGTAATTTCTTTGCATACAACTGAGAGAAATATTATGAGGACTTGGGTATCTTTCAAGGGTTTCACAGACAGCAACTCCAAAATCTGTATAGGTAGAAATGATTCTGCTTAAGAATATTTGCCCTGTTTAATTTCTCCTAGACTGTGAGTCAAATAATTATTTTCCTGATTAAACACATGGCTCATCCTATTTAATTAAGTACATATTAGCAATACCAGACAGAAGGTTTATATAAACACATTCTGTTTGAAGGATCCAAATTGTGTCGATGGGGAGCCAAGTTCAAGAAACTCACTGGAGCATCCCAGATGTGCAGGGAGGATATCAAACCTGTGGTGGTTGAAGAACATGCAGGATGATACTTATCATTGCTTAAGCCTACCACTCCCTGACTAATCACCTTTTTTGATCCATGAAGGAAGAAGAACTTGAATAGGGAGTGGGAAGGTTGCTTAGTAAAGTATGAATATTTCTGGTTTTCCAGAACAAATTGATTCAGTATTTTAAACATTATTTCTAACTTTGTTCTGCTGCTTCATGCTTCACAGTTAGCAATGTGAACAGTTAAACTCAGAATAAAGACAGTGACTTAGGCAAAGCTGGGGTTCTTATTTAGCTCACCAAATTATGGGTAAATTAATACTTATCAAATGCCAGTTGCTTATTCATTTAACTTCTGAGCATAAACCTTGCATCAATGAATCCATTTCCTCCACATCCTAAGCGAATTGTCCGTTTTTAATTCAATCAGTCTTGTTCACTGGTTCAACAGTTCACAAGGTTAATGTATTAATGTTTTTATGGAAATATGCCAATCATTCCTAACTTTGCCTGAAGAATCACTTAAAGTGAAACCATGCTTAAGAAATTTAAATGTTGGAAGTATATTTTAATGGATGTAGATCCATGCATTTTCTTCTATGCTGCTGGGCCTACCTACCTGAGCAATAGTTTGGTTTACTAATCTGTGCCACAAGGAAATAAATGCCTCCACAGTGCAACAGTTCTGTCTCTTGGATCATTTTCCCATGTAATTCTTATCTCTATGTCAGTATTTGCAAAGTCTGAGACAATTCTGCTTCCATTTCACTGTCAGATGCTGAACATTTTCTTTATTACCACTAGTGGGTTTAACACTGGCTTTAAGCATTTGGTACAGATAAGAATCACTGTCCTGTTTGTCCTTTATAGGAGAGAGCTTTACTATGAGTTTGAGAAAAAAGAAAAAAGAAGCAACAGAAATTATATTAATCTTTTTTTTTTCTTTTTGCTTTTCATAACATCTGTCTGTCCCAGACAAGGCCTCCAACATTCTGCAAATCCAACTCATTAGCAGACGTGTCGCTTAAATGTCTTTTTGCAAGTAGCAAGAATTCTCTCCAGCACATATGTATAATCCTTGCAGCTGTGTATGTCCTCTCTGTTCTCTGTGATGCATTTACTACTGCTGGTAGTGCTGAGGCCAGGTTCAGTAGGTGTCAGAATATTCCAGGCTGAGTTTATGGAGGTATTACAATATTTTTAATTTTTAATTTTTGGATGAAAATTAATCTTCATTCTACCAAATCTAGAAAAAGACAATAATTTATTTCTTTTTTTCTGTTTTACCTTAGTGTTTTCCTTCCTTGCCCTTTTTCTGTGGCTAACACGGGAATATAAAAATGGATAGGACGAAAACCAAAACCCAAAGCAGAGTGAGAAGGAAAGCCTGACAATACCACTTCATGGTACATCCTATTTCTGCTAGTGAAAGAACACAGGGTACAGAAGAACAGAATACTGGTACTGGGCATTTACTCTACATATTCCTGTGGGTCTTTGGTCAAGGGCTGTTTCAGAGTCTTGCCCTACTCTACAGTCTCAACCAGAAAGTTAAAAAAACAGAAAACTGTACCAATCTCAAGGATATTGAGGTGGCTTTTTTCTTTGCCCTGGCTCCATGATATAAATGGCATGTGGTCATGGTTCTGCTTATGAAAGTCCTTGTTTATATGGAAATTTTCCAGAATTAGCTAATTTTTTTCCTTAAATGTAAAGGTAGTGGTGTGATATTTCTTTACTAGTAGCCTCATTTAAATGTCTCCTCTCCTTCACCAGCAAATCCTTCCCAAAACCCCCAAATAAACAAACAAAAACCTTGAGCTTTTGTGTGATCTGTAGTGCATCCGGGCCACGTTGAGAACCAGTTTTTGAACAGAAGTAGTATACTTGTAGAAATGTTTCTGATTTTTTTTTTCCATTCAAATATGTTAATTCTGAAAAGATTATAATTTTGATTATTTAAGTAAGTAACAGAAAAGTCTTCTCTCTTCTATTTTTAATTTAAAAAATAGCATAGATATTTCAGCAATGAGAACTAATGAGGATTGTGAATGAATAAATATAATGAAGAAATTTATTTGGTTAAAATAAAGATAAACTGACATATTCGATTCTTGTTTTTTTCTCAACTTTCACCAAGATCTTAAATTTTTGCCTGGTGTCTGCATAGATAAAATAAAATCAATCTGCAATTGCATTGCTTTTGATTTTTCTAGGATGGTGCATTTAGAATTTGTTTCCATGAGAACAGATTGCTGAGCAAATAATTCAGCTCACGTGTTACAAGACTGATCAATGAATTCTGGGTTTTGTTGAAGGCAAAATATCCTGCATTGAATGGGTACAATAAACCAGGCAAGTTCAGGCATACATCAAGAAGACTTTTGTTTCCTTTCATTGTTGATGAGGATTGTCTTATGACTTAACCAACATCCTGGTAAGAAGCCACAGTACAGGGCAGCCCTGGTAGTCTAATTTCTGAGGAGTGCATGTCCACTATTTTTCTCTGCCTAAACTCAGTATATGCTGGAGATGGAATTCTTTTATGTGTTTATATTCAACTACGCTAATAAGCAGTTAATCTGGAGCTTAACATAATTATTCAAAACTCTGGATGGACCTCCACTTTTGAAAAAAAAATTATCAGTGTTAGACATGGGAAAAACTGAATGCCGATTTTTTTCTCAATGAAAAGTTTTTTCCTGTTACACTTGACTTTTTTCTGCCCTTGGATACATGGTATTTTGCCTTGTGGTGTGCTAAATATAAATGCACAATTAATGCAGATAATTAATATGTAATAAACTATGTTTTCTAATATGTGATAATCTAGGCGAGAGTTGAGCCTGGTTTGCTGTTATACATAACACCAGTTCTATGAAGACATGTGACATTGAAATGAAAAATGAGACTGTGTGAATGTCTTTACTAGCTTGTGGAAGTAAATGTGTAGCAAAACAAAGATTTTTCCCTAAATTACTAAAACTTCTGTAACAAGCAATGCCATATGAAAGTTGTAGCTTTTATTTCTAAATTCCATCTATGTGAAAATTCAACTAAATATGTTAACATATGGAAGTCACCAAAACATTTCATTGCAACTCAATACATTGCTAGCTTGCTTACTAACAGTCTTTTATTTATGTTCAATTTGCCTGATAATATTTTTGATATTCTGTTCTGTCCAAATTTTAAGTAAAGGCATTAGAGATAGCCTACTTGGCTTCACTAAGGGCAAATTTTGCCTGACTAATCTAGTGGCCTTCTACAATGGAAAGACTGCATCACTGGGTGAGGGAAGAGCTATTGATCTACCTGTACTTCTGCAAGGATTTTTATTAAGGCTCCCCCTGTAACATTCTTGTTGATAAATTGGAGAGTTATGGGTTTGATGGTGTTGCCAGATAAAGAATTGTTTGCACCTGGTGGGTTAATACAGTACTTTATAGGTTTACAACTTTTTAGATTCACATTCCAAGTGTTTTAAGGACTGTTGAGTGTTATGTTCGGTTTTGTTTCAATCTACTTTATTAGTATTTCCAGATATGGTCCACCATTGTCCAAGCATTATTTTCCATCACCAGCTCTCTCATCACCCCTGCAGCAGTCATGTTCCCAAGATTGACTGCAACGTTCCTATGATGATTTGTTAAGAAGAGAAACACATTAGAAGAGTAAGAGATGCAGGTTGAACCTGTTATAAATTTGGACTCCTTACACAACATGGAGCCTGAAGGAAGTGGTATCCAGGGTTGTATTTCACAGTCCTTTCAAGCATTTCAGGCTGTATTTGCATGATGCTAAAAATATATTTTTTATGTGAACTGAGGAAGTTCAGTGGGTGTCAAACTGGCAACAGGTAACTTTCAGAGATGAAAAGGGGAGAAAACAGATTACACACCTCTAATATCAAAGATTAGAGTGCAAGGAAAAGATAAGTAGGAGGGGAGGGATAGAGAAAAGAAAGGATTTATTTGTGAAACAAACCATAAATAATTTACTTAAACACTAATCAGTCTTGAATCCTCTTAAGATGTTCTGAGAAGATTCGGGGTTTCCGTTTCCTGAAGGTATTGTAGGCTAGAAAGATTTGAGTCTTAGATAAGTATTTCTGACAGGAATACATTCTGTGTTTGACATCCAGACAGTTTTATTGACAGCTGAAGATTCTGAATCTACTTTTCACTTTTGATGTTATATATGTTGTTTAGCCAGAGAATGAAAAATTATGTTTTCATATTATCTATGTATTGATTATTATCTATATATGGATATGCTGGTAATACAGTGAAAATGATAAAACTGACTGTAATTCTGAAAGAAAAAAAAAAAAGGCAAGCTAATTCTAACAGATTAAGTTAAGGTCTTCTCTCCTAAAATCCATGGCTGTGGTCCTTCATTTTGCTTTGCTCCCTCCTCTTAGGATCTTGAAATCTACCACTGCACCGACCACTGCACCAAAGTTGGCCTAGACTTTCACACCCACAAACAGCCCTTCCTTTTTCCTAACTATCAGACCCAGCAGAGCACCTTCTCTCCTCCACTGCCTATGTTGACTCCTCCATCACCTATGTCCTGTATCACAAAGTTGCTATCAGTGGCCTCCAGAACTCTGCTAGGCTTTTGTACCCCATTTTGTTGTACTTCCAGCAGCTATCAGAGTGTTTAAATATCACTGGTTATTTACAGAGCGCTGCATAAAAAATGATACTAGGTACAAATGAATTTAATGATCATGATGATTGTGGTTATTTTCATACAAAGTAAAGAGTGCACACAAATAGTGATGGTACTACATTCAGTACGAGTTTATGGCAAATTGATTTCACTAAACTAGCTGCATGTAATTTTATGAAATGCTAAGTGTTACAAATTTGTTTATATTTTATTAACATGACGGTAATTAAATATATCTAATGAATTGTGGTTACTGTACAATGTTTTTATTAATAATCTGAAATGGTATGAAAGAAAAATAGCATATATTAAGTGGACGGAATGTGGATTAGATAATATATCTCAAAACAGAATGAGCAAAGAGTGATTAACTATTTATATCAATGGGTATGCTTTGGTCTTATGTTACTTTTCTTCCAAATCACTGATCAAACCTTTACTGAGAAATGTGAATGTGTTACAAAATGGAATTATTTATTATTGAAGAGGATACAGCACTTGTGCAATGCTATTTATTTTTTATCCAATTACAAGTATCATATTTTTACCATTATGAGGTTCATGATCATACACCACTAATAAAGTTGTTACTTATTCTGCAGCTCCTGTTTATGGGATTAATTATTGAAAAGTTTTTGTCGAAAGCTGTAAGAATAAATATATTAAAAAAAGACTTAGTATTATTATGTAAGTTTAAACAGTGGTATACACAGACAAATTAACCTGAAGCATAATAGATGGGTATGACTGATGTGCAGTTGGAAATGCAAGGAAAGTAAGGCCTGGTGAAGAACCTGTGGAAGAGTAACTTCCAGAAATGGACGAGCAATAAAAAACAAATAGCTATCATTACCAAGAGTGAGCTAGCATAAAAATGCAATAAGGAGGAATTATTGGTTATGTCTTTATTAAGAAGGGTTTGGGTTCAGATGAATGAACCTAGGAACTGAAAATTGTAGTGAGCATCATGATCACACTGTTTCTTGATTATCTGTACTTAATGGCTTTATACGGAAAAATATTCATTTTGAGTTTCTGACTGAAATCTCCAGTTCTTTCACTCTTGCTTCCCTATCATACCTACCAAAGCAGTTTTGTTTTAATGGCACTAACATTTTAATCTGCCTTCACTTCTCAAAGGAAAATTTAAATTACATAAATCATTTAAACATTTTAGTAGTTGTTATTGCACTACCATAGTCTACTTATGCATTTCGGCTTGTCAAAGGATGATCGGATGTTATGGGTGCTTTAATGAAAGATTATATTAAAAATTCCAGAGTAATGTAAAACATATTGTAAATGAGTTCAAAATTAAAGGCACTTCATATCCTTTATTGCATTCCTACAGTTTTGCTTGTTTTCAGCCTAACAGCTGATAGTATGTGATTGGAATACAGAAATCAAGCTGATATATCAAACATGCTCAAACACCGGGGATTTACTACTTCCTTTTACACTGGAGTACAACAGAGATTTTCATGTATATATGTATATATATGCGCAATTGTATCAATATTTAGAAAAAAAATTCAACTAGATTTAACAAGTTGTATGTAAATATATGCATATGCATGTTTACATTTTATCTACACAAATGCAATGCAAGGAGATCAATCTACTTAAGGAAGAGGTGACCTTGAATTGTAGTTTGCACACAGACATTGCAGTAAATTTCATATAATTATCTAATTTTGATACAGCTGGAAAGATTTGCAAGGGGCAGGTACCATGAACTGCTTTTAAAATCAGCTTAACTGAGATGCTCTGTTGCATCTTGGACTCCGGATTGATGTGCAATCGTTGATGTGACTTTTATGCTCCAAAATCCTCTAGATGCCAATAAAATGTTAGTGGGTGTGAAATGAGGACCAAGTAACTGAAATATCCAACTATTTAGAATAGTCCTTAAGTAAGTCCAGAGGAATTTTTAGAGCATCTCCTCCCCTACTTCTCTGCCCTGGGTATCTGCAGGGCTGTTTCTCTAATATTTTCTCTCACATCTGTTGTGCTGCATTTTCTTACCTTTTCATCAACCTGTTTACCCACAGGCAACACCAGCTTGGCTGACGGTCTTAACTTTGACCAGTGGTGGTCCACTGGATCCAGCTGGGATGGGCTGGAGCCAGCTGTGAATGCTTCAGACCCTGATCTCTGCTCACAGCCTCTGCTGTTTTCAAAACCTTACCACCCAATACAGTTAGGCAAATGTCACCTAGATATTGATTCTTTGAATATCTATGCATGCTATACCAATAAAAGGGCTGGAAAAACATTTGCTTTCTTTGTCTGTGATTTCTTTTTGGTTTGAGTTGCCTTCTCAGGTTTTCTTTTTTAAAGCTTATTGCAATGAAAGTAAAAACATCAACATACACCGATACTGAAACTCATAAATATAAATGGGAAAAAAACTCAAAAATTAAGCAGACAGTTTAAAAAAATAATAAAATTGGACATTTTAATAAATCTGTCAAATTTATTATCATTTACTTTGCCTTGAAAATTACTAATGTACTAACTAGAAGCTCATTAATATATGTCTTTAGAACATATTTAGACGAAGTGAGAGTTGCTCTGTAAGTATACCTTTATAGGCACTTCTTGGGGCCTGGTGTGGTGATGGGAGTAACACAGTCTCCAATTCCTGTTGCTTCCAGCAACAGTTTTGGAATGTCACACATCCACAACAGGACAGAAGCCACTAGAAAGAGAAATACACAAGAAGGAAAGCACTACCACATAGTTTAGATGTCTCTTTCCATGGAATGTGAATGGCCGCAGGTACCTCCAGGGCATATCTGGAGCATCTCTGGAGTTAAACAAACATCTGCATTCTGAGATCTTAAAGATTAAAAAAACCAAAAAACCAAAACAACGAAAAAGCCAAACAGCAGTCTTCATCTAAAAAAGCCCCATGAGGCATTCTGCATATGGCGAAAAGATACTTAATGGAGTTGACTCTCTGGAAAAATTACCTTATAGTCAATAGCCTCATGCTTCCTAGAACATTCTGTCCTGACTTGGGGAATATTCAACCTGAGTTGGAGAAGCTGCTGCTTTATCACTTAAAGTTAGACTGACGGATTTCTGGAGTTCATGGGCCATAGGATGTAGGGAGACATGAGGGCATTCACCTTTTAACTAATCTTGGAGGCAGTCAAGGCACAGGAATGAAAGTGGGCTTCCAGAGCTAGTTATCTGAAACATGTATTATCTTTGGTTATATCTGGCTAAGACAGAAGCTGCATGAGCAGAGACCATAATCTTTTCATTACACTTTCAGCCCTAAAGAGATGGTTAAATCTAAGCTGCCCTTCTTTTGTTCAGTATCACCTACAATTCACTGATTTCTGGTTTCCCCATGTCTCAGCTTCAGAAGAAGCAGAGTCTGTCTATTGCAAGGAAATTAATGATTTTTTTTTTTTTTGAGATGCTACTTTCTTAGGCTGAACATAGTCTTATGTTATCATGTTATCATGATATCATCAGGTTATCATGAAAAAGGCTGTCACTAAAACTTTAGAGTTCTTCCTATGTTTAACTTGCCTTTTCCAGGGTTCCTAAATCTTACAGCAAAACAGGCTTGAGAAAGAAACATAGGGATAGAGGAAAAATGTGCCTTTCTCTTCCAAGCAGTCACATCTAACTGTGTGTGGACAGTAAATTTAAGCCTCTGGGGCACTAAGGTTCAGTAGAGAAGGCTCTCTTTGCAGTACTGGAGAAACTGGGAAATAGATTGCTAAATGTAGATGTGTTGCACATGCTTTAATTCCCAACTACATTTATAAAGACTATTTCAAACAGTATACTCTCGTATCTTTCTGAGATAACTGAGTTTTATAGTGAAGGGAAATGATGTATATCTCATCTATCTTGGTGTAAGTGAAGCATGTAATGCAGTACCATGTTGAAAAATTTAGGCTCAAATGAGGAAGACAGGATTTTTATAAGAATGATAAAGCAGAGGAAAAATAGCTGAAGGAGAAGAATTGACTTATATTAAAAAAATAGAGGAGATTACTAGTTAAATTCTCACAGGTCAGAGACCTTATTTAGTATTTGTATGANAAAAGGCATAAACATAAAGCGAGCGGAAAGCTGATGCAGGGCTTTTTTTGATTAAGAAAAAAAGATGGGAGACATTTTCAGTATAGATGAAGATCAAAATACCATGTTGAAGGGATGACCTGCTGTCTGGAATGACAGAACTTGAATTTATATAAAAGTATGACCATATGCTTTGGCTAAAAATTAACCACTGAATGAGGAAGGCTTGATAGGATTGCAAGTCATCTGTAATTAGCGCTAGCTACTAAAAGGTGAGTTAGTTTTTGGAAACTTCAAGGAAGATACATCTGCATGTGTGGAGAGGAATTGTCGTGCACTGGATGACAGTTTGTCAGTGCACTAAAATTTGTCAATTCAAGCACTATAGATTTCTCATCTACAATGCTAAATACAGTTCTGTTTACTCATAGTCAAGATGGAAAAATTACAAAACCCTCTATTAAAATAATACAGTGAAGAATGTACTCTTTCTAAAAGAGGACACCAAAAACTTGTTTATCTAGCAAAATGAAAGCATAAGGGGCTCATGATTGCTCTCTTCAAATACATTACTTGAGGTACAAGAGCTGTTCAAACAAAATGACAGTTCTAGCATAGCTGTAAGTGGCTGTTAAACCGGACAGAAATATATTCAAGGAAAAAAAAAAAAGCAGAAGAGATCTTTTGGCAATCATAAGAACGAAATTTTAAGTAGTAGCCAAAAAACAGTAAGATGCATAAGATACCTAACATTTTTTTAAGTTAGAGTTTCATGAGTTTATCAAATGATTTAAAGAATGTGGTTATCTGCAGTAGAAGGGGATGACTAAAATGTCCTGAGTTCCTAAATGAAATAAGACACAGCAGGAATGGCTATCACAGAAATATTTAAGATGAACTGATCACTTGTCTATCATTCTTGGTCCCTAACAGCCTCGAAAAGTTCTGTGAATTGACTGGCTGCAACACTTTATTTTTGAGGTGAGAGCTGACAGTTGATGCTGATTATGAAGGCACATCCCAAATAGCTCTGCTGTTATTATTAAAAAGGTTTACAAGTTTCCTTGACACATAAGCAACTGATGCAAACTGCCCAAAGCTGAACATGTAGCTATGTACCGTCTGAATACACCTAAGTATTTATGAGTTTGCATAATTGCACTGGAGTTTATTTCAGGAACTTGAGAACTTGCAGAGCAATAAAAGACTTAATGCAGCCAGAAATGCTATTGCTTTCTACAGGAGTAAGTGTATGCATTTTGTTATTTGCTTCCTTTTTTCATAACAAGTACTATAAAGGAGAAATAAATACTAGAAGTCTACATGGCACTACATCTCTCACATGAAGGAAAGTAATTTTAAAAATAGCTTTATCTTTTGGACAAGCAAGTGAAGAAATACTCAGAACAAATATTAGCAAGGCACTTTAGCTATTATTACTCAGTTCGGTAAAAAAGGAATCCATCAAGGGTTTCCCCTTAACAATTTGGCTACACTCTTCTACAGTAAAAGATAAAAAATATCAGTTGTGTTCAACTTAATTCAAGTAAAAATGTCACTTCACTTTTGGTGTTATTGATTTTTATACTAAATATGATAGGCATGTGCTAAAAGTATCAGTTTTGTAATATGAAAGTTTCACTAACTGAAGTTTAAATATATTTTCAGTTACTCACTGGTGGTGCTCATTTTGTTTAATCTCTTATTTGGAAGACGATTCCACTAAGTAGGATTTAATATTAATTTAATAATGTACTTAACGCGTTAAAGTCAATTGACAGAAGAAAATTTTGTTTATAGCACTAAAATTTATAGGAGACAAAACAAAAAAAGAGAAAGAATAAGAAAATGCCTTGTGTTGAAGGAATATGGAAAGAAGAAACAAGATTTTGTACTTGAAAACAGTTTATACACACAGAAAATGCTTCTTGCACTTCTTGTTACTTTGTGGTATTGTCCATTGGGGTTGGACAACAACTATTCTTTTTACAAATTTATCAAAACCATTGTTAACATAAAATGAAAAATGTTAATGAAAGTTATAGTGAACTGAAAAAAAGGCTTAAATATCATTTTAGCAACGATGAAGGCAAAGCACTCTGCCTAAATGTAGTAAGTTACAAAATAAAACAAAATTTTGTGTTTGACAGGCAAATGATCAGTTTCTTTTCATTGCACGGTTCTCACTATTCAGCACTGAACAACAAAAAAACGATTTTTATTCAAACTGGATTCATATTTATTGGTTTATTTACTGCTACTCCAAAACAAATAAGAGGTGGGAGGCTACTGCAGTTTGTTATGGAAAGAGCTTCAGATTCAGCACTGAAACCTGAAAGTGTTGGCTAAACCTTCACGTGTTTATCAAATTCAGGCCTAAGAAAGCCCTTGAAAGAAGCAGCAATAGTTTAGAGTAATGGTCGGAAAAATTTAAGTTTTTTGTGCATCATTTGGCCCTCTGAAGACCTCATAACTCAGATAATGCCTAGTGATCTCATTGTTTTATCCTATTCTAACAGTGATTGAAGAGAAAGCTCTCTTCTACTCTAAGACAACATTCAGATATGGCTAAAAATGTTTCCAAACACAAAAGCAATTTGGAAAGAGGCTGCAACCTAACAGCCTTAAAGAAAAAGTTAAAAGAATGTGGGTTTTACATTTTCTGGATTGAAAATATTTCATTTAGAGTTCTCAGCTTGTTCATGAGAAATATCTGGAGGAAGATTAACGAAAGAAGAAACAATGAGAAGAGGGAAAAACAAGTAAATGTAAAGACTCCTACACGAACATGGTGCCATGGAAAGACCTGTAATCCATGCAAAAATCACAGGATGACAACAGCCTGAAAGCATGTGTAAGACAGAGAGAAATCATTTAAGTTTAGCACAGCTGAATTTGGGATAGTGAGTTGAGATCTTGTGTCTCTTAGAAAGTACGGCTACCCTGAAAGAACTGCTCTAAGAACTATGGGTGTTTTTCCTGTCAGAAGCTCTCTATAAGTCATCCGTGAAGAAGGCACAGAACCATGTTGTTGAGTGTTGACCTAGTAAGCCCTGGACTTATGGACATGATTAACGTGTGGTCTAGTGAGACAGTATGTCACAAATATTAGATTTTGGGTTGTGGGGTTTTTTTCTGATGTGAGCATCAGCCTGATAACTGCTCCTGTCCAGTGCCCTTCAGCCTGTGCTCTGCATGTAGATGTCTGAGGTGAACCTGTTTCTTGTGGTCATAGAGAGTCATGGTCAAATTTTGGAATGAATTTGAGATACTTGCTCCTGTACAAAGCAAAAATAATAGTTTGTGTGGAAAAAAACCCCAAACCTCATAACATTTTAATCGTTCTGTTTGGGCTAAGAAACCACATATTTTGGCTAAGACTGGCAACCTGTTACTGCATATATTCCAGCAGAGCATTGCCAGCCATGGATGAAAGCTCTATAGGGTAAACAGAATTTTTTAATTTCATGCATCATTTGTAACTTGTTATACTAATTTCACAAACTCAGAATGTTGTTAATAAAAGCTAATGAGAAAGACCAAGTGCTTTCTTTTATACTTCAAAATTTTCTAGTATTGGATTCTAATTACCAACTTCTGTGTTTTTCTGAGGCCAAAATGTTGACTTTTAGTTTAGAAGAAGAAGAAAAAAAAAACAATCCGTAACTCTCCTTGTTCAAAACTATAAATATTTAGGACATATATTTAATGGATCTCATTTGTTCCTGACTTAATTTTCCTTCTTCACCTTCTATGTCATCTTTTATTTAGTAGTTCAGAAATGTGCTATTATTTGATCAGATGATTTCTTGCTTTCCCATGTTCACAATATCTGTGTTTACATTTACAGATATGTTTATGTATTCTAATTTTAGTAAGGACTCTTCTCAGCTCACAGTCACAAAGTAAAATGCCTGTAATAAGACTTTAGAAATGTCAAACCTAATTAAAAAAAAAAAAAAAGGAAGGTATGGCAGACAAAGAGGGACACAAAATTTCTTTAGTTCCTCTCTGTGCAGAGATGAGAGGTGTCTGCTATAATTTCTGATTTAAGTAGTCAGCTGCCGGTTCAGGATTATTTAATAAGAAATACCCCCCACAAAACCAATGGTCAGAGAAAAAGAAGCTCTCTGATGAAAAGAAGAAAAAGCTCTGAGTAAGGGATGAGACCTTTGATCCACAGAACATGTACATCCAAAGGAACACTCTCATCAAAATCATTATTGGTTAGCAAGCCACTGGATAGCGAACAGAAGGTCAAAGATCAGAATAAAGAGAGCTAAAAGAGGAGAGAGGTTATGTCCTACTCTGACGCAAAATACTCACCAGTGAGTTACAGAGAAATCTGAACAGTGTGTCTTGGAATGAAGAGTCCCACAGGACTCTCCTCATCATCCACTTGCTGTAGTAATGACCTCCATGGACACCAGGAGTGCTCAGTATTTCATAGAGCCAGAGCGTGAAGGAAGCACGTGAAGGAACTCTGATCAAGGTGTAGGAATTTAATGTAAGGAGTATGGACTTTATTTACATATAGTTCTTATGTGTTTAATATATACTCTGAAAATCTATCAAATAAATCACACCTTTTAGGTAGGGATGTTCCATTGGTGTTGTGTTTGTACCCCTGCTACTACATCTGCAGAATAAGTTTTAGCTCTTGGACTAAAGTTGTTTCCGCTGACAAACACACTGGAGGAAGAATGCACATTTATCTTTTCAAGTAACATTTCTTTATTTCTTTCACTTTCCTCCTCCTATTTTTTAAAAATTATTTCTAGCTGAAATACAACATTAATTCTGCTATTCATTTCCTTCCTGAAAATAGCTACCTAAGCTTCTTGAAAGCTAAAGCATGAAATTTTCAGCATTAAGAAAGGCAATTGGTTTAATGTTCATACCATGAAGTGTTCCCTAATAAGCATTCAAAATCACCAAGCAAAAAATCCTCTCTGTTTAAGATGGGATAGACACTATCTTGTTTATCTTACAGAAAAACTTTTAACTCTAGGAGTTTTCTCTGTCAAAGACACACTATCTTCTTTGATGTATAGAACATATAAACCCAAAATTTCTATAGATCATTTTATTCTAGTACTAGTATTTATAAAAATACAAGTAAATAGATAAAGCTCTTGCAGTAACTTGAATTGAAAGTTTCATTTAAGGGCAAAACCTGCAAAAGGTCAGTTTCTGTTTGCAGTTAGACATGTAATTTAAGCCTCTGGTGGGAAAAATTCTATAAATCTAAAAAACAAGCTGAGTGGCTGCAGTTTAATCACCTATCAAAATGCTTTAAAATGGTAAAGAGCAATAACTTTATTTTCAAAGGAGAAAGATGAGAAACAAATCAATCAGAATTTGTTCTGAGAATTCAGAGAACTCGGGGGTGTATTTTCAAAACAGAAACTGGCAGTCCAGAAACAAATCCTGTTATTGCTTAATAGGATTTTTGGGCAGAATTGCCATAAACTAACTGAAAACTTACTCCACAGTAATTTTGGTTACAGCTGAGGGAAAAAGTTGGCAAAACAATTTTACTTTTTTTAGTGAAAGAGACAGATACCCCAGAAGAGCACTTGTCAATTCAGTCTATCTCATTTCGAAAGCCACTCAGAGGTTTCTTCCTTAATGCACTTACTCTGAGGTAAAAGGCTAAATTAGAAGGAATTATTTTTAGCTCAACCAAGGCCTTAATTTTGCCTTGGGGGAAGAAAGTGGGACTTCTGAATTTAGTGGGAAAAGAGGAAGGACAATAATGGTTTGCAGAGGAGAAAAACAATAAATATGCACTTTGTATTTTTTCCCAATCTGATGCATAAGACCCTGGAGTATGATTTAAACTTGCAAAACCAAGCAGTCAGCAGAGCAGTTTTTTACTTTCTGCAGTATACTATTGTGCTGAGCTTTCATATCTTATCCTGGGATTAATATACCATAGGAAGCATGAATATAATAATTTTAGAGTGCTTTCAAAGCTCTAGGGCTTATTATTTTATTTTCAGGAGATTGTAAATTAAGCACCATGCTGAAGAAATTTTGTCAATGTTGCTTGATTAGGGGGAAAAGGAAAATTTTGCTGATTATTAGGAGCTAGGGATGGGTCATGCTGCCACTTAAGAGAGGAGCTCTCCAATCATAATTTTGGTCTGTATAATCCTGCCTCACATGGACAGCTGGTCTGACGTGCTGAAACCTGGAGAAACGCTCCCTGTACCCTCAGCAGAGACAGACTTCCTAATATAGAACAGCTTCAAGAAGACACAGCAGATCCCAAAGTCCTCATAAGAGAATAAAATGGATCACCTAATCACCTCCGTGTTTTCCATTTTTGAGGGTCTCTTTAAATTATAAATTAAAATTTTGACTGTTTCTGCATAATTTTCATCAAGAATGTTTGGAATTTACTCTGCAAATATCAAGGATGAGGATTTGTGAACATCACTTCTGTCTCTTTCAATGTTTTCCACCAGTGTTCTACTTCTCTTCCACGTGCGATTTTCCAGAAAAAAGGCATTTGATGCAGGATGCCCAAATGTGAGCATTCAGTCTGACAGATTACCTCTGGTAAAACTTACTGGGTATTTCATTGTCTCTCAGGCTTTCCAATACCCATTTTCTTTACAGCATTTTCAGTATGATTGTCATCGCTTCACTAAAGCAAATTGCCTTTCTTCCAGAAGTAGATATTCATTTGGCTGCTCACTCTTTCAGGACGGAGATTGTGCTCTTCCTAAGATGCAAATATGAACTTCTGAAAAATGGTCTCCTCACTCTTGAAAGAGCTTTTAGCTTCATCCATTTTTAATGAGAGGAGTATACATCAGGGTATCAAATCAAGTATGAGAAACATATTTCTTAAATATTTCTTTTTCTTCAATGAACTCAACATTAGCTGTACCAAGCAACTAGAAAGAAATAGATTTAGAATGTATTTTCAGCAATTTTGTACAAAACTAGCAGGATTTGGCAGAGTTCCTTATTTATGAAAAAAAGATATGTAGAACTAGAAAACCATGGAAGACCAGCAAACATTAAAATTTAAAAAATCATCCCCACAACTGTTTTCTGGAAATGTTTGCAGAGTCCTGCCTTGAAATACTTGTCTTGTCATGGGAATAATGGATCAGAAAGATGACAAGTTGCAGGACAACACCTGAAGATTTCTGAAAGTGATTTTATGACACAGTAGCTTATGACCTCCAGAGAAAAACTTTAAACTCTGTGTCCTCCTCTTGTATTTCCTCTTTTGAATTCTTGGCCTCCATAAAGTTCCTAAAGGGGCCTACAAGAGAGCTGGAGAGGGACTTCAATTTACAAGGGCATGTAGTGACAGGACAAGGGGTAATGCCCTTAAACTGAAAGAGAATAGGTTTAGATTAGATATCAGGAAGAACTTCATTAATATGAAGGTGGTAGGGTACTAGGAGAGGTTGCCCAAAAGGTTGTATATGCCCAATCCCTGGAAAGAATTTAGGCCAGGTTGCATGGAACTTAGAGCAGCCTGATCTAGTGGAAGGTGTCCCTGCCCACGGGAGGGGGTTTGGAATGAGATGAACTTTAAGGTCCCCTCCAACCCAAACCATTCTATGATTCTGTAAACACATATTCATGGCAGAGAAATGATAAAACAACAAAAGAAACATGTAGCTAAATGAAGAAGTAAATTAATAGATACATTAATTAAATAAGACATTTAACTGGATTGCATTAGCCTTACAAACTTCTCATTAGCAGGATTTTATTTATGATATAGACACACATCCTCAGTGCTGAGAGTCCTGTGCTTCTTTGAGATAATGAATAATAATAAGATAAGCAGACTACAGGGTCTTTTTAACATCAATTACTCCTCAACCTATAATCTACATGAGACAAAAATCTTTGGGCCAGGCTTTGCTCTCAGTTACCAGAGCACACTGGAATGCAATTTTTATGTCTTGCTAATTTAATTTGAACTTACTATTTCTATCTGCACATTTGAAATTATTTTATGACAAAATAGTGCCTGGCAATGTTGACTATGTTTAACATTACTTTTTATAATATAAAATAAGAGCATGAAATGATTCTTTAAAAGCTGCAGTCTTTCTTCATGGCTTTTTCACTGCTTTGCATGCAGCCATAAGTTTATCAGTATTACTTTGCCCACAAATGAATTGTAGGCATTTAGAGAAACATATTTTAAATAGGAAAAGAACATAGTAAAATTTATTTTGCAACAAGCATCCTTCCTCTAAGAAGAATGAAATGCTTTCTACACTTACGTGTAAAAATAGGAGCTGTATTTGTGGCCTCTTAGCCTTGGCACTTTGTCTTTAAATATTTGTTCTCAACAAATGCTTGTCATGTCATGATATCAAAAGAGGGCAAATGTCTAGACAAAAACATTCATCTTCCAGCAAGTACAGGGAATCAGTGAAATGTCAGCCTGGCTTTAACCTTGCTTGTTTATTACATATTTCTATTATTTCTACCACATCCAGCAATAAATTAGGTAGAAGGCACAAGCCTTTAGCTTCCAGCAGTAGTTTTAGGTAAGGCATTGAATTATTGTTGTTGATCTGGGAGTTTTCTACTACTAGCAGCAATATTAAAATACCTCTATTCAAACACATTATGACCAACTCCCTTTTTAGACATTTTATTTATCTTAAAACAAACAAGACTTTTATATTATTCGCAAACACCAAAATCTTAGTTTTATGTAATTTTCTATTATGAACACAGATAAACTTTGGCAGAAAAAAAAAAAGTGCATTAGGAAAGAAGTGTTACTGACATAATATTTTACATCTGATTTCTCACTGTATTGCATCCTGGATTGTGGTTCCAGTGCTGTTCCTTGATTATATACTAGAAGTGGGAGACATAGATTTTATCACAGATTTTTATAATCCTTACTGAAGACAAAAGCATCTGTTGAAAAGGCCAGAAGTAAACTGTAGGGAGAACGAAGGACAGGTTAGGTTGTCAGTGTTGTAAATCCCAAAAATTTTTTTCCTTCAAACTTAAAAAGAGCTACAACACCTTCTTACTCAGACTTGAACAGATGGGACCCTTAGGACAGCTATATACTACAAAAAGACAAAAGCTATATGATTTATCTATATGATAAATTCCGTAAGAATTATTGCCACTTTGCTCAAGATATGCATCAGACAAAATAAGGAGAGGAGTTACACCGAAGTAGATGCTTGTAGATACTAAAATAATAAAGCAGAGTGTGGATCCTTCATGCTTTATTTATGTTGTCTGGTATGTGCAGTTCACCATTTGGGGTGTCTAGATCAGGTACCTACCATGCCAGATGCCAGGTCACAGGCTTGCTGCTACTACTTATAAGGAGAGGGAAAGAAGTCTCATGGGGTCAGAACATGGGATGGGATAATATCTAGACCCAGAACAGCAGAAACTCCAGGTGTACTGCCACAGTAGGAGTTACTTTGAATTAAGCACTCCAGTAACACTGGAGATGATACAGCAATGTAACTGGCAACTCAGTGAAACATGAAAACAGGAGAAACCTGTTACCTTGATACCATTCCATGATTTGGACCCTGAAAGATACATAAGTTCCTGGAGGTGTTCAAGGCCAGAATGGCTGGAGCTCTGAGCAAACTGGCCTAGTGAAAGGTGTCCCTGCCCATGACAGGGGAGTTCGAACAAGATTATCTTTACTAGACAATCTCTTCCAGCCCAAACCATTCTATGATTCTACAAAGTTGCCATTAAGCTCATGTTTTCTTTTTGTTTACTCTGCTTAACCCAAGGTTTTTTCTGTACTGGGTACAATCATGAGGAAAAAATTTGAGAAACAGACAACCAACCCCCCCCCCCCCAATTTTATTTTTCTTTATTTAATTTGTTGGTGGATAACCTTCTCTTTATTACTCTAACATTAGTTTGGGACAGATACCAGATTACAACAGTTCCACTTCAGAAGCGAAAATTTAATTACTGTTAGGGGAATTTTCATGGTTGCTCTACACCTTGTTTTCTTGTTAGTTTTCTGTTATTCACTTAACATTCCTATAGGTCCTATGTAAAAGAAATATAGTAAATCTGCATTGTTATGAAGCATGTCAAAAGCTGTACAGAAACAAACTACCCAATTCCCATGTGTGATTTCATCTTCTTTCTAGCATTACCCTTATATACAGCATTCCTACAGAATGGTTCATTTGGTTGCTGCTTCAGATATGAAGTGAATGTTCGAAGGTGGGTTTTTTGGGGAAAAAATTGTGACATCAGTCATTTCGGGCAATCAAGTCAAATAATTGGACTAGAAATTTTAATTCAAGATTCATTGGAACTATTTTAGGAAGAAATGTATCAAAATGAGAAGTGTAGGAGTCACCATCCCTGGAAGTATTTAAAATATGTGTATGTGGCACTCAGGGACATGGTTTAGTGTTGGACTTGGCAGTGCCAGGTTAATGATTGGACTCGATGACCTTTAGAGGTCTTTCCCAACCTCAATGATTCTATCATTTAGGATGTTGCTGTTGCCATAAGAAGCGATGCAGAGTCCCCAGGCAGGTGCAAAAGAGAGCCCTTTATTGCAAAAACCCGGCCTTTTTAAGCAGTTAGCCAGTTATCAGTTTACACAGTGTTAAAGCATAACAAACACAATTCAACCAACCACCACACACCACAATGTGAGCACTCAGCAGTCACATAGCATGTTGTTCTACCCCTAATTCAGCTGTGTCTCTTCCCCACAGTCCTTCTCTACTTAGCCAAAGTCACAGGCCTGAGCCATGATTTTATAAAGGCAACAAGACCTTCATTTTAAAAGGTTTTACCTATGTGCAACATGTTGCTGTACACAGACTTGACACAGAAGGTACTTGTGTACATAACATAGATTAGCTTCATTTTTTAAGACTAGCTCTCAGAAATCTAGATTAAAATCATCTTAACTTTATTAGGCTAAAACAATTTTCTGGTTTTGATTCAGACAAAACACTGATAAAATGAGTAGTAAATGGACTGAATTAAACAGAAGGAAGGCTTTTTATCCACTGTATGTTTTTATGCACTTTTTATGCTTTTTATGAAATGTAGCTATCTAGTTTTATTCAAGGACAGCTATTACACTTAGCATTTGTACCCTATTTACCCAAATTAGTGCTGTAGTTAAAAAAAACCCAAACAACTGTCAGGAAATGAGGTGAAATACTTTTGGTATTACAAGCTATTTGCCATGGTATTGAAATGACTTTAAAATGGGCACATTCCAGTTAATTTGCATTTTGGATGAAGGGATTTGTTTATTCTTGTGTTTGCTGGATGGGTTTCCCCAGGCCTAGCTACTGATGGACACAGTGCCAAAAACAGCAAAGCCAGAAGAAGCCCCTGAAGCATCAAAGAGTTTGTAATGTTCAGCTTGGATGGCAATAATTGTCACAAAGGGGAAATGCATAAAACTAGTGTATAGTCAAGGAGAACCCCATCGAATACTTTCTAATGTTATTTCTGGCTTGACTTACGAGCCTTCTCTCTGACCCTTAACAAACTCACACCACACCTGATGTAATAGTTTTTTTCTATACAGTGCTTGTCAGCTGGGGCAGCCTTGCTGTATTTCTCTGCCTCATTAACACTCTTTTAAAGAATTTTTGTAAGAAAAAAAAGGTAAAGTTCAATTAAGTTCAATTCCTCCCTCTTCATTTTACTGTTTCTCAGATGAAAATTCCTGCATAAAATAAAATTATACTTTATTAGTAGGCAAAGCATGATAAAGAAGTCTGATGTAATATAACATCAAGTGCTCCCAATTTTTTTTTTTTACATTTGTTTTGCTTTGACAACATGCCTAATAGTAATTTCAGTGAAAAACACTCATCTGCTTTCTAAAGTTCCCAAGTGATAGCTAGGATTTAAATGTAGTAGTGGATTCACACGTTTTCCTTAGGGCATTCAGGGAGCAGAGGAAGGAAAGGTGGTAATATTAAACATTAGGATTTTATCTCTCTTTATGTATATTTTATAAGAATTTTATATATTAGAATTTCATGTTTTAAAATTAGGATTTAAAGAAGGCTGTCATGACAGAAGTAGAAATATGCTTTTACTATATCTGGCAAAAATCTAAGTACTGTAGAACTGAATTCTTGCATTTGTTCAGCTGTTATTTCCCCAGGCCTGAGAATAAACTCAGCCTCCAAATTAGTTAGAAAACTGAGAGATTTTTTGGTTTAGTCCTGTTTTTTTATTTCTGTTTTTGATCACCTTCTTTTTACAGGGAATTTAAAGTGAACAGTCAATTAAGTAATTTCTAGTGAAGTGTATTGGCAGAGTTATGTCTGGTTGTAACAACAATTTAGAGGGTGATTAGCAGCTGTATGCTAATTAATCAGGAAGCCATTGATTTCCTGAGAACACTAATTCTCAGTTCAGATTGCATGGTGTCTTTGTTTCATCTACAGTAGGGAAGTTTTCTGCGTGCATTCTGTTCACACCTAATATTACAGAAAAGATTTTCCAGAGAATTCACCAAGTATCTTCTGTTGAACATTCTTCTTTAAGTGTCAGTCAGATATAAGTAACTTATTTCTAATGATTCCTGTTTCAAAAGACCCCCAACTTTTTGTAGTACATCATATAAGCCTGTATTATTTTTATATGTTATGTAAAAAGCTTTCAACAGGTGTATACGGATATGCTCCATTCAGAGACCGAATTCTGTACAGAAAGGATTCTGTCATGAGAAAACAGTTTGCAAAGAAAGTTGAGTCAATTCTGCTACAGTCCAGAGGCTCAGAGAATTTCAAGTTTAGGAGTCCCAGGGGATTTATTTGGTTAGTTTTAGAAATGTTTAATCTGAGCTGTCTCAGACAAGGTGTCATGAAAGAGGTTGGTATCTCTCCTAACTTTGGAATTTATATTCCAGCTCTAAATGCAGACATCCTGTTGCAGTTGGAGGGAGCCGTGTACAGGCACACTCTTCTTTATGACTAGGTAGAACACTGAAAGCCACGCTGAAAAAGCAGTATTTGGCTCAATTTGAAAGTTTTTATATTTGCACTAAGAAAAGAAGGTGGAAACGCCTCCAGTTTGTCACCAGTCATGAGGTAAAATCACAGTCATGACTAAGAGCAAATATATTTGTGATGTTTGTTTATGTGAATTCTACAGTGAATAATGCACTCCACATTAGCATGAAGTTGCTCTGTCAGAACAGAAGTGGAGACAAATAAAAGGCTGTGGTTTTGTTCTCATTTTGTTGTAAATGAATAACCATAGCTACAGTAATATTTGGGTTTAGGTATACACTGGACAGGTTGTAATTTCTCCTCGTAAAAGTAAATAGGAATTGTCAGGACCAGCACTAGATGTTTACTGTGAAAATGTGGATTTTTTCCACTATTTTAGAATATGTGTCTCCTGGATATTACTACTGGTGCTGGGTCCCTCTCAACATGAGATTCTGAAAGTTAGCATTGAAGATGGCCACGCTTTTTCTGTTTTCAGCACAGACGAACAGGTCTTTTTTTCCCCAATGCTTGTTTGCAAGTGCCTCTGCAAACAAAAGAAAAATATGCATTTCAGTATGTTGGCTTTTCTAATACTGATGGATAAAACTAAGATTTCTGTAGAATTGCCTTTGGAAATGTTTCTCTCTTCTCCACCTACAGAGTGGAGAATTTTCAGGGTCCTGTTAATTATCACAGTCTCATCCTTAGCCTCAGGGAAGCAGAAGCTAGGAAGAGCTGCCAAGGACCAGCTCTAGTGAGCCTTATATATTGCTGAATATGACCACTGAGGAGCATTGTCATCTGCAACAGACGAGATAATTTTAGGAAGCACCATGTTGCAGGGTGCTAATTGACATAATAAAGAAGAGAATATATCCATCAAGCTGTGTTTGTGGGTAAATGGGAGCTAATTAAATTAGCAATAAAGCATAAGGACTGTAAAATAATATGTACTTTTTATGCTTGTTGTAGTTGGTTCTCTTAAAGTCATTGTCTTAAGCAAAGATAATTGCTTATGTGCATATTGCTCTAAAAGAAAATAAGATTAAAGTAGTGATGTAAGAGGTACTAGTGACTAAATTGTGCACAAGTACCTGAGAAGTACTTGAGTTGGGTTGGCCAAGTAAACCAAAAAATTAATGCCAGACTATTTAAAATACCATTTAATACTAGGAAACATTAAGTGGGTAACAATATTTACTCCAGATTTTTTTAACATCTTCTGAGTGAATCAGAAATCATTGTTCATCTGGTATTTATCAGATTAAGGTGGTTAATCACACCCTAATAGAGATCTTCAGAAACAGACAGATTGCGTACATCCATTGTTTGTAAGAGTAAAGGTAATACAATTTAAACCAGCCTAATTACATTTGAAACTAATTTTATTGAATGAGATGGAGAATAAATATCTCAGGCAATTAATGGTCTCTAAGGAAATCCAGGTCAATCTGATATTTGCAGTCCTGTGTATGTGAAACCTTTTCAGAAACAATACTAACCAAAGTTTTGTGGTCATGTAAGAGATGATAACTGAAGTTAATAAAGAAAGAAATGGTTGACTGAATTATCAATAGATGGGAACATCCACTGCAGTGGGTGAGAAGCAAAATTACCCTTTCCAATATCAGTGTAACTGGAGGAATGCTGTGATATGCCTGCCAAGGGAGATTTTTATTCAAGACATGAATTTCTTGGCCTTCAGACAGACCCTCTGACCTGGCAGATACCAGGGTGGCAGGCTTCAACAGGATTGCACATTACAATTCTCAGCCTTTATAACTGAAATAGCTTGTGAAATTGGAGATCCAACGACTCCTCTTGTCTTTTTATTTGTTTGAAGTGTTGAAAGACCAATTTAAGACATTGGTCTTTCTAGTTAAACATTAAAGGATGGTTGGGGAGCAGCTGAGATATCATTCTTGCCTAATGTTTCTCAGAATCAAAACCAATTCAGGTTCAGACAGAAAGTCAAGAAGTGTCTATTCCCACCTCCTGCTCACAACAGGGACAGCTCTGAGGTCAGATGTGGCTACTCAAGGCTTTACCCTGTTGGATTTTGAAAACATCTGCAGCTGGAGACTGCAGAGCTTGTCTGGGCAGCCTGTCCCTGTTCTGGGCTGTCCTCAGAGTCAGGAATTTTTTCCACATATCCAACGTGAACATCTCTAGTTTCAGTTCATGTCACTGAGTATCATCCTCCCAGCATGTGTGGTTGTGGAGGCCTCGACTGTCTGCCTGAAAACCTTCCAGTAGACAGCAGGGAGCTATTGTTAGGAGTCCACAAAGCCCCCTTGTATTCCGGTCGAACAAGTCACAGTCCCTCAGTTTCTCCTGACAGGGCAAGTGCTCTGGCCTCCTCCATCCTGCTGAAATTGCTCCAGTTTTCTGATTTCTTTCTTGCACAGGAGGTCCCAAAACTGGACACAGTATTTCAGCTGTTGTCTGATGAGTGCTGGGCAGAGGGAGCAGTCACTGCCTGTATTAGCTGCCCATGCTTCTGTTCATACAGCCCAGGAAGCTCTTGGGTACCTTGCTGTCTGGGGCTCAGCTCACTGCCCATCAGGCCCCAGGGACTTTCCCTGAGGGCTGCTCCCAGACTATCTGTGCAAAACTTGTGCCATCACAGGTCCTTCTCTGTCCCAGGGGCAGCACTTGGCACTTTTCCTTGCTAGATTGCTAGGTTGGATAGATTTTCCTATCCAACCATTCTTTCTAGCCTGTTCCAGCCCCTTTGGTTGGGACCCTTCTCTCAAGAGTATTAACATGTTCTCACTGAATTTGGTGTCCTCTGTACCCTCAATAAATGTGCATTTCACTGTATCCTCCAGGCCATTGATAGAGGTGTTAACTAGAAGAGGTCCCAGTGCAGCCCCCTGCAGCTGCCCTTTTGTTTGTTACCAACACGCTGGTAGAACATAACCCATTAACCATGACCCTCTAGGTCTGATCACCCAAACCTTTTTTATTAACCTCTTGTATGCTCATCCAGACCATAATGTCCTAATTTGGCTGCACAAGTATTGTGAGAGAAAGTGTCGAAAACCCTGCTAAAGTTGAAGTGAATGAGACCTGTTGCTCTTCTTCCATCCTGGTTTACTGATTAGAGAAGTATAATTTGCGTGGTACAGTTACTTAGACTTATTTTTGAATTCCAATTTCCCTCAAAAGTATCTGACAGTTTGAAGTATCCTATTTCTATTGAATTCTATTGCAAAGTGAAGAAAGTTTACTAAGAAATTTCTAAGTACTTAATGAAACATACCTGGCTTAACATTTGTTATGAGATGGTGGGTAGCAGTGGAAGGCACACTGGGAAATTTCAAGTGAGGGTGGAAGGAAATGTATTTCCTTCTACTGTTGCTCTTTCTGCTTCTCTAACAGTTTTGTTGGTTTTTTTTTTTTCCCACAGCAAAAATAATAACATATTTCTATGTGTTTTGTAATTTTACTCCTACTTACCTTCTGCTCAGCAGTAAAAATAAGAACAATTATGTAATTTACAGAAGAGAAAAACTAAGGTAAAACTTAATTTGGGCATTGTTACTGAACTTCCTCAAAATTTCTGCCTAAAACACCTGGGAAGCTAATATTCTCCATAACACCATATACTTTTTTCTATGTTATATAATTACCAAATCACTATATGAAGAATTTTTCATGGCCATAAGTAGGAAGTTTGTATTAATCCCTGTTAAAATGTCATTAAAGATGGCACTTAGAATGCTTTCTCTTACACACTTGTTATGCCTTTCTCTTGTTTATAAGGCTTTTTTAGAAATAAATTAGATTATGAGATCAAGACACTTCTCAGGATTGGTGTTTAAAATGCTGGACTCTGTCTAACAGATATTAGGTTTAGGAGTCATATGAGAGAAGTTTGAGTTAGGAAAATAAATCCCCATCCAAACAATGAAGAAGTGATAGCTTCTTATTAGATAGTGCAGTCAAGGGGATGACCATGCCTCTTCCCAAGAGCCTTTCTATCTTGTCCCATGAATTATATTTAGAAAAGGGTAAAGTACTGTGATTTGTATATATGGCCATGTGTGTGTGGCCAGATTTTCAATGTAATTCAAAACCCTCAGAGAGAGATCTGCTCAGGTTTTCAGACACAGTGTAAAGTTGTTGGATGTCAACCTTTAATGAAATCAATGAGAAGCAGCTAATTTGTACTGATATTTTTACCTCCACCTTTTAAAGACCTAAATATCATTGAAAATATGACTCCTACTTTTTAATCTCTTTAGTAAGATAAATTGGGCTTAGAGCTGGTATAACAAAGTGAAATTTTATGGCCTGTAATATTAGAGAGGTCAGGCTAGATGATCATTCAGGCTTCAAAACTCCATCAGAGAAAACTGATATAACTCATGGCCTCTGGTTTCAAGCTTTCCTCTTTACTCACACATTTTCTCTGGGTCCCTCATGCTAGGACATGCTTTGACTTTTTTCAATATATAAATCACAGGAAAAGAGCCATTAGAGATGGTAAAGATCTAATTAATCATTTACCCACTCCCTGCCAAAGAGAATACAGTTCAAAAAAAAAGATATTTCAGATATTAATCTGATAGCTGAATAACACCATACTTACTCTTAGCCCAAGGGCCTATATCTTTTAGAAAGTAATTTCTGTCTTCTATCACAATCTATTTTAATCATCAATATTATTCTTTCTCTGGAGGGGTGCCCTCCAAACCTCCTTAAGTTTGGCACTCTTAGCCATAACAATTCCCATTCCATTAAACCAGCCCATTTAAATGGAGAAAACACCTCAGTTCAGTTCTGGAGGATTATTACAGCAGTCACAGCCACAGAGATTTATAAAGTCACTTGTTTTTTATCTCCAGTGCCTCCTGGACTTTTAGCTCTTCAATTAATAATCTTTTCATTATAGAGGTTACACTTGAATAAAAAACAAAGTTGTCATTCTTTTACAAATTGTAAGTTCACACTGTCCTGTTATATTTAGGTGCTACATTCTGAGTCTAGACAAATATCTTGTAGCAGTGTATCCTCATGTACAGGGAAGGGGATAAAATGCAGTAACTACAGAAAAAAATTGTCCACGGAAAAACATTACCCAAATCTGTCACAATAGAAAGTAGTAGTACAGAAAGGAAAGATAGACCCAGAAACCACCCTGACAAGAACTCAGGGAATAGGATTCACGAATAAAAGCTCATTTGATACTAGGAAGATCATGAACCACCAATATAATACCCAAGAAGAACAGCTATTTTGTATATATTCATATTCACTGTGTATACACGTCCACACATCCCACAGGATGCACTCAAAGACAAGATAAAAAGAGATATGTTTTGTACTCTTCTATAGAAGCTTATTTTGCATATGTTCATTTGCAAATATGAGGACATTGATAACAATATTGAGGTTTTGCAGAAAACTAATGATGCCATTGAATAAATGTCAGGCTTCACTGTCCTGTTAATGGTCTCAAATATATTAAAAAATACACAATCCTTCAGACCACAGGAAAAGAAGCAGATAAAAAGGAGTTTCTCTGCACAGGAGACAGGTTCCTCTCCACTGATTTAGTAAAGAAAATTGAATATTTTAATGATTTTTTTCTTTTATGTGATTAGCTTTTGTATTAATGTTCAGCATCACTGATTCTAGACATTATATCTCATTCTCCCATTTCTTACTGATTTATGCCATAAAATGTTTGGATAGAAAGCAATAAATCATGTTTTCTGCCATGTTGAAGAATAAATTAACCTACTTTGCTGTACAGTCCACAACCCTAAGGATTAACTTGTCCCATTCACTTAACCCAAAATAAGAGTCTGACCCTTCCCAAACAAACTAAATAATAAAAAAACTGCCTGGCCATCTAACAGAAAAAGAAAAAAAAAAGCAGAAAGGAAATAATCTTTTCTCATTTTTTTCCCCCTATAAAATTTATACTATTCACATCTGGCCCAGTTCCTATCCACTTGCTTATTACCCAAATCAAACCTCTTGCTGGTAACTCTCAGTCAAAATTTCCAGCCTATTTGATTTATTTAAGATTGGGAGGAAACTGACCAACACTGAAGGGCTGCATTTTTGTTCTAAATAACCGAATTTGTCCATGCTGCAGAACACCAGCCATTCCTCTTTCCTTACAAAACCATTCCAGATTAAAACTTAATTTTAGTTGCCTTGGTCACATTAATTTTTTTTTTCAAAATCATTTCAAGAGTGAGCGATCTACTGTTTCTCTTTACCAAAACCACTTGAGCTCTTCACTTAGATATAATTAGCAGATCTATTAATGATGTTTCTTTCCATTTTTAATGGGCTTCCCTGGTTTTATGGACAAGAAAACAAATAGGGCCAAACTGCTGCAGCTTTTGGCATGAAAGTGTTTCCTAATGGATTTCAGTTCACTCTGTCATAAGAAGCAGCTCAGGGATTTAGGGGAAAGGACATGGATTTCAGGTGCACTACCTTCTAAAGAAATGTTTAATACCAGAAGTGTCTCTAAATGCTTCTATTTTTTGAAATGAGACCACATAGATAAGAACCTCTCAGCAACCAATAAAGGGAGCAAGGGAAACTGTTGCCAAATCACTGTGAGAAGGAAAGAGAGGAGCTGAAGAAGGGAAATATTTTTAAAATCCTCTTTGTGAATTATGTTTACTTTTTTTTTTCAAACGAGATCTCTGAGCACACTAATAAACAAAGCAAAGCAGACGGACTAGATATGAATTTTCCTTTCCTAGACACTATTAAAAAAATAAGGCAAGCAAGCAGCCAGGAATGTATGTTTGTTTAATTTAAAATGCATTTCCCTAAGGGTGGCATCTGACCTCTTGTGTTACTGCTGGGGCTAGAAAAAAGCCTGGAAATGCCATGTCCCCTGTCATAAATAGGAGAAAACACTCGCTATGCTGATTGTGGTTTGCTGCTGATACAAAACTGTCGTGACAGAAAAAGATCTGTAAACGTTCAGAGCTGGAACTAATACAATGGTTTTCTAATAGTAATCCCAACAGGCTTCTCACAGATTTGCCTTCATCTTTGCTATGAAGGTGACTTCTCCTTAAGCAGAGACCAGCAGTTTCATCTAAAGAAATCTAAAAGAAAGTGTACTGCAATGCATCTAAGAACAATGAAAGCTCAAGGTTTATCCTAGTGAATCCACTGTCTCTTACCAGTGAATTTTATCAGCCAATTTTTGCAAATTCTGTGGAAGTTCCGGGGTGGAACAGGACATATTGCTCCTTGTTAAACAACATGAAAACACAGCGTGTGTTCATGCACAGTGTGTGTGTGTATACACATGTTACTCAACATGGCAATGTATGTATAGATGTACATAGCAAAATAACAGACTGCAAACAGTTGATTGAAAGTCTGTTGAATTAAATGGTTCTGGAAACTTCTGCAGTTGTCAGCAGGAAATAATCACCTTCTTCTGAATTCTTTTTTGTACAGAGGGAGTATAACACCCTCAAAATAATACACTGAGTGCTGAAAACCCACTGAGAACTCCAGGTGGTGTTGACGATGATCTTAACATATAGAGAGTAATTTGTATTCTGATCCTACAAGATAGATGTAGTAGTGTGGCTCCTGACAAGTTGGATCTGCTGTTCAGACAAGCCCTCAAGGAGCAGCAGCAGCCCAATTAGACTTAATGAATCACTTACACTTCTTGATCACTTAAGCCAATATTCTCTTTCCTGGAGGTTTAAGTTCTGCTTCTCCTACTTTGATCTTGACATGGAATAACCTCTTCTTATACCTGAGTACTTTTGATTTGGATAAGCTCATTGATGTGCACAGCTTTATTTATTTATTTTCCTTGTTGGTTAATATTACAAACAGCCTTTACAATTCTATGAGATTTTAATGAATATCTTCTTGGGACCAAAGAGTTTCTGACCCACATGTTAAAATTTGCATTCACATTTAAGGAAAAAAAAGAAAATCAGCAACCTGGGGAGAAAATTCATGTGATACGATAGTCACTGTTCCATATGTTACTCTATAAAGTATTTCCTAATTATTAAAAGTAGAGGGAAAACATAGATAATAACAATCATCCAGCCTTTTCCTGTCAAAAGTAATTTTGTATTTCTTCATGTATGTTTGTGTATAGAGTAGCATACTTTGTTCTAAGGTCAAAATTGGTATGACTTAAATTAGATGTATGAAAAATTATATTTATATAAACAAATATATATAAAAACAAATTTAATTTTCCCTAGGATAAGTGCTCTATGGTCTAGGATGAAGATTATTTCTTTATTAGAAAAATAATAAATATTTTATTATTTCTTCTAGTGTATAATATAGTTCTGTCATCAGGTTAGTGAGAAATGCCAGGTAGAGGTAATTTTGATCCCTTATTCTGCTGTTCTTGGCTGACTATGACAGAATGATCTGTGTATGGGCACGGAGAAGGGAATACCTTATTGTATTTCATTAATCTCTGTTTCTTTAACTGCTTGTGACAGAAACAGCCATCTAGTTCTTGCTTCTGTAGATGACTGTGGTAGAATAAAACCCTTTACGTTTTGTCATTGCAGCAAGACCCTCAGCCCTGCAAAGCAGAAACAGCAGCAAAGCCCCACTGTTGTGTAGAGCTGGCTGGAGAGGGAGTTGCATTAAGTGGTCAGAATTTCACTGATGTGCATTAAAACCTCTTATGCCCTTCTAGGACATAAGAGCTTCAAGCTTAAGCAACACCTGGGCTTCATTAAACTAAACTGTCTCATGAAAATACCCGTGTACACATTGCTTTCAAATACCCAACATGAGCCAGTTTTTTGGTTTTTTTTTCCTTTTTTACCTCCTGTAACTGTGAGATGAAACAGTACTGTCTCCTTTTCTAATAGAGAACTTGCCTTGAGACTGTAGCATCAGCAGCCTCCTCCATCTGTTGGAATCAAATCTCAGATTTTTTTTCTATCCCACAGAATACCATAATCACCTGGTGGTGGGTTGTAAGAATGCTAAGAATATATATAAGTTTTATAACTCAGTTTGTCTATTTGGTCCCAGGTGCCTATTCCTCAGCTGCCCACATTCCTTAAACATTCATTGTCTTCTGAACAAATACTTTTTTCTTTCTTTTCCTTTTTTTTCTTTTTTTCCTTTTATTGCAAACCATCTTGTACTCTCCAAAATAAAAACCAGCTGCCCATCTGAATATTGTTTGTTGTAGTGCCTACCCTCAGCAAGTGTGAAAGGCAAGACTGACACTGGTAAAATACTCAACCTCTGCTGTATTTATTTTTCAGTGCAATTAGAGCAAGGTTGCAAGCTTCTAGAAGTGACCAATTTGTTCCTGTGCTTAGTTTCAGAGCTCCTCTGGCCCCTCTGTAGTGTTTTTGCAAGTCCAAAAAGGGCTCTGTGAGAGTTCCTAAGTGTGTATACAAGGTGCAGGATGACGGATTCGGCTCTGTGTGTCTGAAGTGTCCGAGGGCAGTGTTGCACTTTGCGAACCCATCACCCTGCTCCTTGGACACACACTGAGGAACCCTCACAGAGGCACACATCCACCTACAAATTATCTGTTTGGACTTGAGAGAACACAATTGCGGCCAGAGAAGCTCTGAGGCTAAGTACAGGAGTTAGTTGGTCATTTCTAGAGGCAGCAACCTTGACCAGCATAGCTAAATCATTTGTAACCACTTGATCCGGGTACTATGGAAGCTGCCTGGAGCGGACTCACTTAGGATTACTTATGTATCATTGTTTCCTCCCAAAATTGTTTCATTCTAAAAGAGATGAGTATGAACCAATATGAATGCCTCCTGCAAGAGAAAATTAACTGTTACAGATGTGGTGACTGAATACAACTCTGTCCTTGCCTGGTACCATTGAGTGATGGGCAAAAAGGAAGATGAGGGTTCTGTGAATACATAAATCAGTAAACTCTTTCAGCCACAGAGCTGGAAAAATTCATAGCTTAGCATAGGACTCAAGCCAAAATGGACCCTGTTGAAAGTGAGGTGTTAGAAGGTGCCCCCAAAAGCATTATTTGATGTTCAGGGAACACTGATGCTGAAAAAATATGAACCGTGCCATATTCAGAAGGCAGAAGGGGTGAGTCTAGACTTTCAACTTCAGCCTTTTAAAGTGGTGTTTAGCAGATTTATGCATCTAATTCTTTTGTTAATCCATCTTTTTGTTGTTTTCCTGAAATAATGCTAATATTTTTACTATAAAAAATACTGTATGACATTTTCATACTTCCTTGTGTTCCTTATTTCCTTTTTCATTGTTGATAACTTCTGGTCATAGCTTACATGAGGTGTCAATTCTGTAGTGCTTCCCAATATATTATTTTCTCCTTTTCTTTTTCTGTACATCAGATAGCAGGTTTATTACTTATTGTCAGCACAACTAATTGAAACAGGGATCTTTAGAGTATACTGTGCGGTGGGTTTGATCTCTGACAGTGCATTCTAGAAAAGGATCTTTTCTGTATTTGTATCTTGGGGTTTTGAGTCAGTTTTTCTCTTCCTTATTTATTAACTTAATGAATTATCACCTTGTAGTCAATATGATGCAATAACAGTAAAGCCCTAAAGAACATCAGAGACAAATATACTCAACTCTACTTAGCAACAGAATTAAGGCACATCTGAAATTACATACTCCCACCTGGAATCTTAAAGACACCTGAATTTAAGGAATCATAGCAATGAATATTTTACCTTCTAATTCCCAGAAGAAGTGTAGCTAGAACTTTCCAAACACTATTTTGGCCCATAATTTGCAGTGCTGTTAACAATACTGTTAATAGCTTACAGATGCAGACACAAATGAACATCAGAGTACAGATGATTAAGGCTAAGTGGGGAACCAGCAAGACTTTCAATTATGGCATTTTGAAGGACGTTTTAAAAACTCAAAGCTCTGTTTTGCATGTCCATCTGCATCTTATGGTGATTTCTGTGGAAAAAACAATAAAAATCCACAAACCCAAACATGTGGAAGCAACAGCTTATATGACTTGGTGGATCTTGCACAGAAGTGGAAGCATAGAGTGGATTTTCTGAGAAATTAACTGATCTCAGTAGTACTTAAAACCTTCACTTTAATATTTCTTTAGTATTTTCTCCTTTTAAAGTTATTAATTTATTCACTTTTCCAGTGTTCTGTTAATACTTTGCTCTCATTGTGTATGTCTGCTTTAGTCTTTTGCATTTTAGGAGTGTTTTCTGGCTTTAGGAGTCACAGCAAGCATGTAGCATCTGTGTGACTGCTCAACCAGATTAAAACGTCTGACACAAGCTCTGTATATTTTCTGGCAAAACTAAAGAACTGGAGTCCTGAGCATGAGTGTCGTGATAAGATCAGATTTAGGCGAGTGAGTTGCACCTCAGCAGAGACAAGTGGCAGACCATCACTCACTTTTTTTACTTAGTTTTCATCTGAAGTGTCAGAGTTCCTTTCCAGTGAATGACATAGAAATTGCTTCAGCTTCTGCTCCCACTCTTCTTCTCACAAGGTGACAGGCTGAGTTAAGTCTTGCCACAGCTGCTTCTGGCCCAGCTGCTCCCAGGGAATCCTTTGAACCCAGAGTCAGCACTGGAAAAAATATGAAAAATGCAAGAAAGCATCAGTTTGAGACAACCAAATCTGTTTTGTGCAATGATGTAGGGAGCACATTATTTTATGAGATATTTTAAAGATTTTATTTATTTACTTAAAAAAACAAGAATAAAATTTACTTTAAAAATTAAAAAAACCCCTTTATTTTACATTCTTGCAGGGAAAACAGAAGAATTTTCACCTGCATTCTGAGATACTCAAAAGGGATTGTTAATGCTTGAGTGCTGTCTCCTATCCGAATAAAACTTAACACATGGACAGAAATCTGATCCCAGTGCTCAGACTCCCTTTATCTCCTGAAACCTGTGCCAACATAGCTGGCGATACTTCTGAAGGGAATCACTATCCACCAAAGTAGACTAGACAGCAGACAGCAGTTAATTAACACAGGCTCTGGTAGGACCTTTCTGAAGGAATTCACTGTTCTGATTTGTTAAATGTTTTCTACAGCTCTCTGCAAATATTATCTGGAGACATGTCTCTACTTTTTTAACTTGGACTCCTCATTATGTTTTCATTTGTAGTAATAGTGTTCTTTTCATTGAATAAAAACCTGCACAATTCCTATCTCCTTGCTTTTCTTGCTGTACTGGGCTTGCTTGCCATGGTTTTCATTGTGGGGGGCTACAAGGATGGCTTCTGTGAGAGGCTGCCAGAAACTTCCCCCATGTCCACCAAAGCCAATGCCATCTGGCTCCGTGATGGGCCAGCTGGCTCCAAGACAGACCCACTGCTGTCCAAGGCCAAGCCCATCAGTGATGGTGCTAGTGCCTCTGGGACAATGTGGTTTTAAGAAAGGAGAAAACTGCTGTGCACCTGCAACTGCAGCCAGAGAGAGGAGTAAGACTGTGTGAGAGAAACAGCTCTGGAACACCAAGGTCAGTGGAGGAGGAGGGCAGCAGGAACTCCAAGCACCAGAGCAGAGATTCCCTGCAGCCCGTGGTGCAGACCATGGTGAAGCAGCTGTGTCTCTGCAGCCCATGGAGGAGCACAAAGAGCAGAGATCCACCTGCAGTACATGGAGGATCCCATGACAGAGCAGGTGGATGTCTGAAAGTGGCTGTTATTCCATGGGAAGCCTGCACTCGAGCAGGCTCCTGGCAGATCCTCTGGCACTGGGAAGAAGGTAGCCTATGCTGGAGCAGGTTTGCTGGTAGGATTTGTGATTCCATGGCGGACACACTCTGGAGCAGCCTGTTCCTGAAGGACTGCACCCTGTGGAAAGGACCCATGCTGGAGCAGTTCAGGAAGAGCTGCCATGGGAAAGACGCATTTTGGAGAAGTGGGTGGAGAGCTGTCTCCTATGGGAGGGACCCCCACTCTGGAGTAGTGGAAGAGTGTGAGGTGTCCTCCCCCTTATAAAGAAGGAGCAGTAGAGACAACATGTGATGAACCGATAATAACCCTCATTCCCCGTCCTCCTGTTCCATTGGAAGGGGGAAAGGTGAAGATAAAACCAGGAATAAAGTTGAGCCTGGTAAGAAGGTGGGGGAGTGGAAGGTGTTTTTAATATTTGATTTCATTTATCATTACCATACTCTGATTTAATTGGTATTAAATTAAATTATTTTCCCCAAATCTGTTTTGTCCATGTTAACAGGTGAGTGATCTCTCCCTGAACTCCTCCCTACTCGTGAGCCTTTTGTTCTATTTTCTTTCCTTTGCCCATCCAAGGATTGGATGATAGACCAGTGGTGGGCACCTAGCGTTCAGCCGGGGTCAAACCACCTTGCTTGCAGAC
This sequence comes from Pachycephala philippinensis, assembly GCA_013397055.1. Lineage (NCBI taxonomy): Eukaryota > Metazoa > Chordata > Aves > Passeriformes > Pachycephala > Pachycephala philippinensis. Next base: position 702,143 of record VWZT01003310.1, on the reverse strand, counting down.
CAACTCACTAGCAGGGAAGCCAGCAGAGAGATAGCAGGGGAATTTATCTGACTGATTGCATAGTCTTCTGTGTGGGATTCAGATGAGTGTGATTCAAGAAAATGTCATGTTTTGGAAGGACTACTGTACTCACCTAAAACTATTCTTGCTTGAGAATAATTCTCCTATTGATTTTAATGCAAAGAAATATATGTTTGAATATTTATTATACAGACCACATATTTTGGTAGTAGGCTTATAGTTTATTAAAACAGAAAAAAGGAAATAGGTCATAAGTGTTTTTCATTGTTACATTCAGACCATTTCTGGACATAAAACATATGGAGGCAAAACTTTAAGCAAAACCAAATTTCATTATCCCAGTAGTCATTACCAGCTTAATACAGGAGGTTATAAAGACCTTGCTATGTAGACCTCTTTGCTCTATTTGTTCTGTGCATAAATATCTCCTACACCTCTAACTAAAGTCTATGTTTTCTTAAAACCTCTTCTATAATTTATGAACAGAGAACAGTGTACTCATTCATAGATATGAGTGTCTAGAGAACGAATTTTACATTCTGAACAGCAAAATTTTACCAAGTGATTTGGTTCATTGCAATCATGTTACTAGGAGTAAATAAAAATGACAACTGTTCTATTAAGAGTTCTCATAACAAAAGAAGCAATTCTTACGCATTTGAAGGGAAATTGTTAATAAAGTTCCACTTACAATGAAAAGCAAGAACACCCCCCACAGTCCTTGGTCATGAATATGTCTGCTGCCTGGTTACTGACTGCTGCCCCATCATTGAAAATGTTCTGATTGGATGGGGCTTTGAGCATTCTCATCTACTGAAAGGTGTCCCTGAATACAGCAGGGGTTTGGACAAGCTGATCTTTAAAGGCCTCTTCCAACCAAAACCATTCTATGATTCTGTAATTTATTTGCATGACAGAAAATACTTCCCAAGAACCTGGATGTAACTGCATTGCTTACAATATTCCAGACATTAGTCCTTGATATGATGACTGTATTATTAAGAGAAAGTAATAGAAATTAAATGGAAATAAATTATATTATATTGACCTAACACGGTTAGGTGGTGATGAGTTAATTTAAGCCAAATTAAAAAGTTAAAAGGTATGATGTCAATACATCTTGCATTGTGTTATCAGGAAGAGAGTGGGTCAAAAACACAGAGAAAGAAAACTAATCAATCAATTACTAGAATAAAATACACAGAGAAAACTTTGCATAATTTTACCTGAGATAAACCAAAAAGCACAGCAGCACAGCAGCACAGCTCCTATAGATCTGGGCAGATGGAGACTCCATTTGGCTGAGTTCACAGTTCTGTACTCAACATGAGCATAGCAGTGCCAGACTTCTGAGAAAGGGCAGAAAGTATTATTAGTTTCTGAAAAAGACGGCTGGGATCCATAGAGGCCTGTTGGCAAAGGTTTCCAAGAAGCCCTAAATCAGTACAGTGTCTCTCAACTTTTTTGTTTTCTTCACATTCTGAAATTCAGCATTTCCATTTTGCAGAGATATATTGCTATTGGGATATTTGTTTGCCTACAACATGGAATCAAACCATGCTTATTTTAAATACCCTAAAGACCTTTCTTTCATCCATATTTTGTCAAAATCTTTGCAATTAATTTCTTGGGTTTAAAATTTGTGAGTTTTACAGGAATTTAATTCTATTTTTTTCATGCAATCAGCTATTTTAGATGCTTTTTTATCTTGCATTCAGCTGCTGCTGTTTAGGAAAGAGTGAAGAATTTTCACTTGCTTTTGCGATCCGGCAATAACCTTGTAATGTCATAATCAAAGAAAATGGATCTTGTGTTACATCGAGACTTAGATATGCTAGGTTTATTGCCTCACAGACAGTGTGCACATAGGCAAATGAAAAATAATTTTAAAGCAATGCATGCAAGATGATAAGTATCTATGATGTTAAGTAAGACACTGCAGCTGAACAGAGTCATACTTTCATAGGAAGAGATTTTCTAACCTAGCAAGCTAAACTTTCATCAGTTTTTTGCAACAACTGCTACAAAAATCCATTAACAATGTTTAGAGGCAAAGTTATGGAGTGACACGGATTGCATAAAGTAATTAAATTTGTCCATGCATGGTTAATAGGTGTGTACGGTTAATAGAGAAAGGAAGGGAATCTGGAAAATATGTGGGTACACAGTGGAAGCAGTAGAGCAGATATTCAGTTGACCTTTATGTTTCAAGTTTTTTTGACTCACCCTACTTAGAAAAATGAATTTATGTCATAGTTAAGCATAGTTTGGATTGAAGCAGATTTTTAAAAGAAAAGTTACTTAATTGCCTGGAATACTATTTATAATTTGGTAGTGCAGTGAAAGTACGGCACCACAAATTAGAATCTTTAAAAGAGATAACTTCTAAAAAAAGCCGAAATGAAAAAAGTGAATTCTCAACCAGGGTATTTTATATGATGAGATGATATAAAGAAAAATTAAAAACACTGCCTTTCCAGACTTGCAGTAGGAATAGACTTCAGGGAAAAATTTTGTAACAGGAGACAATTAAGCGAGGACTGCCACCTTTGTTTCTTTCCTTCCCATGCCAGGTTTAAAACCAGATTTACCCACAGATTCTGTCTTGGAATGGAAGCCACAGCATTTTTGATTGCTAAGTACAGACATAACCTTCCACAACAGTATTTTACATTCCTTGCTGTCACACATATTTAACTAGCCATTAAAAAAAAAGAAATCTGGAATAAGCCTTTCTTCATCTCCTTTGTCTCACTTCCCCTTACAGCTCTAACAATGCCAAATAAATTTTCAGTTGGCTGACATCTGGCATTCAAAACCTCAGTCCAACATATTAGTGTGATAAAGTTACAAAAATTTGAAAATTAGATCAGATAATTTAGTGGGAAATATGCTTAACCAACAGTGCTTTGTAGCAACAGTGCACTGTGCAACATGTGGAACATATGCTTCAAAGGTAAATATGTGTTTCTACACACAAGGTCAATGACTTATTTCTGATAATGAAAAAGAAAGGGTTGTAAATAACTCAGGTTTCACCAAGATTAAAGAATACTTATGGTCTCTGTTTAACTTTCTCAAACACACAATGGCAGGTTAATTTGGTTGGAACTTAATTTACAGATTTAGAGTGCTGGTTTTAACACTGGAAATTTTTGAAATTTACAGTGCTATTAACTTGATTTAAATTCTTATACAAAGGAAATATGTTTATCTCTTGTGATTTTGGGTTTGTAGTGGAATACCATAATAGTAATGCATTTTAAAATATAGTGTTGGCTTGTAAATTTCCTTTCAAACTATATAAGATGATTCTTCACAGTAATATAAAATCTGCTCAAGTAATAGAACTACATTGACTTTTCCTTCAGACTGGTAAAATAATCATACGGAGGCAGGAGATCCAAGTCCAATTCTGTAGATCTAAAAGCCAGGAAAACCTGTTAGAAATTAACATTATAAAACCACAGTCGCTAGATCTAAAAGCCAGGAAAACCTGTTAGAAATTAACATTATAAAACCACAGTCACAATTTATAGGGAAAAATACCATAGAATCACAGGACAGTTCATTTTGGAAGGGACCTTGAAAGATCATCTGGTCCAACCTTTCATGAGAATTGGAGCCTAGATGTGATTAACTAGCATGCTAACCAATTGCAGCTCAAAAAGCTCTGTTGATGGGGACTCTGCCACATCCCATTCCAGTGAAGGGTTGTTGGTAGTTAATGTCTTTCTTGTGCTGAGATGACCCCTATCTTGGTGCAACCTGTTGCTTCTGGTCTTCTCCATGTAACACTTTGTGAAGAAAAAGCCTCTGTTGTCTCTGTAGCCATGTTTTAAGTATTGGAATACTGTGATGAGCTCCCCACAAGCTGTCTCTTCTCCAGGGAGAAAAGACCTAACACCGTCAGTCTTTCCTCACAAGGCAGGTCTTCTGGTCCTTTGGTCATATTCATGGCCCTCCTGTGGAGCCCCTCTGGTTTCTCCGTGTCGCTCTTGAATTGTTGGGACCAGAGTCGAACACAGTACTCCAGGTACGGTCTGACAAGTGCTGAGTAGAGCGGGATGATCCTGTCTCTAGCTCTGCTAGTGATGCTCCTGCAGATTCAATACAGGATATTATTTACCTTTGTTGATACAGAAGTGCACTGCTGATTCATGTTCAGCTCGTTGTCCACCAGGACTCCAAGAGCCATCCCAGCAAGGCTGATCCCCAGCCACATAGATCCTATTCTGTACTGGGTTTTTTGGTCACTTTCCTCCAGGCGCAAGACTTCATACTTACTTGTCTTTGTTAAACATCATATTGTTAACCCACTGCTCTCAAAGGTTGTCCCGATATAGAAGACTAAATGTTACTGCTATAAAGTCATAAAGACACCACATAGGTTTTATTGGCAAATAATTCATTTTGAATACAATAAATTTTGGGAAAACATACTATATAAAGTAATACAAGAAACTTCCAGCTGCATATATTCTTTATTCTGTTCTGTCCCTAAAGTATTGAAATAGAAAGGGTAAATTTCTCCTGCAAGACTATTTAGCTGAGCTAGGGATTTAGAAGACATGGGTTCAGTAGGTATGATTCTGATGTTTCTTCACTTCCGAAATATTAGGACTGACTTTAAACAAATGTTTCTACGTAGTATTTATGAAGATCCAATATGAGAAGCCAAGCAGACCCCTAGCTCGTGCTCTTTCTGCACGCCTGGCTTCTTCCACGATGCCTACACAGTACTGCCTACTGCTAACCACTTGGCAGGCAGCAGCTCACACATTCTGTGTGGAACATATTTTTGTGTTACTGTTGTTCTTTCTTTCCTCTTTCTTGACCTTACCCATCTGCATGTTTTGCCTACCAGTTTTGTCATTAGCATAGACCCTGATCCTTAAAATGCTTAAGCACATGGGTAAATTCAATGTGTTATGTATACCTTTTTGAAGGTTCTAGCTTGTGTGAATTCTATTCTAAAATAATCTTTCCTGCTGGTGCTGCTGCTTAGCTTACTTGTTAAGACTGCCTTGTGATCTTAGGACTAAGAGTGCATTGTGAAAGGCATTTTATGAATACAAGGTGAAATCATGTTCTCATCTTCTGTCTATGAGGATAGTGGGTAATTCTATACACCATAATAAGGTAGTTACTATTAAATGACCTTTCAATAAATTAAATATTTGCTCTTGGATGTTTTTTATTTAATTTTTAGTTTCTATGAATTTTAATATAAGATTTTATCCATCTCTTTTTCTTTCCTTTGATTTTTTTATTTTATTTATTTCTGGAATGACATAATAAATGAAGATTTGATTTCTCAGAACAGTTTCGGATGCTGTCCTCTTTGAAATCCAAAATATGAAATTAGAATGTTAAGTGTCTAAGTACCTAAGATGCAATATGAGACAATTTTCATCTGCATATTTTAATTTTTTGAAATAATAAATCAGAAGCCAGAGTTTTATAACTCACTTTCTTAAATCTTTGGGTTTAATTCTTTTTGGCTTTTATTAGTTTGACAAATCAGCATGCAAGACAGAAATTAAGTGAGCAGAAGTAACTCTATTTGGAAGAAATAAGGAGAAGAGACTTTTAAAAAAACCTAAAGTCTTCTTGTGTGTAGGAACTAGAAATCCACTTACTTTCTGCCTGCACTACAGATTATGTGCTAGAAAGCCTAGGTAATTACAGTTTTGCACAGTACCATATCTCTGGAGTATGTATTTTTTGCTTTACCTCCATCGATGAATAATTTTGAATTTTTTCCATGAAATTTATTCATAATCATATGCATATATATTGACACCTTGTATTTGCTTTCTAGAAAATTATCTCTGTGCTCATAGTCATAAATATAGTAATGGAATTAAGCATTCAGTAAAATTTAGCATCTGGAATTGTTTGACTTTCATAATAGATCTATGAAACCTTTCCTTCAGATATTTCTGAGCAGCCTGTACCTACAAGAAACGTAATAAAGTAAAAACATTATCAAAGGTACAACACTTAAGTAGGAGATCTAGGTATTTTGAATTTACTGAAAATATAAATAATATAAATATTACTAAAATACACATTTTGATTTTATTAAAAATTATTACACAACTCTTTTTACTCAAATATAATAACCTTAAAACCAAACTTATTTTAGATCAAACACTATGTAATAAGTGTATGCCAGAATACATAATCTTTTTAGCTGATATAATACTAATACAACTCTTGCTTAAAAATAGGACTTTTTATATTAAAGTTGTCTCAAAACAGTGTTCCAAAAGACTTCCTTAGCAATGAGAAACTGGAAGATCACCATCAAACCAGGGCATAAGCACTAATGAACATGTTCTATTTGCAATTATTGCACCTGCCCATAGATGGCTTTCCCTTGTAAACCACCCGGAAAATGAACTGAACTGTTAACTACAAACTTTGAATTCTGAGTTTTGTCCTGGTTTTAGAGCAGTATTTTAGTCTGGAATGAAGTATGAAAAAATTGGTTTTTACAGTCAAATTTTGAAGGATGCTGTTATACTTCTGGAATACAGCCTTTATCCAAACTACCAGCATGGAGCCCAAAGCACTGAATTAAAGACCTTCTTTAAGAAATTCAAACCTATAAATATGTTTAATCAAAATTATGTTACCTGTGCTCATGAAAAAGTACTTTCTGAAGGGTTTCAACTAATTTTAGGTTATATGTCCATAAAACATGCAATTGAGAACTTTTGTTCAGTAGCTTAAAGTCCTTCTAGATTTCTCATATATTTTCAGAATAGGTTGGTAAGTTATTGAGGTGGTAGTGTTAATGCATGTGCATGTTTCTTTTCAGGAGGGAGACTGATGTCTTAAAGGAGGGAGATTGATGTCCCTTTAATATTTTTAAAATATTTTTTATCTTTCAGATATAATATTGTCATTTATTAATAATTATTGTTATGGGATGATTGAGATCTCAGCCAAAATATTTGATATGTAGGAATAGACCTGTAAATGAGCTCTTACTGAAGAGAGAAGCATCCAAGATGAGTCTTTAGTCTCCCCTATCAAACAAAAGGCATAATGTGCCAATAATTCCACAAGGTTCCCTCCAGGGCAGTGCTGGAAATAATACTGGATAAAATAGAGCAGTATAATTGGAGAAGATGTCGAGCAAAATTGAAGGGAGGGAGGATTGGAAGAAACAATCTTGGGTAAACTGGGGATTGCACTTCAGTGAAATGAGTTTCCTTTTAACATTTTTGATTTTGATGAAGGTAAGTAAGGGGTAGGAATATGGATTTGTAGCATCAGCCTAGTTTTCACAGAGGATCATCAAATTTCAATAATAGTCCTAGAAAATGTATTAAAAGAAATAATCTTGTGTTTCAGGACAGAAGATGAAGAAGTTGAGCAATTTCAAGAGAAAAAAGGTCTAAACTGTACTGATCCAGTTAGTACTCCATTGAGAATTCCTGTCAGTCCTTCTTTTCCACAGCATTAGAAAATTAGCAGACTAATGGAATTTATTTTATGTGCATTTGTATTTTTAAAACAGCCTTGGTATTAGTCTATGAAAGTTTTGTTGAAAGATTTCAACTGACTAGTTTGGATTTTAGCACTATTAGGGACTGAAATCAGTGTTTGAAATACTAAAGGAACATTACTAAAAAAGACTAATGCACAGGCAACATGTTCACAGAGAGAAGTCTAATGAGGCATAACAGGATGTCTAAGGAGATAAAGACTGTGTTTCTACCCTGATGGCTTGAAAAAGGATACAAACATGCTTAATATATGCACACTTAGGAATGCATATATATATACATGTAAGTGTTTGACAGCAGTACAAATAGATTGAATCTGGAATTACAGAGTGAAACATGAAAAGTGAGGGAAAATTAGCTTAAAAGATTTACTCAAGAGAGTTCAACTTCTGCAAAGTAGTAATTTAGAGTGAGTTGTCAGGGATGAGTAGAGTGAGGATGTGCAATAGCACACAGTGAACTGCAGTTTGATAGTATGTTTATAGCTTGATACAGTGGCAGAGTTCTGCTCTGGTTAACACAGTGGAGGCTGATGCCATAAACTAAGGAATATTAGTACAGGTTTTGTATAATTACAGTTGCTCTACTGACAGACTGCTGTACATTCTTTAATACACGTTTAGCACAAATAAACCAAAGGAGATCATAAAATAGTGATAGAATCAACTTATAGCTGCACAAATTTATTTTAAAAGGAAAATCATGATGCTNTACCTCGGTCAGACCCAATACAGTGAAATATTTAAAATTTATTTGGTAGTTGTGAATATGGAAAAAAAGAGTTAAGTGGACTTCTGGTTGAAGGTGTCTAAGTGTAAAATAGTGAAAAATGAAGAAAATGTGTGTTATTGACATAAATAAAATAGAAATGTTTCCCATGAACAAAAAATTAATAGTTATGAAAAATATTTTAGAAAGTGATTATTAATTTGGTGCAGGGTATAATTTTGCAATGAGAGCACATTGGGTTACACAGAAGAATATTTCCTTCCTGCAGCTCTGCTGTAGTGGTTTAAAATCAGCAGGGAATTAAACTTCAAATAAGTCATGCCCCTTCCTCCTGCCCCCTTCCAGTGAGAGGGATAAAGGCAGTTTGAATTGGGTTGAGACAACAATTTTCTGAAAACAATCAGTGGGATAAGGAACGAACAGTAACAGCAACGATATTAATAACAAAAGTACACAAAAGAGGGAGTGATTTACACACAAAAAGGTGCTCAGCATCCTGACGCGTTCCATATGGCTGCCTAGACAAAGACAACATAGTGGATGATTCCCCAGCCTGGCAGTGACGTGGTTTTCCTGAGACAAAGGCAAGATAGTGGACATTTCTGCAGCTGGCGTTCCCCAAGACAATGAAAAGCAATGAGAGACAAAACCCCAAGCTGGATCATCCTGCACTGCGCTGCTCCACCCCTTCCAGCACCATGCCCACCAGCAATGAGGGGGGTGGTATAAAATAGCAAACTAGCCATGCCCACACGCCTCTAGGCTCTGCCCCTTCACTGCACCTGTGAGAAAAACTAGGACACCTGCCAAAGTTTTATCTGTGAATATTTAAGATAGCAGAAAAGCCTTTTAAAGTTCGCAAAGATTTCTCTGCGTGCAAAGTTAATATGATGTACAAATGAATATCGGGAATACTCTATACAAATATCATGTCTCTGACTGGGGTCAAAAGGACTTCTTCATTCTGTATTATTCACTGTAGATCAGCCCACTGAAAAGTTCTGCATATATTTCAGGGAATTTGGATCAGATCCTGGAGCAACATAGCAATTTTTTTTAACTTCTGACCTCTTCAGTCTATGTTTTACTCATTAGTCAAACAGATATATTACCGTTATTAATATTAATAGAAACCTTTAATCAGTATTTTTCATAATGGTCTTTTGTGTGATAAGATCAATTTTCTTGTTCCTCTTCTAAGAAGGTAAAATAAATTTTAAAAAATCAAAGATTCTCTAGGGATCCCGAAATTTGAAATTCTACATAGTGCCTATTTGATGTAAAATGAACAAGAGTTTACTCTTGAACATGGCTGTAAATTGTTAAGGATTACTCCTGGAGGTGTGAGACATCATGCAGTTTTCAAAATAGTGTTTTAGGCGACTCATTGCAAGTGTGGATGGATATATAGAAACCATAACCGGCATAAATATACTCGTATGAGAGCCCTGGGAACGGTCTCCCGTTTCGTATTACAATAATGTATCAGCATAGTAGTTTAGTATTTTTCTGTTTCTGTAGTGCAAGTTATGGCAATACTTTAGGGATCACAATAGGTACACTAGGCATACCTAGCAGATCTCCTCAGTCTAGTGGTTTTTAAGAGCACTATTCACGGAAATCATTATTCCTATTATGAGTTTAACAAAAAGCTTCTTATTTGAAAATGGCAAGTATAGAGCAGAGGTAGGAAAAAATTATTATGCTCTAATGGAGTGGACCCGGTCATCTTGCAACGTCATTTCTCATTCATTTGGAATGGTTATAGTTTGAAAAACAGGCTCTTCTGTTCCTGTTCTTGCCGTTTTTCCCCTTGATCTGATTATGTAATTTAATGGATTCACTTTAGCAATGGTAAGTAAGAAGGCTGTATAAATTCAGGTTACGAGTACAGTCACTTAAGATGCAGGTATTACTTTTGATTGTTCTAAGGGAGTTTGCTAAGCTCTCTTTTACAGGAGCTTAGCAGTGTTAGCATGGGTTACAGGTGTTTGGTTTTCTGGATAAAAGAAGAGGCTTTAATAATTTCTTTAAACCCCTCTAATGACAGTTTTGAATGAAGACATGAGCCCCCTGCGTTCATCTTTCTAATGCACAGTGTGAAGCTCTAGCTGCTTGTTCAGTAGAAAGAATCTTTCTTTAATTATAAAGAACTTCACTAGGATATTATATCCTAGATGCACGGGCGCTTTTCCACAGTATTGTTCTTCCATCTGGGATAAAAGCAGCTAGTAGCTGCGTTACTCCACTGTTCCTCGTAGACAAAACACTCACGCTGCAATGTGTCTACAAAGGCCAAAGTAAGTTTAGGGTGAGTCACCCTCACTGTGCAAGCTGGGGTGAGTAAGGTGGGGAGCACCAAGAAGGCTTTCAAGCTAAGGAAAACAAAAGAATGACCTGCAGCACAGGGCGAGAGCAAGCTGAAATCTGTCTTAATGAGTGCTTTGTTCTCTTTAACAAATCACAGCAAAGGAAGGAGCTGCTAGGGCAAAGAGCTAAAAATAGGACATGATTATTTGTCGTGCTTCCACTGTTTTTACACTGATTTCAGTATGACTTTTGTCTCCACACCAGCTCACTTCTGCGAGTAAAGTAAATTAAAAGCAGATTAAAGCTTATACTGCCTGTTTGTGTTGTGAACTTTTCTCAGGTCACTTTAGTTATTGAAATATGTCATAATTTGTAAGTGTCTCTCTAGGGATAGACTGTTGGGGAAGATGAAATAGGAAAGATTTATAAATATGATCACATAGCAAAAGATGCTGACAATGTGGAAACTGCAGGCGAGATTGAAATGAAGGCATGCTTTGAGATACCAGGCCTCAGTTACTGAACAACTAGAAAACAATGGCTTGGCCGACTGAAGGTAATCCCCCGTTGATGAAACAAAGCCCTCTGTTTGCTGACAAGTCCAAGGGTCAGAGCAGACCCTGCTAGCTTAGCAGCAAGGGTCCAAGAAGTAGTTTTTAGGGTTTAAAGTATAACGCCATATGGTAATGTAAGGATTCTTATAGGCTATATGTAAATGATATAAGATTTGTGTCTTGTACTAGATTGGTTGATGAAAATCTGAATATTCAGCACAGAAGATGATTTATTGTATTGTACACGAGAATCTCACTACTTCTACTTCTTCCCCCCACTTTACTTCTCTGGACTTCTTCCTTCTTCTCTTCCTCTCACTTCTTCTCTGTCACTTCTCTGCTCTTCTCTGCACTTCTTTTTACTTCTTACTTCTCACTCCTCACCGCTCACTTCTTACTCTCTTGTCTCACTCTCTTAGCTCTCTCTTGCTCCCTCTTGCTTTCCTGGCCTGCTTTGAGCTGCGGCGCGGCAGCTCCAAGCAAGGCCTCTATAGCTATGTCCCTACCAATAAACCTCATGCTCTAAAACCTGCTTATAGAGATCCCTCATCATTAACCGTCCAGCGCAGGAGGCCTTTCCCTACGCTTGGCGCCCACCGCTCGAACCCACAATAGACATATGGCTGAGCTACTCCTGAGAAATATTCTGATATAAACTGGTACAGCTCTAATTAATTCAAACAGAAACCATGCTCTTATCACTTTTGTTTTTTTACTTTGTAATTCACTAACTTGATTGGAGTTATTATGATTTTTATCAACGCTAATGGTTGATTCTTGTTTTGCTAATTATTCAAAATAGCCTGTTCTGATTATTGAGACGTGTTGGGAGGAATACAAATGTTTAAACAAACCTCTAAATTTGGATGTAATTTATCTTTTTGGTCTGGGATGCCTGTTTAACTCATAAATGTTTTGTACTTTTTTATGGTTATGTAGCTAGGACTTGAACTATCATCAAAATTTAGGGCTGTACATTCATGGTTTCTTGTTAAACATTTGGCTGTGTTCCAGAGTCATTGACTTGCACAGGTTTGGATGAACTTTTCTTTCTGATTTTGTCAGAAAATTCTACTTCCAGGTCAGGAAGTCCGTCTAATATCCAGGGGCTAGGAATTTATAATTATATGTTTGACTTGTTTATATACTTTTCCTTATTATTGTTTTTACATTCCTTTAATATTTTCTGCCTGAGAAAAGAGAAGTCCACAAATGCTCAGGTGTGCATGCGCTGTGTGCATGTGTATGTCTAAGATGTCAATGAGTGTGAAGAAAACAGAGAAATTGAATGATTTTTAGTTTTTAGAAGGGTATCTATCGGCCATTACCATTACATAAAGAATACAAACTCATACCTTGTAAACATGAGGCAAAGAACAAAAACAGAACCTTTCCCCTTAGAGTATTTTTGCAGTATTTTGAAATTCAAGGTTGCAGAAGGTTGATGGAGACAAATTCTGTGATTTGTTTTTTCAGTGTTAGATAAAATAATGAACTGCAATCTAATTTGCATTTATGCAAACTAAGGTAAAAATGCTGTGGTTGAAATTGTGAGGGGAAACAGAAAATATATTCTATATTTTGTACAGAAAATATATTCTACCTCAAATGGTGTGCTCCTGTTTCTGTGCCAGGATCTGTCTGAACATTGAGAGGACAGTAGATGGGAGATGGATTCTTAATTATTGATCTGTGACAAAGGCAGAAGATTTGTCTCAAGGTCTGGCATGGTGTGGGAAGTGATGAGTAGTACCAAAGAGGACAGGAAATATAATCCTGGATAGAGTCACGGAGCCTGGAGTTTACTAGTGACAGGTACAGAAAATACTTCATTGTGGGAAGTATCCAAGCCAGGCTGTTACAAGTCTGTCTTACCAAAGGTTTTCTGAGTGGAAAGGCTGCTGGAAAAATTACAGTCTCTGACTGGAATTTCAATCACATCACAGTGTCTATAAAAGTATTTTCAATAGCTGTGAGGTCTGGGATTATGGTTTATGTGTGAGATGGACTACAGAAAGGCACCTCTCCTAAGGAGTCACATGCAGTTGTTGCCAAACATATAACTTCTAAGACCATTAATTACTTTTAATGGCCATTAATTACTGTCATATCCTTGGTATGAAGTACAAGTTGCAGCTGACTATATATGATATGCTGGCACAAGGACAGTGCCTGGACGTAGGACAGGACTTGAACTGCAGATCCCAGAGGAGGCTACAAAAAGATATGTGTACTTTCTTTCAGGAGACCCCACACACTCCATGTAGGAAAAGATGAAACTGAATTTTTGTCTTTTTGATAACAAAGCTTGAGAAGGTATGCCTTCATGGAAGCCACAGAAGCGTGTGCAATATAGAATAGTGCTAACAAGATGGTATAAAACCAGCTAACGTCTCATGGCAATGCGTTTGTGGAGTCCAAAACACAGAATCAATTACCTCAGTATAAAATGGAGTCTGATACTGCCATAATTTGCATTTCTCTCTTATACTTTTCCATTTGCCTAAAATTGCATTAATTATTTCTGAATAGATGTATTAGGATAGTAACGACCTATTTTATGACTTTGTTATGATAGGTAGTTTCTGCCTATTTCTTTTCTATCTGACTGTACAGATATATTTTCCATATACAATCAAGAAAACATACTTTGCACACAAAATTAGTATTTATCTTTCGACTGTATAGCTGTACAGGAAATTTTCAGCTAGGTCATCTGAATTGCTTAATTTCTTCATTTATTAGTACCTTTTTCTTCTGCATCTCAGAATATATCTGTTCAGCAGTCACTGATTAAGAAGATAGAAATGTTTTTTCCTGTGTTCAAAGTAATCTTCTCCTAGGTTGGCATTGTCAAAGGTCATTACTGAGGGTTTTAAACTTTATGCAGCATTTACATGCCTAAAGACAGTGGGAAAAAAGTCCTTGTAGGTACTCAGCTGCATATTTAGATGTCTGGGTATCTTAGAAGATCTGGTCCATGTATTTCACCTACTAATTATGCTGAGAGAAATTGTAGACCTGGAACAAGAACAGGATTTCAAGCAAGAATTTCCAGATTTCGTGCTTTGTACTGTGGGTAAATGAACAGATATGCTCTTGTAATATAATTCATATGTTATTTTTCATATTACCATCCCTAAATCTTTAAGATTTTGACACTACTTGGTTCTCAAACTGCTATCACAAAGTACTGTGACTATTAAGGGGAAGAGAAGTGGAACTAGCCTTAAATTTTAGGCCTCTTCAAGGTCTTATCTTTGCACTGCATTTCTCAGTACAACTAGGACATAACAGAGAAAGTATGTCTGTGGAAGAATATGGGAATATCCTGAAAGCACTTTAAAAACATCATAAATTTATCTTCTATCCCTTTTGCAAACCATCCAAACAACTGCAATTCCCTCTTCAGATATTTCTATAGTCTGTCTGATCAGTTCCACTGAAAAAAATCCACATTTGTCTGCTCATTTCTTGGAGTTTTAAGGTTGCTAATCATACCCTGGCATCTTTTTTAGGCATGTAGAAACCCATGTTCATTAACTTACCAGATCAAGGCTCATCTTCACATGATGTAGAAGTTTAATATTTAGAAGTTTAATAACTGTTTTCTGTAAATAAGACTCATAAACTCTGTTACCCCTAGAAAGTCTTTAATTATCAAATTCAGTGTTGCCTAGACAGAGGAAGACTCTGCATTTTAATTCTGATGCTGAATATTCAACCTCTTTTGAGTATTTGTTACTGAATCCATCCAACACTGCTGCCTTTCATATTAGGATAAAGAGAGAGGCTCAACAAGATTTTTTTGAGTGATGAAGCAAGACTATTGCAGAAAAGAAAAAGAAAGCCATAATTGTTGCAGGCAAATATGATTCCATTAAAACTGATGAATCTGAGGCTGATAACAATAAATAAAAAAACCTCTCATAATTTGTGTTGAAGAATTGTTATATAAGGCAGAAAAAAGATGGGGAATCATTAATGATGGAAAAGCCCTCTCCAATTTCTCAAATATTTGCTGCAAGTTTGTTTTGCTTTTAATAACTTCTTTCTCTAATTGCTTTGAAATTGTAGGAAAACACTTAAACTAAAAGTATTGATTTATAATATAAAACTGTACATTGATTGCACATCCTCACTTTTCTATTCATGGCTATTATTGTGGCTGTTTTGGTGGATATTGCAAAATGTGTGAAGAGCAGCCTGTGCCTCGCTAAGCAGCCCTTATGGGCATTGCAGGTGTTGGGGGTCAAAAGCCACCTACCAAAACTGAGCAACTGCTAAGAGCTGAGCCTGGTCTGTGACAGGCGAGAGTAATTTGATCCCTTCAATTTACCCTGGATATCCTGAAAATAGATCTGGCTCTTTTTAGAGCAGATGAGCTGTAGAGAACATCAATGGAAATGGAAACCAGCATGAGGCAGGCTTGCATTAAATAGCTTTATAGGAGGCAGACTTGTATTAAATAGATTTATAGAAGAATGCACTACATGCTACTGAAATCAACTAGTGCTGTCATTCTTTATATCTGCTTCAAAATTATCAGGCTGGGGTTTTTTTGTATATTGTAAAGAATGAGGATGTACCATATATTTTATAGCTCAAGGATACATATTTTTAGGTGTAAGAATTAATGATTCACATAAAATGTTGTTGCCAAAAAGTGCACTTCAGAATAAGGCAGCATTATAATAAAAACTCTGCAATTGACACTGAATTATTATTGGATTTTGTCTAGCAGCGTACATGTTGCAATTTCTGTAGAATGAGTACTAAATCCATAGAGTGCTTAGTTTACTGATTGCCCACAGCCCACTGAATATTGACCTTTTTTTTAAAGTATGATACTAGATTAGAAAACCCTAAGAGCAGTCTTCCAGTACTTGAAACTTCAAATTTTAAAGTGTTTTTTGTCTTGATGGAGTCCGTTTCAGACCTCCTTTCATTTTCAATGTAATTTAATTGCTATGTATTAGACACTGTATCTGTCTGACTATGTGTCAGCAGCAGCAAATTAGCCACTTAGACATTTAACTACGAATATTTTCCCCTGTAGTTCACTGCATGTGCTAGGAGCACATTTTCTTTTGTCAGAAGAGTATTAATTCTAGAGGCCTGACTGAGATCCAGCTGAAAGTTTTTTCTTTTAAGTGTTAGCTTTTAAAGACAGCAGTAGGCAATTGCACTAAAATCCACAGGAAGAAAACCTGCAAAAATTGGGACATGAAGACTGAAAAAACAAGCTGTATTTATTTTCCCTGTTACCTAGAAGTGAACGTAGAATTGTATTTTTAATATTAACTTCCCAGAACAGTTTTGAAGATGAAACATTTTTCACTGGCAATGTTTCACTGATAGATCTGGATACAGGGCTCAGCTCCAGATTTCTGTCCACTCACCCAGAGGAGCTTGGAGACATTTCTGATGTTGTGGTTCCAGCCCCTGGGCAAAGCAATCATGGACTCAGTGACCCCAGACCTCCCTTGCCCTTCGCCTCCTGTTTGTCTCCTCACAGAATGTGCTTCCCAAACGTGGTGCAATGTCTTGGCCCTCAGCATTATCGTAGCTGTGCCAGTGATCCCTGCATAGGGCTGGCATGCAGACAGATGTCTGTGCTTCCGCTGTGGTGCAGCAAGGGATAACCTGGGTGGCTCTTTGTCTCTATGAGGGAAGATTTTCACTGTTCTTTTTTTGTCAGAAGCACCGTTTGCAGGGGAATGCATTTGGCACAGCAGAGCTGATGAAGCTTTTGCTTTCCCTGCAGGAAAGAAAGGGATTTTGAAGATATCACATTCTGTTCCAGCAGGATGTGCTGGTCCACACTTTGCTAAATGACCTCTCTTGTTAGGTATATCAGCCACAATGTGATTTACTAATTTAACAAGCCTGAGAGGGCAAGAAGAATGAGGTGGAAAAAATACAGAGCAGAGATTATCACATGCAAATCATTGCTGCTTCTCTAAAAGGTCAGTCAGTCTGTACTTAACTGTAATCAGCATATCTTGTTTGCCACACCTATCATTGCCCTATTGGTTGTTTTTAGTAAAAGAAAACTCCAAAATGTGTACAGTTTGAAATCAACAACTCTTGGAGATATATATATATATAAAATAAAGCTTTTCTCCACATATACACATGCATGCCTATATAAAAGTACATATCTGTGTGTGCACATATATAAATATATATGAATATATAAAAACCTCCTACAAAGGGAGATTATTTACATACAGATATATGGTATATAAAAGTGAATATATAGATTTGTAAGTACATACAGAGCTATTAGCATACGAAATATTTACATAATTATTACTACTATTGTTATTCTAGACATGTAATTTTCAAAATGCCTCCCTGAGTTTTCACACTGCTTTCATCTTGTTACCTTGTGAGCTACTGCTTTTGATGTTGGCACACTTCCTATTTTTCGGTTTGGTGTTTGGACTTAAAGGTAAGGTTGCTGCACATGCTGAAACCATTTGCACTGCCCTTTTAACAATAATATAATTTCTAAAATCATTATTCACTGACCATGTTTTTTGCCAGTAGAGGAAAATCTTTGCTGACCTTACACTGAGAAAGGCCAGGGTTATCTCTTGTTAAGCCACGAACTCCTAATTTGAATTTGTAGTGTTTTACACAGAGACACTTTAAAAGAGAAATGATCTTTTTCTGCATGCTGTACAGTAACTCTAATGAAGCTAAATTGCACAGGGAAACATATTGGGCTGTAGGAAATCAGCAATGATGTTGGGGTTTGCATAACTGAAGCAGAACGTACCCCTGAGAGGTAAAGGCTGTACTGGCAGCATGCTAAACACAGTGCACTGATGGATGATGGATGATTGCCCATGGGAGAAAGCAAAGAATGAAAGATCTCCATACACCAGCACAAAGCTGTACCATATGGCAGCACCTGTGAAGGGAGAGTGGAGGATGTATCTTATCCTGCTTCCTCTTCTCACTCCCACTCCAAAATACTTTGCTAGTGTGAGAAACTTAAACAGCAGCGGCATGAAATGCCCTCTGAAGGTTCTGGCTGTCTCTGGAAAAAGAGGGGATAACTTAGACAGGATTTAGTTTTATTTCTTAGAAATCACAATTTGATTTAGATTATTAACTTAAGGCTTAGGTTCTGGATGCAAGCTCAAAACCTACATTTTGGGAGATCAAATAATTGCATGATAGGAAAAAAAAAAAAAAGGAAAGGGTATTAGGTATCTGTGTACTTGCATGAGGAATTAAACCCTGGATGGTTAATTTCTTTTTTAAGTTTGCTGTTCCTACATTTGTCATGAGATTGAATACTGGGAACAATCAGAAGAAAGGGGAAAAATTTGACAGTTTGATTCTATAAGTGTGATTACATTCCCTGGTCATTTTGATTGAATGAGGATGACTAGACAAATTAGGAATTTTTTGTAACTTTAATGGAAGTTCTTTATGTATGTAGAAAAATGCATAAATCCTTCCACAGAGCAGACATGGGAACCAAAAGGTAAATTTCTTTGCCGTCTTCATTATTCATCCCAGGTTTTCAAGAAATCCACTTTGGATGTGTCAGGCTAATTACTTCTGTACATTCTAAAATTGAAGGCATAGATCCCCCTTTGTAGACTTATGATGGCTAAATGTCTCAATATGATATCTTTTATTAAAAAAAGCTGAATAAAGACTTTTTATTTTGAATGATGGTATTGCATTGGATGATGCAGAATAAAATTTTTCCATTTATTTCAAAGGACTGCCAAATATTGTTTGCTAGATATTTTTATTCCACTCCATTTAAAGAAGTTTTTAGAATAAAGTGAAGGGTTGTGATTGATCAAGTACTCATCTACCTATTCATTATGTACATGAGGGCCAGATTAAACTGCAGTCCTGGCAACTGGAAGAGCTTCCTTAATAATTTTCTTGGAATGGGCTAAGCTGGAGAATTGTACCTCAAATGCTGATACAGCATCACATCACAGGGCTTCATGTGCTGGTCTGCTGAGCTGTCTAGGTGAACCAAGAAAGAAGCATAATGATTTATGCACTCTCTTATTCACAAGTCAGCACTGACAGAGACAATTCTCACCTAAGTCATTCCTAACTGCATAAGTCACAACCTATCTCCAGGAATATGCACAAAATTTTGTAACCCTTTAAAAAATCTGAGCCCAGTGATGCTCCTTCTATTTTTTAATCGAGGAATGATGATGAAATCTGTAGTATTCCATGGACTGCAGACTTTAAAAATTACTTGCTTGTATGTGAAGACCTCGAGTGCCACCTCCAGAAGACACCTCTCCTGATCACCAAGCCACGTTAAACAGAGAAATTGGCCTAAGGGGTTTTTTTGGATAATGAAATGTTGTGATTAAATTGATTAATAAGTTAGAAAAAAAGCTGACAGTATTTCCTCTCAAGGGTGACTTAAAAATTCTCCTTGCATAAGCATGGGGTCCTATGTGTCTAAAAAGGTGATTTGCAATTTGTTGTGGTAGACTTTGCAGAATTTAATGTACACTTATTTTCCCCAAGAATACAATTCTTCCTCTTTCTCTCCCTCAAATGTCTATTAAAAAAATATTTAGGAAAAGTATTGAAGCTAGGAGAAGGGAGTTGTCTTTCATAGATCCTGAGCCTTTGTGGAATATGAATCAACTAAAAATTAGTGTTATGGATACTCAGCACTAGAAATTTCCTTCAGTATTCTAAAGGATATTTCTGTACACTGAAATGTGTTATTTTGTTTCTGAAAGAATGTTTGCATAAGAAAGTCATAGAATCATCAAGGTTAGATGATATCTTCAGGATCATCCAGTCCAACTATCCACCCAGCACTACCACTGAAATGCTAAATCACTAAAGCATAACCGAGCACCAGATCCAGATGCCTCTTCAACACCTCCAGGGATGGTTGCTCACCTCCACCACCTCCCTGGGCAACCTATTCCAACGTCTGAGTACCCTAACAGCAATTTTTTTTTTCTAATATCTAATCTGAATATCCCATCTCAACTAAGGCTATTTCCTCTGGTCCTCTCACTGCAGGCACAGTAGAAGACACAGCCCCCACCTACTACAACCTCCTTTCAGGTGGTTGTAGAGAGCGATGAGGTTCCCCCTGAGCCTCCCCTTCTCTAGACTAAAAAACCCAGCTCCTGAGAGAGACTGGGCTATTAATGATTAATTACTCAAAACGTTTGCTCATTTGAGGAGGCGCCAGGATGCTTTGCTGAGACTTGGCTTGCATCCCTTTAGTGAGGAGGTGAGTTTTGGGGTGGGTAATGGCTAGTCTGCCTAAGACAGATGGGGGGAACTATCACCACCTGAAGGCTAA
This sequence comes from Pachycephala philippinensis, assembly GCA_013397055.1. Classification (NCBI taxonomy): domain Eukaryota; kingdom Metazoa; phylum Chordata; class Aves; order Passeriformes; genus Pachycephala; species Pachycephala philippinensis. The sequence goes on along the minus strand of VWZT01003310.1, from coordinate 681,672 downwards.
AAACCAGACTTTGAGTCCAGCAAAGAGGCAAATCCTGCAAGGTGGGATTTTAGGAGGGCTAGTTGCCCTCCCTTATACAACTCTCTCAGCTGTAAAACTGCCCCATGCTGCTACCCCCCGGGAAGGTCTGATGGCATATAACTGGCTTAACTGCACTGATGTAAGAGGCAGCCAAGGAGGTGTCATAAACCATCAGAGATGCCCAGACACATTCCTGAAGCTTTCCACCAGAACACCGCATGTGATCCAAAAACCTGTGCTGCAAGAGACCGTGTAAAACTTGTCCCCACACAGGGGAGTCACCAGGGTATTGTCATCTAGCCGGAGTGTATTTTAACCCATCAGACTTTGTATTTTGGGGGTTCCTTCCCCCACTTTTGACAGATCAAGACCATCACTTTAACCAATGGAGAATTAAATTGCAACAATCAAGTCTTATTGTGAGATCCTTGGGTGGTGATTAGGTGCCTTTCTATTCTTATTCTTTCTTTCTATCTTTTTGTTATACATTTTCTCATTTTTTGTGCTTTCATATTGCTATATTACCATAGATAATAACCAAAATGGATACATGTCTTCCCTCCATTTGCAACTAAATTGTTATAAAATAAAACCTGCATATATCTATATTTACAAACACTGATCATTCATTATTGTTTCACTCTAATTTGCCCCGTGTGATCTATTAACAAGAACTTGGGTTACACTCACCTTCGCGGGGGCAGGTCATAATAGTTCCCTCATCGTTCCTCATAAGACATGGACCCTTCACAAGCCTTGTGGCCATTCTCTGGACCCACTCCTGAACCTCAATGCCCTTTGTAAATTGAGGGGCCCAAAACTGAATGCAGCATTCAAGGCATGACCTCACCATTGCCGAGTGCAGACGGACGATCCCTTTCCTAGTCCTTCTGGCCACACTGTTCTTGATACTGAACATAATTTTTTGATTCCAAAAGAAGGTGGAAATATTTAAAGAAATTACTCTTGATTACCTAGTGGTTTTCCCCCCCTATTCTAACGTATAATGTACAGTTTCAGGAGTCTGTGAAATTTCTAAATAGAAGAAATATTTCTGAATTTTTTGAAGGATAAGACATAAACTAGCATTCCTTGTAGTGTCTCCTCTTAAGCTTCCCTGACAGTTTCAGTGAATTGTGGACATTTTGCTAGCTTATCAGAAGAAAAGTATCATAATTTTAGGCTATTGCCCTTACGCACCTTTCCACTCAGTTTATGCCTCTGTGTGAGAGAAGAATGCTACAAATTCTTCTCCATCAAATCCTACCTCTTACCACTTATGTTTTGGCAACAACTGACTCGCTTGCTTTTTCTTACAGTGATGCAGAGAAATAAGAATGGTGCAGCAGTGCACATCCTGCAGGTTAGTGTTGGGTCAGTCTTCAAGGACTTGTGAATATGTTTTTGGGGGATTCTAGGGAAAATTATTTCTAAATGATCAGCTAATTTCCACTGACTGTAATACTCAGTGGACACCTATACCTTGACAATACCCAAATATGTGTGTCTGGGTAGACAGGAAGAAAATGCTGCATGGTGCAGAGAACTGATGGCAGCTTCATGGCACATGTCCAGGTAATCACATTAGATGTGTTTCCAAAGTGTTATTATAAGACACCAAAATGCTATCTGAATTTTAAACATATATAAAACCACAGACTTAGTTACCACGATACACAGATAGAGCTGTCCTTCCAAAGCCAGCTCCAACAATGAAAATTATAGCTCAGCTCTTCAATCAACACAGTAGTAGGCAAATGTTGGTGTGAAATACCCTCAAAGTAATTTCAATTAACAATAATTAAATTGTGCTTGGCTTCAAAATAGGATGCAAGGAGTGAGGATTAAGATGCACAGCAGCTCTACAGGTGATAAATGCAGATCTGGCCTGCTGCTCACCTGGGTTTTCCAGATTTCTTCTAGGCAATGATAGTATCAGTGGAAACACAGAAACAAGCAGAACAGCATTCAGTGGGGAGCTATAATGTCTAGAGGGAAGGAAGAAGTAACAAATACATTCAGCCTGATGGAAACAGAATGAATCCAACCTTTTCTCAGCATCTATTTTCCTCCTAGCCTAGGAGGAGAAGAGAAACAGTTGTCGGCCAGGATGAAGACATCACAGAAGAGAACAGCACTACTGCTGTTCTCAATTTTTGACAGAGTGTATTCATCAGCACAGAGATCAGAGCTTCAAATATAATTCAGACAGCTGAATGTTGCTGCAATGCATATCTTGCACAGGCCTTGTAACTCCAGATTTTTTTCAGCAAGATGTTTGTTTTTAACCTGAAGGATGAGTTGAGCAAATACAGAAGCACCTAAGTTTCAGTGATATTCTCAGTAGCAACTCCCTGTACGCTTGCAGACCTAGAGTCCTTACAGATAGCTAAGCAATTTACGTCCTAACAAAAGAAAAAACCCCAAAAAACAACACCACACTTTGCTTTCAGTAGGCTTTCTTAAATACATAGAAGTATGGGAGTATTTTTTAAACAATACAATAGAAATAACAGTAATAAAAATACAATGTTAATGCCTAATAATGCCAGATATTTCTTACTGTTAAATTACTGTAATATTACAGGATATGATCAACATACTGTTAAGATTCCTGTTTTATCATCATGATTTTATTTCAAGTTAGTAATTGTACTTATCTGATTTACTATAAGGTAGAGTCAAACTTGTTTAGCACTTGGGAGTGTTGTTCTCAACCCGATTTCTGCCAAACGGGCAAATGACAAGACCAGACCTTAACTTATTAGCAGGATATCCACTCATTTGCTATACTCCTTATTATCTCATTACCATTACATCACATAAACTTGATTTAACCAGATGAGTTGGGGGGAGCAATAGAAACTGTGACAAACTTGTCTGATTGCATACTGTTCTTTGCACAGACAGCTGCAGAGAACAGCATTTTTTAGGAAATATGATCTGCTCATAAGTCTGAAACAATGTACATAAAAATAAAAAAATATAGATAATTCTGAATCAAAATTTTGCTGATAGTAGATGGCGGTTGGTAAAACATGCCATGTTTCTGTTATGGATGCATAAATTTAGGTTGCTTATCTCATGTGATAGTTTTGTTTCTCCAAAAGTTGTAGCAAATGTTAAACCTAAACCCAAACTTAAAATTTGTTTATATGAGAAGAGGAAACTGTGAAGTTTGGAAGGTCATCATACTTCATGTTTGATGACATTTTTTATGAAGTTTCAAATATGAGATTTACAAACTTGTTCTTGGAAGAGCTGAGATACCAACAATTCATAGCATAAACCATGGTGAAAGAACCCATATGGTTTTTCAAGGCTCTTGTTAATCAGGTTTTTCAGTAATCATGAAAATAAATAGGATCGGAATCATGTGTTGAGTTTTTTTCTGGACCAAAAATATTTGTTAGGCTTTTTGTAGGCAGATTTCTTTTTTTGTGTGTCATTTGGGGCAGCTTGCTCAAGTCATGCTGCACAGTGCTTTGATCTTTATTTTAGACATTCCCACAGAATGATTTTCAAGAATTTTTGCAGTTTACTACTGTGAACAAAGAGCTTGCGAAAGAAATGGCATAGTAAGAGTATAAAGCCAATTTTTGAAGGGGCATGTCAGTGTCCAATTGTTGACACTCATTTGCAGATAAGGAATGATGAAGGACTATTCTGCAAATCTAGCTACAATATGAGTCTGAAACCAAGTGAAGCTGCACTAAGGAAATTAAACTTCTTTATTATTCAAATAATAATTCAACTATTCTCTGTAAAATAAAATTATCACAAATATCTTCATAATCTCACTTTTCCCTGGAACAGTATTTTCTTGCTGATCCTCACAAAAACCTTTTTATTTTTTTTTCCTGTGGACTGCATAGATCAACCTGAATATTAGATAGATAAATAATAAATCAGTTACTTGAGGTTATATGTGTTGTTTACCCAATTGACCAAATTGTTCCTGTTACACTGTCCTTCTCCATTTCAACTGCTATTAATACCCACAGCATGACTTGAGAATTAATTGTCTATTTAGTGCTGTTGTTCTGAGGAACAGTTGAAAACTTATGCTAATAAATTACTTGATTAGTGTCATTTGACACAATGTGAATAATTTGTCAGTGGCAAGTGTTATTCCTCTTGGGGAAAGGAAGGTTAAACAGAGACAAAATAGGAAAGCAAATATGTGAACATCAGCATCATTATTCCTGGAAGAGAACATGAACATCTTTCTCTCCTTCCTCTGTTGCGGAGAGTCTTGTTTACTTTTTGGTAACCTTTCCTGATGACCAAACTTTTTTCACTGTTTTGCTCTCTAAAGGACTAAAAATGCTACTAAGGGTCTGAGAAAATAAATGCAAAAATATTTCCATACTTTGGATTATGATAATTGTTGTCCTTAAAAAAATATATATATACACTATGGTACAAATATCTAAAAGGAAAATGTGGATTGTTTAAAAAATGAAGTTTCAAAGCATAATCTTTTTTAGAAAGCTTTTGCCTTTTTTTTTTTTTTTTCTTTTATTCTATATGGAACCCATTATTTCCAACAGCTGGCCTAATATAATCAGTAGGATATGAATTTTTCCATCTTGAAAGGATCCATTTGAATGGTAGATTTTACAGAGTGTCTGTCCTTTTGAAGCAGTGGGACATACCAGGGTGAAAGTGGTTTCATGATTTAAGGCTGAATATGTAACACAATAGTGTTTATGTTCTTTAACTCTGCCAGATCACAATAACACTTCTGTTTTCATTTGTTCCAACAAGATGCTTTTGTGTAGCTACTGTTGTAGCTATTATACAAATGCAGGACAAAAAAAGTGCCCAATAGTCTGTGCTTGAAGTTTATCACTGAGATAGACATGCAAGAGATGATTTGTGGTCATAAATAAAAAGCAAAGTAAATTACAGGGTAGTGGATATGACAGGTAGTCATTGCTGCACATTTTCAGCCTTATTACTGTTCCTTAGGAAGGCTTTATGGATTGTGAGGTTTGCAGAAAGATACTGTGGTGCTGATTTTCCAAATGCTGAGTGTCAGCATAAGGGAGAGAAGGGTGACCAAAACCAAACACAAACAAAAAAAGGGCAGTGGCAGCTTGTCACCATGAAGCAGTCAGAAGTGAAACTGATCTTTTTTATTTACTGTAAGAAGAGTTTAAAAGGGAAGTGGAATTGAAGACCAATTGTAAAAGTTTGCTATTACTGTAAAAGGAAAAAAGTGATAAAAGCATTCAGAGATATGAATCGTGGTTTAAAAGACAAATCTGTTTCATCTATCAGACAAAATTCAGAATGGTTAGCAACAGAACCCCAATCTTGTTCAAAGAAAAGGTTTTTGCATTAAATGGAATGTAAAATGAGTGAGAATTTTAGTTGAATGAAAATATGTCTTAGACATCTTTTTGTGATTGATTCTGAAAATACAACCTGCAGTGTTGCTAAGTTTCTTCACTCTTTTCACAGGTGTTTTGCATAGTTTTACTCATAGCTTCATTTGAGAATAAACAGTTGTCATAAATCACTGCAAAGCATTCTCAGACCTCTGCTTTATATAGAAAGTAAAATATAATTAAAGAGAAGTTCCACCTTGGATTCAAGCTTAAAGAAGCCAAATGTTGCTTTATTGACCACAGTTCATTTTAAAAAATAAGTTTCTACTTTTTTTAACACTGCTGCTCAAAACTATTTTCACCAACAGACTGGACAGTAATTAGGAATGAGCTTGTATGACACTGTCTTTCTTTTGGAATAAAAAGGAACTCTCCAGTTCTATTGCATGCATGGTTCTTTATGTGTTGTAGACTTTCATACGCCTTAGGGAGATGGTGTCTTTTAAATGAAATAATAAACAAGAAAATACAATACAACTTATTAGATAGTTCTGGAATCAGGAGAAGACCTGACATCAGACTTTACACTAACAGTTTGTTAAAAGGACTCTCATAGAAATTAGGGAAGAAAGTTACTTGAGAGACCATCAGTCTGGGGCTTCATGGGGCAGGAAACATTTGAACCTAGAGCAGCAAACAAGGAGAGATGCAGGCCATGTTGGAAGGGTATTAGATGATGACATAACGAGTAGAGACAATGCAGTGCAAATAGAAATAGGAAAATGATTTCTTAGCCTGACAAGAAAAATCCAGTCATCTTAAAACTGGAAGCCTGCTTATTTTTTATTTTGTATTCTAGTTCCAGGGAGAGTAAGGATGTGTGTACTAAGAAGAAGATCAGAGATGATAAAGTTTACATTTTCTTTCATTTAGACTTCATTGTTCCAGACAAGTGAATTCTTGACATGCTTGGCGGACCAAAACAGCTAGCAACCCAAACACTGAGAAACCTGGAGGGTCCAGATGAAATTATATATTCTGCACACATTCATCGACAACCTGCCTGTATCACAAAGAATAGAAGAGTTTAAATAATAGATTGTTTAAGGAGAAGGAATGACTAAGATGGTGAGATCTGCCTCCAATGGAAAGAGATGTGCTTTGCAACTGTCCTTAGAGATCAAGAGCATTGGCAAGAACTAATAAGAATAAGACATTTAGAAAAATGTGAAGAGGAGCTACCCTTAAAATTTAGTTCCAAAAATCAGAGAAATCTGGATGTGGATTTTTTTTCCCCAGACTTACCTTTGCTAGTCATCCACTCTTGTCAGCTGGTGAAACAACAAGCAGTAAGCAATACCATTTCACACTATTCTAACATCAATGTGGTGGTCATTTGCACCATCTGTCACACAAATATTATTGGACAGAGAAAGCGTTTATTGAGAACAAGGTTGAAATGGCACTAAGAATCCTGTGGCAAAAATCAAGGAAATCAAAGACTTCTAAGACAAAACAGAGGAAGGAAACAGAGGAATTGAACAGAATACCTCTGCTAAGTCCTGAAATGTCCTCTGCTTCAGCCCTCTTCTTGCCATTCTTATTGAGTCAAAAAGGTGAAATCCACACTAAGGTTATAACAGTATTTTTAAGGCAGAAATAACATGCAGAGCACATGCATTCTTACATGATATCATGATGCAGAGGAAGAGTATGCACTGTGTGTTGTTATATGCTTTGGACACTACCACATTGCTGGATACCTGTAACTGCTGGTAAACCTGAGACCATTCACGGTATTCATACCTTTCAATCCTTGGTGATTTCTTTTACACTGTATTTCCCTGAGCAGTGAAGTTACTCAACATAACTTAAGAAAATCAGGTAGGTTAACCATGCTAATGCAGAGCTCAGCTGGAGGGAATTATCAGGCCTTCTCAGCAAAGGTAAATTAGTGCAGCTGCAAGAGCTCCGTGCAGCTGCTGTTTGGCTGCTCCTGGTACCTGAATTAGATCATTTAAACTGTCTAAGTTACCAGGATGCTACGGTGCCATCTGAATTATGGATATAGCTTACCTCTAGAGCAATAAGGATATCTTAAATTCAGTGCAATAACCATGAAATCTCTGAAGCTCTCCGACTGGAATAATTGTTCTGCCTTAGAAATTTCTTCTTCAATTTCAAACCTATAGCAAGGCAGTGTTCAGTAAAATCAACATTAGCAGATAGTTCCCCAAAGCCACTGCTTTATTTAAAAGGCAGGATAAAAAGTAGTTGTCTGTGTTATCACCACATATTAAGTATTTGTGTCTCTGGTTAAGTGGCAACCAATGTGAAAGTAGTCACTTCTAGAGGTTTTTCCCCCCTGCTGTTCTAGCTTATTCTAATTAAACATGTTTGATTTTTAGATTTGGGAGATTATCTCTGGTATTAGGCCCCTACTTGCAAGGGTTTGCAAATCAAGAGACTAAAAGATTTTAATGTCTTTTTTTTTAAAGTGGTATGTTAACTCTCATATTCCAGTGTAGATATTGTTACTTAAATCCCATAAACACCTCTACTGAAACCAAATATTTTCTCTAAGGCCCAAATGGCTTTCTTTTTAGACAACAAAAAATCAGATGGAGGGAGAGCAAGATATTTTTCCTGTACAGGTTTGACTGTTTTTGCAAAACAAAGAAACTCCGAAGAAATAAACATTGCTTAATGTCATCACATGTTACAGTCACATGGAATTCAATTTGAGAAGACTGCTTATTTGCCAGTGTAATTAGATTGCATTTCCTACAGTAGAAAGATGCTTAGCCTTGAGGAGCTAGGGATGCAATTTCTCTGAATGACTGCCTTATGGTTAGAAATTGCCTCAGGAGAAAAAGCAACAACTGTATTTTAGTGCTCAGTGGTGCAAGTAGAATATAGATATCTATCCTATGACTATTTAATAGACCTTCTGAAGAAAGCTTGTACTTGATCTTTTATGACCATTATAAGTATTTTGTCAATATGAAAGTTGGCAGATAGATATGGATTACATTATCAAAGTTAGTGAAGATAGTGTTTATTAATAACTTCCAGCTAATATAATTTTACATGAGTTTACAACCACTTTATTTTGTGTGCAATTAGTGAGCAAGCATGTGCTTCTGTGTGTGAGAATGTGCTTGTATGCATTATTTAAATTTTCCCAAAGATTATATTGGCATATTCTACAAAGAATACACAATGAGCAAACCATCCAGGCTAAAAGGTCTGACTGGTTAAAATTATGTACAACAGAAGGGGCCCTGAATTTTTCATAAAAGACTTTTAATTTTGAGAAGTTTCATTTCTGGTGGCACAAAATATTCCACTACATCAGGAAATATTTCAATACTCAAATAATTTGAACACTCAGCATTAACAATTATTTGGATCACTTAGTATAAAAGGATTCACTTCTATATTCAGGGTAGCCCAATTTCTACCAAAAAAAAAAAAAAGAAAAAAGAAAAAAAAAAAGAAGTATTAGTGAGTGTAAACACCTTTGCTGAGAGGACAATGATTTTGCTGGATAGATTTGTCTGTGGAATTCCTTGAGGTTTAAACTTAGGGGCAGTCTCTTTCCACTAATGACACTGATGCAAATAGCAGGATCATGCTAATGAAATGCAGATGACGCAAAGTTGAGAGACAAAATCAGCACAGAAGAGGATTGAAATATTTTGCAAGCAGATGAGGGCAGAGAGCTGCAAGCAGGAGGCGGATGGCAGAGCTGCAGGTCCACTAGGACAGCCCGAATGAATAGGAAAAGTGTTCAAGCCTTATGAAGAAAAGAGATAAATATCTTTCTAAAGGAATGGGGGAACAAAATCCACACAAAATACCCCTACCATTTGTCAACTTTTTTGTGGAGCTTGCTCACTTTATGAAAACAACTGTCTAATATTGATGCTTATGATGGCAGCTTATGTTCCTATGTTTAGTGTTTCTTTCAGTAACAAAGCCAGAAGTTGCACACAGACAAGAACAAATGTGAAAAAATGTTGCATTAAAACTACCAAAAATTGCACTCAGAAAATGTCATGACATAACAGTAAGTCTAAGATCTGGTCAGGCTTTTGTCTCTGAAGATATTTTTAATTTCCAATTAAATTCCACTGTTATACCAATACCAATATTCGCAACCAAAATGCAAATGCATATCACTCTGTGGAATAGGTTTAGACTGGGGAAAATTATTCCTTTATCAACTCATCACAGTACTGCTTGGACATGAATTAAGTTTCTTCAAGAAATCAATAAAATCCAATATTCTTGTGGTACTGAGACTTATACTACAGTAGGAAATGCTTTTCCTTAAGCAGAGATCATGATTCAAAGCTGGTTCAGAGACATCTATTTTGAGGTTGGAAGAGAGGAGAAACACTTTTTAACATGCCTGGATTCAGGCTGATGGTAAAAAACACAAAAATGGTAGCATTAAGAAAATACTGTGTTTTAAATGAAGCAATAACCAAAGTTTTAAATTAAACCATTACCATAAAAAATACTCCCGCACACAAAACTCAAAAACATCTGAGCTTTGAGGATGGCTCTTTGTGGTAAAAGTTGAAGGTAAAAGTTGTGAATGCTGCTTCAGTTCTTGAAATATCTGCTTCATTTCTCTCCTGTGATTTGTCTGTCACTTGGCATGAGTCATGAATATTTTTCATGACCTCTGCATTTCTAATCAATGAGCAATGAGTGGATAAATAATAAAGAGTCAGCAAATAGCAGAGGATCTTACGAGTGACAGTTTGAGAAACCCAAGGAAATTCCAGTGATTGCAGTAACATTATTATTTGTTATTATTTATTATTATTATTACAATTATTATTTCTTGCACATCCTTTGCTGTATTAATTTCCTCAGTTATACCACCAATAAAATACTTAAAACATAACACTGAAGTACAGAAAAATGTCTTTGAGATTCTTTTTTAAAGCTAAGCAGTTATGAGCTAAAGATTCCAAAAATTTGAAAACTTCTCCAAAAGTAATTTTAAAATTGAAAACCAAGTAAAAATGTCTCAACATGAAAGAAGCTGTCCTGTATTCTTTGAAAGTGAGATAATAAATAAACAATTTATAGTAAGCACTAGACACTTCTGTGAGAAAAGTGTGTTACTCTAATTGACAACTTTGCTAAGATGTTTTTATTCTTAAATATTTTTGTTATTGTTAAATATTTTTATTGTTGTATGTGACTTGATAAAATAGATTGTTTCAATTTTAAGTTGGTTTAAGTTCAAAATGTCCCAAAATGTGGTAGCTGAAACCTGACAGTTTAAGCTTATAGGCAACCAAGAAACCACCAGTGCTTTAGGTGCAGATGATATTGTATATACTGAGTACTTTGCATCTTTGTAGGTCTATGTTTCAAATATTTCAAAAGTGATTAACTGAAGTGATATTTCAGATATGTATCTGAACATAACATTTTCACAACTAATTCCAAAACAGTTCCAAACATGTTGCTACATGATAGCAAGTAAAACTTTAACAGTATTTTAATGTACTTTAGTTACAGTAACCATATATATCACTGGCGCAGATACTTCCAATACATATGTGCATATGTACACAAAATAACTGGCCTCACTTTTTTTTTAACATTTGTTCCCTATCTATTGGATTTTATATTGCTATCCAGTACTGCTTTGATCTTTAAAAAATGGTTCAAACCAATATAAATTTTAATTGCAATGTTTCCTAAAGACTGAATTGACTATTGTCAAAAAAAAAGGTGAATTTATTATTTTAACCATACAATATGCACATTTCTTAGCTTAATGAGATACATTTGCTTAATATACTAACACTGACAATAGTGAAAGAACCTTAAATAAACAAAGTGACTGAGCAGAACGAAGGGCCCTGCTCACTTACATAGATATCTTAAAAATTATATATCCACTCAGTGCCAAGAGATTAAGATAATTGCTTCAAACAATGTGAGCTTTTATAAAAGGCTTTTCTTCCCACTGTGACATGAAGCTTTGAAGAGGGTTTCCACAGAGATATGAAGCTTTTTCTTACGAAAGGAGTTGCTCAGACTTCAAACATTTTTCATATTAATGGAAAGAAAAATAATCGCAGAAATGATAAGCTTGCTCCAAAGGCAAAATTCAAGACTGGAATATGTACATCAGACAAAAATCAGGAGAAACAAAATGTTCACCTCATCAGACAACACGAATATCTCTATTATGAGTCTATCTTCAGTAAAAATACATCTTTTAGCAGAGCTTACTGTAAGCTTTACAGTATTACAGATTTTCTTCCAGGTAACACATAAGATAATTTCCAAGCTCTGTATGAAAGACAAATACTTTTTGAGTCTTGTGTAGGATAGGTGATGCCTACTGAAGCTGGCTTTAATTGGTAACTAAATTAAGTTCCTCCAGTTGTGGGAAATGTTATACAATTTTCCAGACAAAACTAAGCTGATGAGTTTAAACTCTCTCCAACTTCCTTAGAAGCAATAGGTAGAGGGGACAGAGGTCAAATCTTGCCCTGAGCTCTGTGTCATGTTGCTCCCTGCTAGAAGTGTAAGGGCTGGTTCCTGCCACAGTCCTTCTTCCCCTGACCTGCTGCTCCTCTCATCCAGTGAAGGTCTGTGCAGAAGAACGCGGAACAATCACTGTTAAAGGCCAATGGAAAAACAGTTTCCTGACATTCAAAAAATCTATTAATTATTGAAATATCTGGCCATTCTTCTCTATACCTGTCAGGGAGCAGTGAGGGTCAGCTGCTCCCTGAGGAATAGGAAGCGAAGGCTCGACAGTGACCCAGCACATGCTCTACCCTCCTTCAGGCTTTGGGTAAATTTCCTACAGAAATCTGTTCAGAGCATATATCTGTGTGTCCCTGGATAGAAAAATATAGAATGATTTTAAAGTGAAATAAAACCAGCATTTCTTCAAAAAGGGATTTTTCTTTAACTTGAAAATTCCAATATTTCAACATTTTTGTTCCAAATTATCCCAAAAATCGATTTTTGGTGGATTTTTTTTCTGTTTGCATTATGTCAAAACAAACAAGCAGACAAACAAACACACAAAGACAAACCCCCCAAGCAAACATAAACCTGAAAATGTTGATATAATTTTTAATTACTAAAGTAAAAAAAAAGCTTGAAGAATAACAATATACACATTTTTAGTTTGTGTTGACCATTTGTTGATCATTTGTTGCTGTTTCTAAAAGCACGTTTCTTTTAGCATGTTTTGGTTTTGACAAAGCTGCTTTTATAATTGACACCTGCTTTGCTGAAAAAATTCCAGTATGCCTTACTGGAGGATTTTGATTGCAAGGAAGAGTATGTGTAGAACCACATATTCTGGTTGTGTTTGTGAACGTTATATATTAGAAAAAAAAGTCCTCAACACCTTCTATAGAATGTAAACCCTACGAAAAAAGGAAGCAAAGGGAAAAGATGGAATGTGATACAGAATGAGTATGAGATGTGAGAAATAAAAAATTGTGTGAGAACTAGATTTATTGGTAGAGCCAGAGCTTGTTCAGTTTGAAACTCCAGAGGACTGACAGATTCAGCTAGTCATTGTCTTGCTGAAAACTGAAAACTAAAATAATATAGCTCAAATACTTTCAGAGAGAAATGCAAGAGTTTTATAACTTTGTGTATGAAATATTTATTTCTTTCTATACTTATTTATGTATATAAATATAGGCTCATGTATGTGTTTGTGTGATATATACATATCAAATCTGATTCAATCATTATGAGAGCTGTGAAGAGTGCTCGTGATGGATAAAGATGGCAACTCAGACAACCCACAGAACTGCATCTATTTTGAACATATTTTTTAAAAATGATAAAATAATGGACCGAGGAAAGCTAAAGTTATTGTTTTGTTCCGGAGAAAGAATAGGTAGATTCAAGTGCTGTGATATAGTAATTGTAAAAATAATAATATTCATAGTACAGTGTAATACAATGGTTTTGTCTTTCTTCACATAACGTAGGGAACAACTTCTAGATATTATTACCCTGCTGCTCATCCCTCTTTCCTTCCTCAGCCATACAGTTGTCAGTCTGTGTGCCAAAGCAGACAAGCACAACTGGGCTAAGAAGGATAAAAGCCAAGTGTGAAATGACACTGTTGCTAGTAGTTTTAAACAAAAGATCAAAGTTATGGGCAGCTGGCTGAAAAACTACGGGATGAAAAGACTGCGATTAAAGACCTGGGCTCTGTTTCAAGACATTCAACTAATTTCTTCTTGTTGTGTTATGAAGAATTTTTAAAAAGATAATTATTATTTTTTTAATATATATTATTCAATAATAATGAAAGACAGCACTACTGGTGTAAGCTGTGAAGGTAGAACCTAGGTCTGGAAATCAATCAGTAGAGGAGGCAGGGTGGA